>PPLI02000005.1:0-327983 GCA_003707745.2 Williopsis misumaiensis
TGGAGGATCTTAGGAACTGACGGATCCTCACCATGGGCATGGTCTGGGCAGCCATGCTCGGTGACACCTGGGAACTGGAGGATCTTAGGAACTGACGGATCCTCACCATGGGCATGGTCTGGGCAGCCATGCTCAGCAACACAGGGAACTGGAGGATCTTAGGAACTGACGGATCCTCACCATGGGCATGGTCTGGGCAGCCATGCTCGGTGACACCTGGGAACTGGAGGATCTTAGGAACTGACGGATCCTCACCATGGGCATGGTCTGGGCAGCCATGCTCAACAGCACAGGGAACAGGATCCTCACCATGGGCATGGTCTAGGCAACCATGCTCGGTGACACAGGGAACAGGATCCTCACCATGGGCATGGTCTAGGCAACCATGCTCGGTGACACAGGGAACAGGATCCTCACCATGGGCATGGTCTAGGCAGCCATGCTCAGCGACACAGGGAACAGGATCCTCACCATGGGCATGGTCTAGGCAACCATGCTCGGTGACACAGGGAACAGGATCCTCACCATGGGCATGGTCTAGGCAGCCATGCTCAGTATCAATCTGTAACGAGCACTGCCTGGAATGGCGACTAGGAACTACAGTGTTTAAGCTCGAATTGCCATTTCTATAATAGGGTAACCCGGGGCCTCGGTGGGGTCGCCCGGTGGGGAGAGAGAGAGGGCAGACGTGGAGGATCTGGGGAGGTTTCTGTAGACAGGACTAGTAGTAGTATGTTGGACTCTTGGAGTTGCCTAGCCGTTAACGTCGGCAGGCGGCCGGAGCTAAAACAGACCCAACTGCACGACCCGAGTTGTGCGTATGGACCATGCCCATGGCCACCCACAGTCCACTATATACATAATATAATATGACTACTAGATCAGAGATCAGGCCAGGAACTAACTAATCATAATGAACTGCTACAGGACAATTTGTCTCGTTGCAAACAGTAATTCCTGAGATTACTGTTTTCCCCGGAGAATGGAGTGAAACATGGCTACAGAACTTTTGGCTTGATACCTGTGAGATAAAATTAATTTCAGAAAACATGGGCAGGTTGGTCTATGCCTTAAAGTTCCCACCATATAGCACTACCAAACCAGTACGATATATGAGCTACTATAGAGCGCAATGGATTGTAATGGCACCTATAGCCGGCTTGATCCTTTCGATTTCCATTTCCTAATTGCGCGGACGAAGCCGACGCGTAAAGCGACCGACGCGAAACAAAAGATCTACTTTTGGGAAAGAAAAAAAACAGTCTAACGGGAGGGTATGGTGTTGATCACAGTTCACACCAAGTGGCAACTTAGATGCTACACCCATGGAAAGATTACCAAACGATAGTCGTGGATGAGTAGACTGTATGACTGTAGTCCTAGTAGACTGTCCTACATTGTCGTCTCCATTGCCCAGCCCAGCCCTCCGAATTTGTTACCATGATAACCGCGCAGGAAGTTGCAGCTGTACTACTGTAGGCCTCCAACAGCAGCACCCTCTCGCTTCCATCTAACGTTCTGTTCGCTTGAGCGGTAGCAACGATGCCGACTTAAGTGGCCTCTGGCACCCAAACTACGTGACCTGAAGAAAATCCCGTGCGCGCCGGCTGTTAGAAAAATGCATTCACCAAATCTCAATCACCGAGAACCAAGGCGTCTGAGCACCAAAGACAAATGAGATCCCCATTGCTGCTGAGGAATGGACATGCGCCGACGCATTATGGGATCAGCCTCACAGTGAATCATGAAAAGGCCAACTTCACTGGCTCAGTCGTGATAAGATTGCGCAGGTCTGGAACGGTCCAGATTGGAGATGACTACGTTCTGATGCTCAACTCTTCGGAGTTAGTGTTGACCAGCGCACTATTCATCGTTGGTGATGACCAAGTCAAGGCTAAAGTTGTTTATGAGAAGGCTGACCAACTGGTCAGAATCTCCGTTGAGGACTCCAGTCTCTGGGAAAGTGACCAACTGTTACTCAAGATCAGTTACATCGGGAAGATAAACACTATTAAAACTTACGAAGATGTCACGAAGGGCCTGTTCAAGACCAATTATCTCGATGATAGATCACACAAGGCCACAAGCCATATCCTTGGAACTCATGCACAAACGTCTTATGCCCGTTGTTTGTTCCCATGTGTCGATGAACCTGTATCAAAAGCACGTTTCAAATTAGACATCGAGACTGCAGCAGCTTTTAAAGTCCTATCCAATACGTCACCAGAGTCCAAAAATGTCGACGAGAAGGCAAACATCCAAACGGTCCATTTTAAAGAGACTAAGTTGATGACTCCGTCCATCTTTGGGTTCGTGATTGGTGATTTGGACTTCATCGAGGCGAACTCACAATTGTCCCAGGGCTCTGTTCCTATACGGTTTTACACCACGATTGGATCCATCGCCGGCGCAGCCTATGCCCTGGATGTTGCCACAAGGACTCTTCCCTTCATTGAATCCCTCTTTGGTCTTGATTACCCTTTGGACAAGCTTGACATTGTTGCATTACCATTCCTCAGCGATGGCGCTATGGAGAACAACGGTCTCATAACCATTCAAGCTGGTCATGTCCTCATACAGTCATTATCCAATAAGACTGCCACACAGGCAATCAGGCAACTTATTGTTCATGAGATCATTCATCATTGGATCGGCAATAACGTGTCATTCGATGAATGGGAACATATTTGGCTCAATGAAGCATTTGCAACCTGGTTTGCCAATTACGCTCTGTATAAACTTGATATGGATCCCCTCGATACTCTAATCTGGGAGAATCAAGTTGATGATGAGATGGAATCAATGTTGGTCCAAGATTCCTCGCTAGCGGCAACCACAGTGGTGCTTCCCGCAGGGAAAGAAGTGAAGAGTACACAAGATGCCTTCCAGATTCCATCTTACCGAAAGGGTATGCAATTCCTTAGAATGTTTGCTAATACTTTCGAGGGATCCTTTGATGATAACTTGCCTCATTTCACACAAACATTGGTCAAGTTTGTTAAAACTAATGAATTGAAAACCATCAAGCCTACTGATCTCTGGATGGCATTCCATGAAGACTCTTCATTGGATCTTTTAGCATTCTCTCACTCATGGCTCAGATTGCCCGGTTACCCATTGGTCTCTGTTACATTGAACAAGGAGGGCAAAATTGTCATTGAACAGAATAGATACCTGGATCATTCATCACCTGCGGCTGAAAATTTGGAAAACGCTCCATATCATGTCCCATTGGCCATCAAACTCTCAGATGGGTCTGTCGTGAACAAAGTGCTAAACGACAGAAAACTGGTGTTAGAGGAAATCAATGCTCAGGAATTTGTCAACCTCAACACTAATAGAACAGGGTTCTATAGGGTCATCTATAACAGCCTTGCTGTGCTTGATAACTTGGCCAACAACAGCCATCTGTTATCCTCGATGGACTTCATTGGTATCTTCCACGATTTGAGTCAGATCATTGGTCATGACTACCTCCATAGCGACATTGCCGTAATATCCTTGGTCAAGCTTAGCGAAAAGTTAATGATGTCCAAAGACTTGGACTTTAAAGTCTTGAGAACAGCGTTGTCCGTTTTGGAAATACTGGAGAATTCATTTAAGCTGTATGCAGACGAGGCATCGTATATGGAGTTTTCTAAATGGTTGGTCAATGTTAACTCAAAGCTGTTTAAAAGCCTTGATTGGGACTCTGATTACTCCAAGTACAGTTCTGACGAGCTTCAGTGTCGGGCAATGATTCTTTCTATCGGGTTGATTACGGCAGATGTTGGCAAAGTGTGCGATAAGCTCTTTAAGCAAGTCTTACATGGACCACCTCGCTCTGTGCCTGCTCATCTTCTCACAACTGTCATGGCAAGCGTTTCAATGAGAGCTAACCAAAACACGTGGAAGAAGATATTAGAGCTTGCCAAATCGCCTGGAGCTACCCAGTCTCATATATTTGCCGGTTCAAGTGCTGATATCCAACATGGAGCAATCTCGGCCATCGGATTCACCAAAGATATCTCGTTGGTCAAGCGTGTATTAAACTTTGTCACCACCAATATTGAATCGAGTCTAGTAGAAACAGGTTTGATTGGGTTGCAGTTCAACAATGAAGCAAACAAAACTCTGCTGTGGAACTGGTTCAAGTTGAACTATGATCAATGGGCCCTGAAGAGTTGCAGAGCGGGCTCTGAGGCCAGCGCCAATATGCGAAAAACTTTGAAAAGTATCACCGTGATTGTTCTTTCGGGCATGACTAGAGAGGGGGATAAGCGAGCAGTTGCCGAGTTTGTTTTACTCAAGCTTGAGAGGCTTCCAGAGCATGAACTCAGTGAAACATTGAAGTTGGTGGAGGAAGCACAGCTCGGCAAGATCAAGATCTCTACTTCGTGCACCTCTTTGAAGCCATACTTGTGAATACGTACATACACACCATTCCATGTAGCCTTTTATCCATATCCTAACTAACTGTACTCATCACGCTCTGCACCTCGTTCATCAACTGTTCCAATGAGTCCAGCATCGCTCTTCGTCTCGGCGAGCTATAAGAACTGCTTGCACTGTCATGACTATTTCCCGTGACGTGTGGATTTGGGGTTCTAGGTTCGGCACTCTCATCAGTGAGGAGATGACTGAGGAAGAAGTCTGTCTCAACAGAACTCACCACACTTCCCCTGCTTCTATACCGGGGTCCATCTTGTTGCATGTGTGTCAGTCTCCATCTGATCCTATCAGCCACAACCCTCCGCAAGTACAAATTCCAAAGCGTCTCCAGCCTATCGTCCTTCACACGGGCTGGTAAAGATCTGGTACGTACAAGGGAAGCTTTCTGCGCCAGGGGAAACGTCCCCATCCTCTGCCTCATTCTCCTTGTCGATGGTTCGCTTGCAGTTCTTGTATCTGTTGAAAGTTTCCCAAGTTTCCTGAGCTCTTGGCTAAGGATCTGCTCAGCATCGGCAACAGAAGTGTGTGCAACTGTGGGCATTGGGGTATATAAAATGATGTTGTTTTTAGAGTCCACGGTAAGGCTTTTGACTTGCTCCGTTAGCATAGGGTCCACCTTGATGTATTCGGAACGTTTCACTTGGAAAGACTTGACGTATTGGTTCACGCAGAGATCCTTGGACATGGCAGCATCAATGTTGATGTAGTTCATAGATGCATCGAGTTCAACTGATGTTCTGTACTTCCCTCTCCTTGAGTGAAGTCTCCTAGGGCCATTCACAGGATAGAAATATTTACTCTTCAGTTCCTGATGGCTCATCATGAATCGTTTCTGCCTCTTTATCGACGCCCTTCTCGAAGCCGTGGGTGATATTATCGTTGACACAATTGTAGGTGCCCTTCCCTCATGATCTACGCTGCTGTTCGGCCGATGGCTCTTTCTGTGTCTGATAGCATAGGATCCATGTCGCTGTGGCGGAAGCGGTGCCAATGGGTCCTTGGAGCTCACCAACGTGGCCCTGTGAGGGAAGTCCCGTATCACTGCTCCAGAACTGGGCTGGCGTGAGTGAGAGTACTCAAACTCGTTCACGGCCATCTGAGGTGCCAGTTACCGGAAATTTGTCAACACCGGAGCTATCTCACCCTAAACTTATCAAAGTTTGAATCAATACCATCTCTGGCAACCCCATGCTCCTAGCCCCAGCCCCTATTGCATTCGATGGCTGGTCAAGTGTCCGGATCGGGAAGTTGCAGCTCGCAGAGGATCATAACGTTGTGGTGTCCGGGTGTTGTAGTCTTGAGCCCGTGGATTCTGCTCATCGCAGAATTTTTAAGGCCGGAAGAGCTCTCGTCTTTAGGAGGGTTGGACAAAGTCATCATGGTCCTCTCATTTGGCGATTCATCCAAGTCGGCTAACACCGTCAACAGACTGCTGGACAATGTTTTTCCGGGACATTCCACTGCAGTCACAAAAATCGGTACCTCTGGTGCCCAGATCATCAACACAGCACAGAAGAAACTCAAGCCTGAGGAAGTCAGACGTATACAGAAGAAGGAGAAGCTTGCACAGAGACATCAGATGAGACAGAAACAGCAAGTGAGGGCAAAAGTAGAATCCGTGGCAAGATATGATCTGCTGAAGCAGCACGCCAAAGATGGGAAGCTAACACCTGACGAGAAGAAAGAGTTAAAGATATTGGTGAATAAAAACGTTGTCAGCTTACAGAGTTGGAGAACCGATGCCGAAGACGAGATGGTGGATATACAAAGGGAGATTCTTGAGCTTAAGAAGAAGGACTCGTCAAAGAAGAGATCCAAGAAGAAGGTTACTGCACAGGAGATCTACAAGAAGAAGCAGGAGCAGAAGTATCCAGGACTCACTCCCGGTCTTGCCCCTGTTGGCATGTCTGACTCTGACTCTGATGACGAATAAATGATGACTTTTTATATTTTTGGGCTCTAATCGACTGTCCTTCCCAATTCGTAATACGCTTGTCTTGCGTCCACAGCAGCCTTTCTCACGCTTCTCTTCTTGTCATCCAACACTGGAGTCAATGCCTTGATGATCTCCTTCTGGTAAGGAACAAGCTTCTCCAACGGGAGACCCAACGTGAAGCTGTGTAAGCACTTCACAGCAACCCCCCGCACCTCGGCATTATTCAAGTGGGACTCATCGATTTGAATCAACGTCAATAGCTTTGGAACCAATGTCGACAAGTGGCTTCCAATCAAATCAGCAATCTCATCAACAGATGACAGGATCGTTTGCAAAGATGCCAATCGAACATCTGCATTTGGAAGGGCCAAAGATTGCAGCAATAGTGGGAAAAAGGATGAAAGGTGAGGTGCGATTATTTCTCTCTTTGTATGCTTCAGGATCAATGACAATGCAGCGAGATAGTTCGATTTCACCTTGAGGTCAGTGGCTTCGTAAAAGCCCTGCACAAGCTTTGGAGAAACAGAATTGAAGAATCTTTGCTTGTAGAGTAACCTCACGTTGTTGTTCGTGATCTTCTTAAACTTGTCAAAAGCTGTCATCTCCACCACCAAGATCTCAAATGACTTGGCGGCGATCTCACCGTATGTTTCATCAGGGAGCAGTAATGCAAGTCTTTCGATGTATACGTTACTCCTAGGATCAATCTTTAGGATGACACCTCTTGCGATCCAGGCATATACTTCTATGTCAGCACTGCTGCCCAGGTCCATGAGTTCATATCTTGATGCGTCGTCGCACCATTTGTTGATCAGTAGTGCTAAAAGTCTGAGGTATGAGATCTTTGTGTAGACATCTTCAAATTTACTTGTCTTGATGATTCGCACGACACTGTCGATAAGTTCATAAGGGTTTAACACTTTGGTGCTCTTGTCAACAGCAGCCAGAACTTTCAAGGGAATATTGACAAACTTGCTTGGCCATTGCAGTATGTTGATAGGTGAAATTCCATGATAATAAGTAATCTCCAATGACTGGCCCGTGAACACTGCTAAAGTCTCATCGAGTAATTGCTGATGTAGTTTCTTTGAAGAATAGACAACCAAGAGCTTAAGCACTTCTGTCGAGCTCTCCATGATGTTATCATCACTCATGGTAGGGAATTGTAACAACAGTTCAACAAGTTTGGTAAAACTTTTCGTCAAGTGTGAGTCAGTGGAGAAGTGCATTGTAGTTTGGCTTGTTGCAATCATATGCTCCAACGATGATACAATAAGTTGGGAATACTCAACATCCCCCCCGATTTGAACGCTCTCAAGTTTGTTTAACAATCTTATCAATAGGAAGCTCACAATTGCACCATTGGTACAAACGGACTTAAGAATCTCAAACACCTTCTCCTTTGGTTTTGCTTCTTCCTTTACAATAACTGACGAATCATCATCCGGTGTGAGTGACAACAAGGTTGGTAACGTAATTTCCAACAGCAAGCCGGAATCAACACGTGATACCTGGATCAATCCACCAATAGCCGAGTTGAAAACATACTCGTTGTCATCAACGAGAACCGTCTCTGTGAAGTATTGAACAATCAATCCCAATTCCGAGTTCGTTAAGAAATCGGACAAAGTGATCAGTTTCGTCAGCTCGGCGATTGCTAAAGTTCTCAGACTTACTTCCACTTTGGACGAGCTCATCAATGATTTACCCAAAATTATAAGGATGTCATCCTTGAAGAGTTTCAGACCATTGTTATAATCCTGCAATTTGGGGTTGTCGAACGTGCCGTACACTTCAACGTATGCATTAGTAAAGACTCCAATGTTCTGGATCAACGTTCTCTCCTTCGGAACAGAGAGTTCCTTTGCATCTCTTAATAGTTCAGGGAAGCATTCTTTCACAACCTTGTTGTATGTTGGGGCGTTAGCTCTGGCGACCGCTCCAAAGATGTTACATGTCTGCTTCACGGTCTTGAGTTGAAAGTTCTCCTTCAGCTCTGAAAGTAAAGTGTTCAAAAACTTGTCAAAATCATCATCAGATTTGGAGAGCTCTGTTGAAATGGCCTTGAAAACGTCTAGAACCTGTTGATAAACTCCCTCTTCATCCTCTTCCTCTCCGTGAATGATCTCAAACTTCAAAGCACTCCAGATCTCCACCCAGTGCTCGACCAATGAATTGTGTCCATAGTTGGAGATACATGCTGCAATTGTCTCAACTGTATCCCGTTTCACTGAGGGCGAAGTTGAGGTCAGTTTCTCCAACAAGTTTGGATATGAGTCCTTAGCAAATTTTGGCGATGACGCAATGCCCTTTCTCAACTGTTGCTTGAGTTGAGCCGATGTGATCTTGTATGGATCATCCTTTGGTGGCTTGAACGATATTGGGAAGTAGCAAAAGAGTGTATCGAACAACTCGTCAGCAAAGTCGTCAATTGCTAGCGTTGATGAGATTTCACCATTAAGAGCAAACGATAGCAACAAGTTTCTAGGATCCTTCTCACCCGTGGAAACACTGAGGAAACATTCGATGAACCGGTCTGATTGTGACTTTTGGATGAAGATGGAGAATTTGTCAAAGATTTTTTTTAATGTCAACAGTGCATAGTATCTTGTGGATGCGAGGTGCTCTGTCGCGACATAATGGGCCTGAAGCGCCTGTAGTAGATTCGTCAGGTTACTTGGACCAAAACTCTCCATCTCCACCAGTGAGGAGAGCCCGAAAAGGGTCTCTTTAACTGACTGGGCATCCTCGATTTTGGAACAGTAGAACCCCGTAAGCACCGCGAGATCATTGGGAGTGAGTGCATCCTTCTTGAGGGCAGCAAGTGTGGCAGAGAGGCACTGTGTGGCTTTTGGCCTAAGGAGGTCGTCCTCAGCTGTGAGGTAATCTCCCAGAGCCTTCACGAGGTCGATGAGTTTTATCTCTTTAAGTTCGATCTCTGGGTAGTGTTAGTAGCAGTGCAGGGGGCATTGGCAACAAACTCACGCTTGGAAAGACGCCCGGCCACTGCCGTTGCTCGATCAGCATTGGTGCTGGCGTTCGCCAGAAACTGGCTGATGCTCACCGCGAGATCCATGATGAGCTGTGGTTTTGGTCGTTGGCTTTAACAAATTAGCGATTGAAATCGACATTTTGTTTTGTTTTGCCTCTCGACGCCAAAAAGGAACTGGGAGAATGGAAGGAAACGAACCCCCAGTCTCTGGTGCCCTGGTTGCTTGATCTTCTGGACTGGCTACTGGTCCCAACAACAATACAGAGAGCACATTTGCTGGTTTTTCAATCTCGGCTTCGTGGGACCCAGCTATCGATGGAGCTTGTCTGCCTCACCCACGGCAATGCTAAAATACCACCTCCGCACCCACCTCCGATCCCTTGCAGCAGTAACGTCCTGTTACACACTGTACTACTCTCCCCACCCCTCCATCCGTGGCGCTTGCCCGATCCGGAGGAATCCACTTATCAGGAATGCCCTGATCCGCAACTGAACGCACGATTCACGACGGAACGTTATCTCTCTGAAGTTTGCCAAGGCTGTCGAACATCTGGCGGGTCTTCCGCCGTTTAAACTCCCACGGGTTTCGCTAGCGATCCCCACCGATTGGCTGGAGAAGGCTGTTCCACACTTATCTCTCGTGCCCCTGCTCCACTATCTCAGTGTCTCCAACAACTGCTTTTATCTCTCATATCACAAAAGCATATAAACACCCCTAGAGGGTCTCTTGAAAAACTGTGGATTATTGTTTGATCGAGCAGTAACAACAATGGACGAAGAGAAAACCACTGGTGTGGTGAACATATTCTCCAGAACTTCAGCGCCCTATCAGCAGAATGAGAAAGGTGATGTCTTCCTGCAATCAGGGCTCAAGGCTGGATTACAGAACAGAATGGTGAATCTGATCGCCCTATGTGGTATCATCGGACCGGGGATCTTTCTTGGATTTGCCAACATGCTGGCAGCATCCGGCCCCGCTGGTATGCTTGCCGGGTTTGCCATCGTTGGCGTTGTCGTGATCATTTGTATGTTGGATGTGGGTGAGCTCAACGCTGCTTATGACTCCAATTTCGCCATCTTGGGCTCCCGTTTCGTATCCAAGGGCTTTGGTGCCACCTTGGCCCTCGCTTATGTCGTTCTCTGGATCACCAACATCATCAATGAGTACACATCTTTATGTGCTGCTCTTTCCGTCTATTCTGAGACCGTACCCATGTACGGTTGGTTCCTGATCATGTTTGTGTTCTTTACCGGATTCCAACTGCTCAGTGTCACATGGTGGGGTGAAAGCGAATTCATCTTAGGAATCTTCAAGTTGGTGTATCTCACTGCTTTTTATCTCTTTGCCATTATCTATGCAGCTGGCGGTGTTCCAGGCCATAAGCCTGATAACCCCTTTGGTAACTACCCCTTGAATAAAGGGTTCAAAGGTATTGCCAATGCATTTGTTTATGCCGGTGTCTATTACTCCGGTGTTGAAGGTGTCTCAATTATTGCAGCTGAGACAAGAAACCCAAGAAAGGCTATCCCATCTGCTTCAAAGAACACTGTGTTTAGAGTGTTTTACCTCTATTTCGGTATGACCGTGGCGTATGGTATCACCGTCGCATACAACGACCCTGCGTTGAGCAACGCGAGCAAAGTGATGAGATCTCCAATGACCATTGCCTTCACCAATGCCGGCTGGGAGAACTCCAAATACTTTGTGACAACGTTTATCCTCATCACATGTGTTTCATCCATCAACAGTGCCATTTATTTCGCTTCCAGAGCGCTGTTCACATGGGCAGAAGCCGGATATGGTCCTAAGATATTTGCAAAGACCAACAAGAGGGGAATTCCATGGGTTTCCATCCATTTCTGTCATCTTTTCGGCTTCTTAGCACTCTTGTCGTATTCGTCGGGTTCAAGTGTAGCGTATGGTTACATCGTCAATGTTGCTGGTGTCGCAGCATTCATCGCATGGACAGGTATCATTGTCGTTCATTGGAGATTTAGAAGAGCTTGGAACTCTCAAGGTTTAACGTTGGATAAGTTACCATTCAAGACCGCTTGGTTCCCATGGTTAGATTTCGTTGGCTTTGCATTCGGTATCTTGTTGATCTTGGTACAGGGCTGGTCCGTGTTCAAGCCATTCGACTACAAGGGCTTCATCGATGGTTATATCCTGTTACCGATATTTGCCATTGTCTGGTTCTGCTACGATAAGTTCTACTTCAAGGAAGGATTTGTACCTGCTCGTGAGATTGACTTCTCCGAGGGAAGAAGACCTGATCTGGACGATGCTTCTGTTGACTTGGAGACCTTGTAAACATTTTTATGTAACCTATACTTCTGATCTGGTAGTGCTGGTAGTACTGGGAGCGGAGAGAACATTTGTATAAGTCATGCGTACAGATTTTGCCATTTTTGACATTATATGCCGTTTTGATGGATTTTATGGGCAATGGAGAAGACAACGAAGAGCTACTCATCCACGGGCCACGGCTATCGTTTTGTAATCTTTCCATGGGTATAGCATCTAAGTTGCCAGTTGGTGGAACTATGACCAACACCATACCTCTCGTTAGACTGTTTTTTCCCAAAAGTAGATCTTTTGTTTCGCATCCACGGTCGGTCGTTTTACGCGTCGGCTTCGTCTAAGTCTAGGCAGCCATGCATGATGCTCAGCGACACTTGGTAAGTGGGGGATACTAACAATGGGCATGATCTTAACACAATGGGCATGGTCTAGGCAGCCATGCTCATTGACATTTGGTAAGTGGAGGATTCTAAGTTGGCTTTACGAGAAAGACATGGCTTCTTGTCTGTCAACGCGGGGTTTTCCTTGTGTATATGAGCCGTGAGGCTGTGCATCTGGATTCCGGTAATGCCAAGCACGTCTGCTGTATCAATAAGCCTGGAATTTAACACCACCGGCAAATTAGGGGTATGATGCGACTTTCTGTGCTGCGACACTGCGAAATGCTATTGGTACGTTCGGAGAACATGCGGTATTCTTTTGTAGGCTGGCGGACTGCGCAATACGCCAGCAATTTAGGTTTCAGTGCTACCCGCCCTGCTCGGCCAATAACCCAGTCGCCTAGGCAATTCCAATGCACAGCAGCTTGTGACAATGTTCCACAGCCTTCGAAGCAGCCAATGACCGAAATTGCAATGTTTGCACGCTGCAGCCCAGGTAATGTCAACGGCGCATCTCTACCTGCACAAATGGCCTTGGAATTCGCATTGAGACCCCGCGGATCCCCAAATCACCCTTGAGCACAATGAAGCTGCGCAGCTGCTCTCTACTTTGGTCCGTGTGGCCCGCCCCACTCACTGATCAAGGCACCAAAATTTCTAGGCCTTTCGCCGATAAGCAGTTAGCGATCGTCCCTTCCGTGAAGATGAGTAATGATCGGGGAGTATTATAGTGGCTGTTGCGATGAGTGAAATAGCGGGCTGAGCAGCACACTTCATGCAGTGGTTCACACACGAGCCACGTCCCAGAACCCGGATGGGATTCTCAGGCCATTAAAGGCTGCCAGAAGCTACTACTACATACATCGATATCGGCCACATTACCCTCGGGTCCGTGCAGCCACACTTCTCAAGTGAGAAGCAAGAAGCAATGTCCCACTTGTGTCGTCTGGTTAACTGTTAACAAATAGTAAGAGTCACACAGGTGTCTGTAGTCTGAAGGTAACTTCCTCATATAGCAACCGTCGCAGATGTGCCCTGGTCGCTTATCGACGCGCTCCTGAGTAAGCGTGAACACCACCGGTGACCATAGAGAGGAAGCCAGCCCACATGGACGAGGGCAAACAGGCGGAGGAACCTGTTGAATTCGCATTGGGCATCCACATCGCTTTCTGTGTTTCCGACATCCACGTCCATGCGCGTTGCGCTGCAGCCTTTTTCAATTTTCTTCTTCTTTTGTTCCAAGGCCTTCGATCGATTACTTCCCTGGTAGTATAAACCTCGAAACTGGCTGCAGGCCCAATTCCCAATATAACCGCAGAGATTGAAGGGTTAACGCGGAAGGCAAACAATCACAACAACTGCGACATCATACCGTTCACTGCAACAACAGGCTCACGCACACGACACAACCATGGCAAGAGAGACTGCCCTGTATGACGTGTTGGGCGTAGCCCCAACCGCGACGGACCTTGAGATCAGGAAGGCATACAGGATAATGGCCCTCAAATGGCACCCGGACAAGAACAACCACAGCGAGGAGTCTACGAAACGGTTCCAGCAGATCATGCGGGCATATGAGGTGCTTTTTGACCCACAAAGACGGTTGGCGTATGACCAACACGGCGAAGAGGGACTCAACAGTACAGCACAACACCACGAGGGACAATACGGACAAGCATTCAAGATGAAGCCCGATGATATCTTCTCACAGTTCTTTGGAAATGGCTTCTTCAGCGGCAGCTTTTCCAACGCCAAACAGAAAGAGCCCCGCAAAGTACCGGACATCAACCATAAACTGTCATGCACGCTTGAAGAGCTCTACAAGGGCAAATCCACGCGACTAGGACTCTCCAGAACGAGATTGTGCCCCACATGCGAAGGAAGAGGAGGCCTGAACGTTCAGCAATGCCAACAGTGTCGGGGCTGTGGCCGCGTCTTGATTGAGGAACGGGTGGGTCCAATCATGCAACGGTTCGAATCAACGTGTCAAGCATGTAGTGGCACTGGTGAGTACATGGCGGTACAAGATCGTTGTACAACGTGCCGAGGCCAGAAGACGGTGGATGAGCGAAAGATTCTCCATTTAGCTGTGAACCCAGGGTCGGCAAATGGAGACGTCATCACGTTTGAAGGTGAAGGAGACCAGGGCGTGGGTTTCAAGTCCGGTGACGTTGTTGTTACCATTGAGGAAAAGAAACATAGCGTGTTCAATAGGCGTGGTGATGACCTGTACCATCAGGTCAAGATTGATCTCTTGAGTGCCCTTGGAGGAGGCAACTTTGGTGTAAAACATCTCAATGGGAAATGGCTCAAAGTGGAAATGAAAACCGGTGATATCGTCAAACCAGATAGCTTTAAAGTGCTTGAAGGTTATGGAATGCCCAAGAAGAACCAACCAGGTCAATATGGGAACTTGCTGATCCATTTTGTCGTTGAGTTCCCCTCGGCATCCAAAATGACCAAAGAACACTTTGAGGCATTAGAGGGGGCACTCCCTCCAAGACCAGACACTGGGATACCCCTAGGAGTGGATATGGAGGAAATAACTGCCACGGAATTTGACCCTCACCGTCATGCTCCATCTGGACGCAAGCGCAGATTTGATGAAACAGGAAAAGGGTTATCTGAGGAGGACGGAATGGGACCTGAAGGGGTTCAATGTGCATCGCAGTGAACACCCTCCAAGAGGAAGCGAGCAACATAACGCATTAATGATAAAATGATCATGGAAGGAATACAAGGGGCTTCTCAAGGAATGGGGATAAGCTAGAACAAGGATTGTACTGTATTATTTGGAATAACCCCATAGAGTCACGAGTGGCGAATCGCGATGTAGACACTGGACAGTAGATAGATATATACGTATCAGAAAGGTCACATTGTGATGCCTCACGCGTCGTGATCTGATCCCCTTTTAGGAGCAATCTGAATCTAGTGAACCGTTATACAAATGGGGCTGTGGGCTACTCAAGGGGAATATACAGTATACACTGTCCATGGTCTTTGACGAAACAGAGGTTCAGCAATGGGAATCGCCGTCAGAGTCGCCACAAGGCCAGCCAGTAGATCTCTGAGATCCCCGTGCTGGGCCTGGCCAAAATTAGGATAAATAAAACCCATAACATTCTCGCGCGATCATCTGGGCCGCGGTGGGAGAAATTTGGACAATTTGAAACCACGTACCGCTTCACAACAACACAACCACCGAACACAAACAATGGACAAATTGAAAGAGGTGAGTGTTTCTGCTTTAGAGCCGTTACTTACCGTGAGAATCTGGTATGCTGATGGCTCCAATGCCTTTGCGCACTTTCGCAGCTCACCGTTGACTGATCTCATCTGATCGGAAAGGAGGTGGGCGGTTACAGACACCATCGCTATTAAGATATTCACGACGGATAGAACCCATGGAATTGTAAGCTAACATTGAAACAGAAATTGAACAACTTGAAAGAGGAGGCCGAGAAATGGCAGGAGAAGTCTGACGAGCACTTGTCCACCATCAAGAAGTTGGAGCAGGAGCTCCTCGAGAAGGACAACCAAATTCAGGCATTGACCAGAAAGAACGAGACTTTGGATGAATCAGTGGACAAGTTGGAGGCCCAGGTGACGGAGCACAAGTCTGCCGCTGAGGAGTCCTCATCTTTGAAGTCCCACAATGATAACTTCACCAAGAAGAACCAGCAGTTGGAGGAGGACTTGGAGGAATCTGACAAGAACCTGAAAGAGACAAGCGAGAAGTTGCGTGAGACCGACTTGAAAGTTGAGCAATTGGAGCGTAAGGTTGCATCTCTGGAGTCGGAGCGCGATGACTGGGAGCAGAAGTTCGAGGCGCTCAGCGAGAAGTACACCGGTGCCAAAGCCGAGTTGGACGAGATCTCCGCCCAGTTGGAGGCTCTCTAACTCACCGATGTCGGTATGCTCGGACAGAGTGCGCAGGAGAGGCGGCTATCAAAGAGTACTGGTCTGCATTTGGTGTTAGTTCTCTTCTCATTGCACTTCTTTTCCAAACCCAGTGATCTCAAGCTGATGCTGTATCATGCTTTCTGGGCTATTCTGGAGCGGAAGTGCTAGGCACCCTCACTATACCACTTGTTGTTTAGCTTTAATACTTTTTATATTGGTAAAGTGTTTGTAGAACAGATAGTGTGCTCGTATTCATCACAGCCGTTCTAGTGTTTACGCTGACATCTTTCTGCGCAGCCTCAGTGGTCGGATCCCACAAGCACTAACTTCCGGAGCTTGCACCTAATCTTTTGCTGCTAGCGTAACTGTCAGAACGGGAGCGGCCTGCGCTCGCGAAAAGTGCGGTTCACGTCAATTTGAACTTGCGAGATACAGAAGCCTCCCGGGGTCTTTTGTGGAGAGAATAAATCGTCATCAGCCATGGCAGATAACTACTGGCTCAATGAGCAGCTGAAGAACGACGAAGGATTCAGCAGCAACAACGATGACCAGCTCATGTCGTCGTTCCTGAACTACATGGATGACGGCGCGCCCAGTGATAACAATAACAACATCACAACGACAAACGCGTTTGCGTCTGACAACAAACCTAGCTGGTCGCAGCAGCAGCAGACGTCACAGCAGCAGAAGTCACAGAGTGGATCCATGGGCTTGACAAGTATAAACCCATCGGCCATCCTAGAGCAGCAACATCAGAATCAACCAAGCGTTGTTAGCCAGCGGCAATTGCAGATGCAACAACAGGCACAACAGAACAACTCGCCCGTGGCTACGCCTAGTCAAATCCAAAGACCGAATGATACCAGTGACTTCATTCAGAACTTGTTGAGCGAGCGGAATAATACTCAGAGCGCTGCTACGCAATTGCCACAGCAGACACAGGGCTTTCCGCCAAACGTCTTTTCACCGATCGGGGCATCGCAGACCATTCCTCCTCAGATGGTTCAAGGTTTGCAGCAGCAGCAGATACCTCAGGCTCAGCCCCAGCAACAGTCCCAGACGCAACAGCAGCAGGCATCGCAAGGGAGTAACCACCAGCAGTTTAATCAAAACATGCCGATGAATAAAGATGCGATGATTGCAGCGCTTCAACAAAGAACGAACCAAAATCAACAAAGACAGCAGCAATTCTATCAGCAGCAGCAAATGATGATGCAACAACAGCAGCAACAACAGCAGCAACAACAGCAGCAACAAAGGCAACAACAGCAGCAGCAACAACAGCAGCAACAGCAGCAGCAACAACAGCAGCAACAACAACAACAACAACAACAACAGCAGCAGCAGCAGCAGCAGCAACAGCAGCAGCAGCAACAGCAGCAGCAGCAGCAACATCAACAACATCAACAACAACAACAACAGCAGCAACAGCAGCAGCCACAACCGCAGTTGTCCACTAATGCGCCTAATCAGAACTCATCACAGCAGCAGCAAATGTTCCATCAACTGCAGCAGCAACAGGCCATGAGATTACAGCAGCTGCAGCAGAGACAGAGGCAACAGCAACAACAACAACAGCAGCAGCAACAGCAGCAACAGCAACAGCAGCAACAACAGCAGCGTCAACAGCAGCAGCAGCATCGGTCCTCTCAAGGGTCACCTACTCTCCAAGTGCAGTCTGATGCTATGCCGTCGGCGGCTCAGCCCCAGTTCAACCTTCCGTTCAGTAGCAGTCAGTCTACCCAGAATGTCACTCAACCACAGAGGCAGCAACAGGCCCCTATAGCACCTCAGCCGGCTCAGATGGCATCGACCCACTCTTCTCAACAGCAGCATACGATGGCTTCTGCCAATGACCCAAGACGTATGAGTCAGCAACTGAGCTCAATTCAGGTGGAGCTGTTCATGAAGACATTGACCGAGTATATGAAGTCTAGAGGGACACCGCTTACGAGTATTCCTTCTGTTGGTGGAAAGAAGCTCCATCCATTTTTCTTGTATGCTCTGGTTGCAAGGTATGGTGGTTCTTCTAATGTTACGAGTCAAAACCAGTGGAGTGCAGTCGGACAGAAGTTAGGGTTGGCGGTAGAACAACATCCACAGCTTCTTAATGAGTTGATCCAGGTTTATAGAAGCTACTTGTTACCATTTGAGATCTATGCATCCACACCGGATGGTCAGAGGGATCTTCAAAACAGGAGACAGATGCTGCAAAAACAGCAGGAGCAGCTGTCTCGTCAGAGGCAGGACGGTTCAGGTCAATCTCCTGCTTCGCAAGGATCACCTCTCATATCCCAGCAGTCGTCTCTGCCTACTCCTTTGAACAGCGCACCGCAGTTACCTCAGCAAATCAATCAACCATCACAATCGCGACTGGCAAGTCAACCGCCAACTCCTGCAGTACTGCAACAGAGACCGAATGCTGATGTCACACCATATCCACAGCAAGGAACTGTTCCTCGGAAGACCTCGATTCAGAACTCACCTCTGATTACACATCAGGTTATAAGTCCATCAACGTCACGGCCGGCATCTGTTGGCCAAGGTATGAGCCCTTCAGAACCTTCCACGCCAACCCAGCCTAATGTCATTAGAAACTATGTTCCCGAACAGAGACTTATCGATTATCATGGTGGCTATGATGTTAAGATGCTATCCCAGGTTGGCGAGCAGATCGACACAGCGAAACCAATCTTCCTGTTTGCTCCAGAATTGGGTACGATTAATATCCATGCGTTGACGATGAGTTTGTGCTCTGATATCATATCTGAGGTGAACACTGCCTTGAACACTATTCTTGTCACTTCTGCTGATAGTGGATTAGCTATTCCTCTTGCAGAATGTCCAGAGTTTTTGGATGCTATCTCTACTCTTGGGTCGAGAGTTTTGGACAAGTTGTTGACTGGTGATGATGGGCGAACCCGTGCTGGGGTGGATGAGGTAGACTTGGACAACCTTGACGTGCAGCCCAGAACTCATATTGATGATATTTTCAAGAAGTACGTTGATGAAGATGGGGATTACAACGAGGTTGAATTACAGATTGATTCATTCAGTGGCCAGCCTCTGAAGGAGGGAAACATTTCTGGGGAAGTTATCACAGCACTCGATGTGATGGACTTTGGTGAACCAGACATGAACGGTATGATAAAACGTGAGAGTACATCCACTCCGGCATTGAATTTGCCAGATCATTACTTGATTCCATCATATTTCGAGATGTTGACTGCAGTTCGCAGTGAGACGGAGCATCCGTTTAGCACGATACACACGAGGACATCGGAAGTTCCACAAGTGCTTCTTATCGACCAGCTCACAACAATATCCATGATTTTGCGCAACATATCTTTCACGGAGTATAATGCCAATGCACTTGCCGTGAATGACTCTTTCAGGGACTTTTTGTTTGGTCTTGTGCGGGCTGTTGCAACTCATGGAGACAGATTCCTTTTCACAAGAAGAAGACTTGGCTTTTTGAAGGATAGCTTGATCATTTTGACCAATATTGCCCATTTGTTGGAATTGAGATGCCATAACGAGGCTTTGGCAGTGATCGCTGTTGTATTGTCCTTTGGCAGCGACAATCCTACAGATGAGAACTTACTCATTCCGGACTATGTCCCTTCTGCTCACAAGTATCTCTGCCATGGTATTGATGTTCTTGCGAAACTATTGGTGCGCGAGTCGCCGAACAGAGCATTGTTCCATGACGTGATGACAGGTGTCTATTCTTCCACAATCAGTCCTGATACAGTTGAACAGAACAAAAAGCTTGTCTCACTGTACATTGGCGATCGTGAACAGTATACGCTCATCACCGATGTGTTCAAGTACATGATGTCTGTGATCCCATTGAACACTTTGGTGCTACACCCGCTGTTACAGGAGAGAGATGCGGCCATTATGCAATCCTTACTTGCATTGATCTTGGTTGTGGACATGATCCCAACGGAACATCTCAACTCCAATATTGCACTTCAATGGTTAACCAGCGTGGAGTCTATTGGTAATGGGTTAACGAGACTTGGGCTCCTCTTGGCACCGTTCTCTTCTGAGCCAAATCGTAACGAAACACTGAAACAGATCTCTTCCAGAGCGTTGACATTAGTCAACACCATCACCGAGAAGGCATTGAGTGCGATCGGAGCCTTGGGTAATGAAGAGGATAAGTCTGCACTTCAGAGTGTCAAGTTACACCTCCCACCGGATGCAATCCTTGGATCGATGCTGAGTACCGTTGACCCAAAAATCCTGGATCAGATCTTGGCCTTATCCTCACACATTGACAGGATCAACAAGAACGTTGTTACCGCTATTTAGAAAAATGCTTTCTTCTAATGACTTTGAACAAGCCACTTAACGCAAGTTTGTACTATACTACCAAAGCTGTAGTTGGTCATATCGTTCAGTTCATTCCTCGCTATAGTTGGCTGACAGGTACTCAAATATGCGCCCACCCAGATCCTCTCCAACCAGCTTGATAAAGTCGTGCCGCTTCAAATTCATCAGCTTCTTCACGTCCTTGATCTTTCTCATAATGAGGTAATAGTCAAGATTCGTGATACCTGGTATGTTCTGGAGTAATACCACAATGTTGCTGCTCAGTTCCACGTTGCTCTTCTGTTTCTCCTCGTCCAAGCCAGCATTAACAGCCTTCACAATGTCTGGCTCCTCTCTCTCAGCCTTAAGCTCCAGCATAAGCTCTGCAGTTTGATAAGGAGAGGCACTCCATAGGATCTTCATCTTTGGGAAATTGATCACCAATGCGGCTAGGTCTTTCTGAATCCCCTCCTGCATGCGTCCGGACGCCGTTGGATGCGGTGCCTTGATAGTATTTGGCCTTAATCGTGACTCTGAGAAGGGTTCCAAGGAGAAACTCTGATTGTTGTCAAATTCAATGAGTAGTGCCGGGTGGGAGTAGTACTTGCACATGCGTTCACATTGCTCGTACAGTCTGCCACTCTTGAAACTGCCAATTAAATCAGGTATAGATTTTCTCTCCACACACACTTTTGGAGTAAGAATATAGTCACCAACAGTGAGAACACACGGAACGACTCGAAGTCCAATCCGATGAAGTAAGCCAGGAAGTGGGGCTCTAAACTCACGAGCATCAACCAATACTTTGGCTTCCATATCTGACGTTTTGAAGTTGGCTCCACCAGCGATTCTGGTGTTCATCGTGGTCGACTTGCGTATTTTGAACTTGTGAAAGTCTTCATCAGCTTCAAACTGAACTGCGAGTGTAGACTTCTCTCTGATCAGCTTCGTGAACGCTTCTTTCTCTTTTCTTATCGACGTTAAATGTCTTTGCTCTTCAATAGAATCGGAGTAGTACATGAAGTAAGTCCGAGCGGGACTCTCCCTATGGACGGCCTGGTACACTTCAACCCGTCTGATGAAAGCAAGGTCAGGTTCATACATGATGATGAACGAGGGCATCAACTCTTGAAGAATCCGATCATCTCCCATACCTTGGTACTTCTCAACAATGACCTGATCCTCTCTTCCAATATACTCATAGAACCGGGAAGGATCTGTTGACTCATTGGGAAACTCATGATCTTTGTCGAGCATTTCATTGTCTTCCTCCATGTCTGGTACATCAAGATCGTCATCTTCCACTTCAAGCTCTATCAGCTCCATTTCGACCTCATCTCTTATTAATTTGGACTCGATATCATCACCATCCTGTGGTGCACTCTTCAGGCGGCCGACAGCAGCGACAGCAGCGCCACCACGGGCTCTCCGTCTCTGTGTCATAACTGGCTGTTTGGCAAAGGCTTTGGAGATCTGCAGCTCGCTCTCATTTTCACCTATGGCTTCTTTAATTGAGGTTGTAACGGTGTTCTTCAACTCCTTCTTATCCAAGTAATTTTGTAGCTTGGTCACCACAAGCTTCCTGGCACTGAATGTTCGATTATCAGACTCCTTCACCGTGTTAATAAATCTTGTCAGCTGACGTTTCACCTTCTCATCAGAGCATACTATCAGCACAGGGCCCTTCTTCGATGGGTCATGTGCCCGCTCAGCAGATATGTCATCGAGCAGTATTGCCAGCTGCTCCCATTTGGGCACTTCCTCCAGCATATACTCATTCTCATCAAAAACCCGCTTCTTAGAGAACGTTACCACGGCCTGTGATTCTTCAGCCAAGAGCCACGGTGATTCTGTATTCCTCTTATCCACCGAAGGTCTATTGGCATCCAGCACCAGTTGAATCATCTCGTAGAAATCAACACAATCGTAAGAAATAAGACACTTCATAAGATCCTTGAGTAGTTTGATGTCCTTCACAAGTTGTTTTGAGTCATATGAGATTCTGTGCCAGTGAGGATCCAAGACCATATGGATGGATCCCAGAAACTGTGGATCCAATGCGTTCTCTATAGACCAATACTCAATGGCCAAAGTCGGATTCTTTCTCTTCAGCTCTTCAATGCACTTTTGTAAACAGGCATAGAGACCCGTCTGCACCTGCTTCATTGAATCCGTCATCAGCACTTTCACCTCAGTTACTGACTTCACCTCTTTTGTCACTAAACTGGCAGAGACCTCGATATGGAACCGAGGCCATAAGATCACTCTTTTCAGTTTCAAATCTCTCAATTTCTTCTGTAGAGGTGCAAATCCAGTGGTGAAGCTCTCTGGAGAGTCTGACATTGCCTTGATGAACCCCCATTTGTTCTGCTGTCTATACATGTGAGCGATGAAGCTCTCATTCATGAGATCATTGACACGTTCTGCATGGAGTATCACCAGCCCTGTGACTCTGTCAGGATTGACTATTCCAGATAGCATGTCCACAATAAAGATCCGTGACGTGACACTCATTATGCCTCCACTTTGGTATAGTTCACGACGCTTATCCGACGTGTACGTCTCGCTTCGTATCACAACAAAGGGTCTCTTGTTCTCACCCTCATCGTCAATCCAAGAGAGCTCAGTCAGCTCCTCATCGATGCTTTCGTTGTCTTGGTCTGTAGCGTTTAAGAGGATCACCAAGCTCTGTTTCTTCACATTGGCTATGGTTGCCGGAGCACTCAGAGTATGGAGCAAGTTGGCAACCAAGGATTCAAGACCCAATCCACGACCCAAAACAAGCAGGGAGTCGTCAGCCACCAGGTCTTCGAGAATCAGCTGTTGAAACTTGAGTGGCAACGTTAGCGAGATGTTCACTGGCTCCAACTGCTCGATGAGGTCCTTATTGTTCGGGAGCATTGGATACTCAGTCTCCTCTTCTGAAGAGACCTCTGCCACGGCGTCTCTCGGAAGAGTCACAATGATCTGCTCTCCATCGTCGTCGTCGTCGGATACAAACAACGACATCACAGCTTTCTGCCCCGCGCTGTGCCTGTCCGGGCTCTCTGCAGTCGAATTATCCGGAGTCAGCGGTGGCCACCCACCGGCCCACGAAAAGTTGAAGATTTAGGTCAACAAGCAACAAAACACTCAACTCCGAACGAAAGAACCCAGTGGCCATGTCCATCAGAGAGAAGATCGCCAGCTTGAAAGACAACGAGGTGTTTGTCTCCCTCGAGTTCTTCCCTCCAAAGACGGAGTCTGTGGGTACCTTTTTGATATGCCTAGGGGGAACAACGAACTAACTCAACCAGGGAATCAGAAACTTGCTGGCCAGAATGGAACGTATGAGTGCCCTGAACCCGTTGTTTGTCACTGTCACATGGGGTGCTGGTGGATCTACCGCTGAAAAGACCCTTGCCTTGGTGGAAACCTGCCAGAAGGAGATGGACCTGACTACTTGTATGCATTTGACCTGTACCAACATTGACAAGTCCATCATCGATGATGCCCTTTTAAAGGCGAAGGCTGCTGGAGTGAGAAACATTCTTGCACTCAGGGGAGACCCACCGAGAGGCGAGGAGTATTTTGTGCCAAACAGTGCTGACTTCACCTATGCCGTGGACTTGGTGAGATACATCAAGGCACAATACGGAGACTGGTTTTGTGTCGGAGTTGCGGCATATCCTGAAGGTCACTGCGAAGGTGCTGATACTGGCCAGCAGAGTGTCGAGAAAGACATGCACTACTTAAAGGAGAAGGTTGATGCTGGTGCAGACTTCATCATCACCCAGTTGTTCTACGATGTGGAGAAGTTCTTGCAGTTTGAGCAAATCGTGCGTGAGAACATCAGTGCCGATATCCCTATCCTGCCCGGTCTGATGCCAATCAACACCTATCAATTGTTCCACAGAGCTGCGAAGCTGTCCCATGCGTCTATCCCTGAACCTGTGCTGGAGATGTTCCCAGAAAACATCCAGCACGATGATGACAAGGTTAAGTCAGTTGGTGTGGAACTCATCAAGGATATCATACATGAGCTTTACTCGCGCACAAATGGTCGTATTAGGGGCTTTCATTTCTATACTTTGAACTTGGAGAAGGCCATTGCCCAGATCGTGGAAAGATCGAGTCTTTTGAGCCGCGTTATTGGAGATCCAGATGACGTGTTGATGGATAGCGACGATGAACATATTGAGCGGATCAAGAACAGACGCTCTTCATCTGTGTCGAACAAGGTGTTGGTGGATAAACCGCAAGCGGATGCAGATTTCCAGGATGCGAATGCCTTCAAGTTGCAACAACCATCCAAGAAGGCCATCGTTGCAATTTCATCTGGCGAGGGAACCTTGGGACGTGATGCAACTTGGGACGATTTCCCCAATGGTCGATTTGGTGATTCCCGTTCCCCAGCATATGGTGAGATTGATGGCTATGGACCGTCTCTGAAGATCGCCAACAACAGAGCATATGAACTTTGGGGTTATCCTGTGGATGTATCGGACATATCTAAAGTGTTTGTGGACTACCTTGAGGGAAAGATTGACGCATTGCCATGGTCTGAGCTCGGGTTGAGCCCTGAAACTGCGATTATTCAAGAAGAGTTGATCCAGTTGAACGAAAAGGGATATTTCTCCTTAGCGTCTCAACCAGCTTGTGACTCTGCAAGATCGGATGACAAGATATTTGGATGGGGTCCAAGGGGAGGTTACGTCTACCAGAAGGCATTTGTCGAACTTTTCATTAGTCGTGAAGCATGGACCACCACTTTGAAGCCAAAAGTCGAGTCCAATGACATGGTTGGCTATTACCTGGGTGACTCCAAGGGTCTCTTTGAATCCTCATCGGAGCACAAGTCTTCCAATGCAGTGACATGGGGTGTCTTCCCTGAAAGAGAGGTTCTACAGACCACCATCATCGAAGAGGAATCGTTCAAGGCATGGAGAGATGAGGCTTTCAGTATCTGGTTGGAATGGGCAAAGCTTTATAAGAAGAACACTCCATCTTTCCAATTGTTGAATGCAATCCACAGCGACTACTTGCTCGTCACTGTGGTTTGTCATGATTACCGCAACGAGTCCGGTCTTTGGGAATTGTTGCTGGCATGAATCGGTTTTGTGTTCCTTAAAATCATAACTTGTCTAGCTCACCACGTAGATATGTGACATGTCGCTTTGCAAGATCGACATTCCATTCAGGAATCCCACCTCCAAGGTATTCACAAGTATCTGGGCGAAGCATCAGACAGCCGTGCGATTCTTCTGGGTTCTTCACCAGCAGTTTGGCACCTTGAGAGATGGGGAACCCAGTACGCATGTTCTTCCCAGCAAGGAACGGGAGCTTCTCCTCCTCAATCGCAAAGATGTAGTTGCCCTCGCAATCTTGTAGCGTCAGTTTATACAATGATGTTGTATTGTTGATGGAGCTGGAGGCGTTGGCGTCCTCGTCTTCCACGTTGACCTCACGTACAAGCCTGTTGCCGAATCTCAGCCTATCTGCGCCGACTCCCTCTGCGTCTTCATTAGCAAGTATCTCATCAAGTTGATCCACAAGACTGCGGGAACAGTTCTGCAAGGTTGTGATTTGGAACAGAGTCTCGCCCTGCTGAATGTAGCGCCGATGAGCAGCTTTCGCTCTTTGTCCTATGGCATTTTGTGGGAAGTTGGGCTGTTTGGTGATATCGCTGGCGAGGAAGTTCATTGCACGATGTGCGAGGCCGAAGAGGATGGAGATGTCGTCAGTTTGTTGATTTGGTGCTGGATCAAAACATTTTTGAAACTGAACATCAACATCTACAACAACAACCGCCATCAAACAACCGCAACAGCCTCATGATCCACTCTCTTTTCATCATCAACAAGTCTGGTGGGCTCATCTACCAACACGACCTTAATGAGGGGCTCAACAGGCTCTCTGCGAACGAGCACCTGATCCTAGCAGGGACGATCCATGGAGTCTTCGCTATCACTTCAAAGATCACACCAACGGCACTTAAAGTCTCCCAACCGCAGCAAACACCGGGGTCTGCGGTCAATGGAAACACCTCTGGTCTCAAGAGTATTGAGACTGACAAATTCAGCATGTTTATATTCCAAACGCTCACCGGGGTGAAGTTTCTCTTGGTGACGAGCCCCACTGAAGGAGACCTCAATAAGGGAATTGAAGCTGCTGAAAACTTACTACGCAGAATCTACACTCTTTACGCAGACTTCGTGATGAAGAATCCGTTCTATGAGGTGGATATGCCCATCAGGGTGGATCTATTTGATCGTAAAGTGGCCGAGCTGGTCAAGTCGTTGTGAACGGTACAAGTGCTGGAAGAAACATTGCAAACATCGGATCAAAGATTGTTCTCCTTCACCGGGCCCACTTGGGTGATATACTTCCCTCGGTTCTCACCGTTGAATATGCGAGCCCACAGCTCTGGAACATATTTGAAATCTTCACCTCGAGCTTGGACAATGTGTTCGGGGAAGTTGTTGATATCCAATGTTCCATCTTGGAACCATCGAGTCAAATCTCTTCTTGCCTTGGCGAAATCTTTAGCGTCGTCAACCACCACCATGCCTCTTATGGTGAGTCTTTTGATGATAACATTAGCATAATTGGTGAATCCATCACTATTGGAGTTATATCCTGCAATGGCACCAACTTGAACAATGTGTCCAAAATCACGCATGTATAGGATCGCATGATTCAGGATCCATCCTCCAACTTGATCCAAGAAGGTATCCACTTGCTCGCCCAATTCACGGAACTTCTGCTTGTATGATTCGTCCTTGTAGTCCAAACATTTCACATTGGATGCCAAAGATTCCACCCATTTACACTTCTCCTTTCCACCAGCAACGGCGATAATCAGCTTTGGCTTGTGGAGCTTGGAGATGAGTTGTATACAACTTGAACCCACCCCACCAGCAGCGCCCGTGACAAGCCAAACTTTACCCTCTCCTTGTGGTGCATGCTTCAACACGGTGAAGTAAGCTGTCAACGTGGTGCCACCAAGGGCACTTAGGTACTTGACCAATGGGAGTCCCTCAGGGATCACATTGCAATTCTCCTTAGTAGGGTCCAAGGCTCTGTATTGGCACCATCCAGGGAATGTGCTGATGTAAGTGCCCTCTTTAAACTTGTCGCACTTTGACCTTATGACACGGGCTAATCCCTGTGCTGGCGCGATCTCATTGAGCGGGGTCACTGCTTTGTATGACTTGTAAGGCGTGAACCAGCCCTTCTGCGCTGGATCATTCGACAGGTAGATCACTTTGATAAAGATCTCACCCTGTTTCAAGTCGTCAGGGTTGTACTCTTTGGTGATGAGTTTGAAGTTGGAGTCCTTAGAGTCATCAAAGACAATTGGATCGTCAAAGTTCGCGTACTTGGTGAGCAACAGCTGTTGTGCCTTCATCTCTTCTCCTCTTATGAGCTGGACGTTAACTTACAGGGGAATACTTTTTCAACCCAGCCTATAAACTTATACCCATAAGCGGGGTAGTAGACTACCAAGATTATTCGGCTACAAAAAGCACACTCTGAGAGGCGAATTCAGGTACAATATGGCACGTCTCATGGATACTGCGCAACCTGGGTGATGTACTTACCTCTGTTTTTGCCAGAGAACAGGCCGGTCCACAATTCTGGGATTTTAGCAAAGTTGTCACCCTGGGCATCGACAATAGTCTCTTCAAACTTCGAAAGATCCAACTTTCCCTCACCGAGCCATTTGGTCAAGTCAGCAAAGGCCTCGCCTGCATCCTTAAGGCTATCAATGACCACCATACCTTGGATGGTCAATCTCTTGATGATTATGGCACTATAGTTGTTGACAACGTTGTCCTTGCCACCGTTATAACTGGCAATGGCACCAACTTGGATGACTTTACCGAAAACGGCCATGTAGGCTAAGGCATGGTCAAGAATCCAACCGCCAACATGGTCTGCAAAGACATTGATCTTGTCGTCACCTAGCGCCTTGACGAAATCATCTTTGTAACTGTCAGCTTTGTAATCCAAGCCAATGACACGTGGACCAAGGGTCTCCACCCACGCACGCTTGGACTCGCCACCGGCAACGGCAAGGATCTTCTTTGGTTTGAAGACATTTGCAATGATCTGCACCAATGCAGAGCCCGCAGCGCCTGCGGCACCGGTGATCAGCCACACTTTACCCTCGTCATCCGGCTTGACACCTGAATATTTCGTGGCATTGAAGTACGAGGTCAAAGTTGTTGATCCCAATGCGCTCAGGTACTTCACCAAATGCGGAACTTTACCAATGTCCAACTTGACAAGCATTGGCGCCTTTGCACTGATGACGTTATGAGTAGACCAGCCTGTGCCGGCAGAAACGTAGTCGCCCTCCTTGAAATCATCACTCGTAGATTTGACCACACGGCCAATACCACGCGATGGGGCAACAGAGCCCAATGGCACTGGTGGAATGTATGATTCGTATGGCGAGAACCAACCCTTTTGAGCCGGGTCGTTGGATAGGTAAATCGTTTGGATCAAGAGTTCATCCTGTCCTAAAGCGGTCTCGGTGTCGTACTCCTTGGTGATGAGTTCGAATGTTGCCTTCTCCGAGCCAAAGTCGAGGTTCACAGGCCCTTCAAATGTGGCGTAGTTCTTCAGCAAGTACTGTTTAGCGGTGATTTTGGTCATCTTGGAGTTTTCAGTTGCTGGTTTGTGAGGGAGCTGAGATGTAAATTACGGAAATTTGAACCTCGGCATCGGTGCACTAGGATTACTAATGGTGGTCGGCTAAGTGGCAGGGGACGGCCCGTCGCCGTTGTGTTGTGTGTGTGCTGTGCAGATATTATTACATATTTCACATGCGATCGTCCTCTGTACTCTGCCTGGAGCGTCCACAACCCCGGTCTAACTTCTGTAAACACCAGGAAAGACGTCCTGTCAACGGCTGTACTTTTGCCCGGTAACGCCACTAAATCCTTATCACCGCAGCATGTGAGTTGGGCAATAAACTGCCAGGTTGAGAGGATACGAGATACGAGGTAGGAGCAGCTAGCAGGTGGTGGTAAGGGAATACCGAAACCGAAACCTTACGGACCATCAAGCACAAGTCCCCCAACACCCCCCTAACCCCTAACCTCCAAAGTACCGAGGAGGTTTCCCAACTGGGCAGCGTTGGAAGACGCTGCGGGAAGAGAGAGGTGGCTGGGTGGCTGGGTGCTGGGTTTCCTCTGATTGTTGGCTTTCATTGAATACGTGTTTGCCACCTTCTGCTGGATCTCAGGTCAACATACGATTTTTCTGTGCATCATCTGACAAAGCGATGATCAAAGAGCGAACGGCTGTGGGCTGTTTTGTTAACAACGAGTTGTGTCTCTTTCCCCAAAAGGGTGGTTCGATCCTTCGATGATGGGAACTAAAGCACCAAATTGATGGCTAGAAGAGCCCGTTATCGAGCAGATGGATGAGATGACTGTTTTTATGAACCTTGAATCTTCACAGTAGTGCTATTCTCGTCGCTTTGTACCCATCCAACGAACCCCTTAAACCCCCCCAGCAAGCCGACCTGTCTCACGTCATTTTGGGCCCGGTTCTCAAATCGAATGAGGAGACTTTACGCGCACATCCAACAGAATAAAAAAGACACCCTAAACGAGCAGATAAATCATGCTATAAATCCCTGGCTGGCCCCCAACTGGGTTTTATTCAGTCACTTCCAGTCAACAACAGCAGACCCCCTTTCGGTCGTTTATACAAGACACCCCGATCATAGAGAGTCTTTTATATTTGGGGTCTTTTCCCTTGCATACCATCTACACCACCTACATACATCAAGTACCACCTCAACTGGCATGTCCAAGGTTATTGGTTCACTCATAAACGAGTACAGACTCATCAAACTCATTGGCACTGGAGCTTACGGACTTGTGTATCTCGCTGAAAACACTCGCACAGGCGGTGAAGTTGCAATCAAATGCGTTGCAAAGAAGATTGACAAGAGTGTCAAGAAACAGAGTGATGCATTGGTGAAATCGCTTTATGAATACCTCCAATCGGAGAACTTTGCTGCTCAGTCATTAAGGTTGCTCAGCTTGAAACGTCTGGAGCAGGCAGATTCTATCCCGTGTCCATTTGTGAAAGAAGTGAGCCTCCAACTACAGGTGCATCATCATCCAAATGTCGTTTCAATACGCCAGATCTTGGACTCCCCAGTAGCCATATTCATCATCATGGACTACTTCGCGGAATCTGACCTCTTTGTGAACATTGTTGACAGACAGGTGTACATCCATTCGCCACAGTTGATCAAAGACGTGTTTGTCCAACTTCTTGACGTCATCTCATACTGTCATTCCAAGGGCATCTATCATTGTGATATCAAACCTGAAAACATCCTTGTGGCAAATCAAGGGTCACGACTGATGATTGCGGACTTTGGACTCGCAGTCAAGTCTCGATACATTCAAGCAAAGACCTGTATCGGATCAAGTTATTACATGCCCCCAGAGAGACTCGTTGCCGTGAATCATAATTTCACAAAGATGGAATATCCAGCGGAAAAGGGCGATCTATGGAGTCTGGCGGTAATCTTGATCAATCTTTGTTGTACGCGGAACCCGTGGTTGAAAGCTTGTGACCAGGATGCAACGTACGACGCGTTCAAGAAGGATCCAAAAGTGTTGCTTGACCTCCTCAACATCAACCAAGAGCTGTATGAGATATTGAGAGACTGCTTTAGAGAAGATCCGGAAGACCGCATCTCATTGTTTGAACTACGTGATCGTGTAATCCGTTGTCAGGGATTCACAAAAAGCGGTCCATTGTCTCATTGTGCAGAATTCGACATGTTGCAAGATGGCATGGAGTGTGCGGTTCCTGATGATGCCAGCTATGAGAGCGAAGGCTCTCTGGAATTACCACAGTCTCATCTCGTGCAATATGCGGAGTATTTAAAGGAGCGTGGGAAGGGATACAGCGTTTCCAACTACTCCATTCTCGCCAACAAGAGCTTTAACATGAACACTTTATGAACAGAAGAGCGCAGGCGCTAGGCTGCTTGGAAGCGAAAGGCATCCTCATTTCTTGCTTTAATGGCACTGGAGTCGATTGCATATAATACATGATAAACAACTAATGATTATAATACATGATAAACAACTAATGATTGCTAATGATTAGTGAATTTGTAGCTTTATTGACCTTTTACAGGGAGATGTACTCTGATGAGAGCTTCTCCACGACAACGGCAGATGCACCACCGCCACCATTGCAGATAGCAGCAACACCGATCTTACCAGACTCTTGTGCCAACACGGAGGTCAACGTGACAATGATTCTAGCACCAGAACAGCCCAATGGATGGCCGATGGCAACAGCACCACCATAGACGTTCAACTTCTCCGATGGCAAGTTGAGGATCTTCTGGTTGGCAAGCCCCACGACTGCAAAGGCCTCGTTAAACTCAAAGAAGTCAACCTCGTCAATGTTGATCTTTGCATGCTTCAACGCCTTTGGCACAGCGAGAGATGGAGAAGTCGTGAAGTCCTCTGGAACTTGCTCAGCCTCACCCCATCCAAGGATTCTGGCAATTGGCTTGAGCCCAAGCTCAACAAGCTTCTTGTGCGACACCAAGATGATGGCAGCACCACCGTCATTGATTGGAGAGGCATTGGCAGCGGTGACAGTACCGTCGACTTTCTGGAAGACTGTTCTGGCAGTCTTGAGCTTCTCCTCATTGAATTTGGTGGATTCCTCATCCACTTCCACAACGGTGTCAGGTTTGCCTCTGAATCCCTTAATCGTGATTGGGGCAATCTCACTCTTGAACTTACCAGCAGAGTGAGCAGCCTGAGCCTTAGTATAGGAACCAATGGCATAGGCATCCTGTTCCTCTCTGGAGAAAGTGTAGTCACGGGCGCACTTCTCAGCACAGACACCCATCGCGTCATTGCTATAAGCATCTTTCAAACCGTCACGGGCCAACCCATCGACAATAGTGGCATCACCGTAACGAGCACCGGCACGGGCAGTTGGAATGTAGTATGGAGCATTGGTCATGGATTCAGCTCCACCGGCAATGACAACGTCAGCTGTTCCGAGCATGATGCTCTGTGCAGCGATGATGGTGGCCTTCATTCCGGAGGCACACACTTTGTTAACGGTGGAGGCAATGGTATCGATGCCGAGGCCAGCCTTCAGAGCAACCTGACGTGCCGGGTTCTGGCCAATGTTAGCGGAGACAACGTTTCCAAACACGATCTCCTCAACGTCAGCGACGGCGATCTCAGGCACCTTGGCGAGTGCAGCCTTCACGGCATGAGCGCCAAGGTCGACAAAAGTCTGCGAGGCGAGCGAGCCCTGGAAGGAGCCAATTGGAGTTCTTGCAACGGCAACGATGTAGGCAGAGTTGTCCGACATCGTACGGGTGGTGAATCTGGGGTCTTGTTGAGTGATGAAGAGTGAGCTGTTGGAAATTTCGCGCGTTGTATACGAGATTGAACGAGCTGGGCGTGTCTCGAATCCTTTGTCTTCAAGTTCTGTACTAGATGATCAAAGTGAAGAGGGAGAGTGGGAAAAGGGAAGGCTTTGCAAATGTGGAGGACAGCTGTCCAACTGTTCTCGTATAAGGCATCTGCGTCGTTTATCGCAAATGGACCGACGGCAAACGGGGAGGGGTCAGTCCCCTTAGACCCACCCAGTCGCCTTCCGAGTCCCTGGTTCTGACGGTCTGAGGTTTCCAGTCTCTATTGTGTGGACTTCACACTATTTACCGCATGCGGTAATTATCCCACACGGGTTTGTTTACATTTGGAAAGGGTCCGTTTAATCAGTGCAGTTTCCCTGGATATTCCAGCCCTTTCTGGTGTGACCCAGGGAAAAGCCTTCAAGATCATCTCGTGCTCAGCCCGTTACAAAGCAGCACCAGCAAATGTTGAAACAGCAAAAGCGCCGGAACCCTTCCAAGCGACCAAGTCAAAGCCATGTCCAAAACGGAGCACACAAGCCATCCAAACCACGGGAGCCTTTGCTCACAGTGAGCTCCATTGTGGAGTTTCCTACAACTGTGAAGTATGGGTCGTTCGACTACCCGATTCCTGCTCGGGCAAAGATCGTCGGCCACGACATTATCAGCGAGCTGCCAAAGTTTTCACAGAGACCAGCAGCGCACTGGACAGGTAAACCATTGGGCTCTACGTTCCAAGAGACAATACACGGGTCTGACCCTCAATCCAGGTCTGACATCTTGGATCCTGCCATGACTATTGTGCTGGCGAAGAGAAAACAGGTGAAGCAGTTCAAACTTGGGTCTATTGAATTCGATGTCTATGGTAACAAAAAACCATTGACAAAGCTCATCAACAAGTTCATCCAGAAGGAATCACTGAATTCAACCCCAATGAAGAGAATCAGGGATGAGGTGGCAGAAGTGGGAAGCTTAACAAAGAAGAACAAGCGCATAGTGAGCGTGACGCAAGCTGACACTACAATGGAGCTCAGTTTCGAAGGCAAGGCAATGGATAGATCCGACATCGTGAAACTCGTGGACTCCAGTGGAATCCTCCAAGATGAATCGCAGATCGTTGATGCCGATGCCAGCATGATTGACACTAGAAACCTCCTTCAAAGTTCTGATTTCAATTTCGAGTACAGAAGGTAGCTGCAGTGTCAACCTCCACAACTATTGTTGGCTGCCATCACACCGCTCTCTTCATGAACATATCCCTTGATACCCTTCAAGTCCTTTTCGGCCTAGCTACGATGATACCCAATGAAATGCTTAACCTATGTACAACTCGTAACAAACCTCACTGCTTCTCCACCGTGAAACCCGGGTCACTCTTTCTCAAGTTCCTCTCCTGTGCCTTTGATAATGACTGGTCCACCACAGATACGTCCACGAGTTCCTTCACCTTGAGTATCATACCGGCACTGATGGGACTCACGGGCTGGTATGCCACAGAGCCTGTGCGCCCAAGTCCAAGTTTAGCCACGGTGTCTTTTAGAGGCTGCGGAAGAGCGATCGTCGAGCGCTTGAGCGTGATTCTGTAGAAGGACATGGCGTGTGATATGGACACTGCTTATGGAACTGGGCCTCGTTCGTTTGGCGTTGAAGCTCATGAACTTTTTCAGAAATTCACGGGCTGCGTAACCTCACCGCTTTAATTTGATGCTTCTGACACCTTCACTTACTTCTGTAAACAAGCGTGGGCTGGAACCAAAATGGATGAAGAAGTTGTCACAAGGTCACAGTACGAAGCTCATGAAGGTATTATCTTTGCGATTGAGCTGACTGATTCGTTACACTTTGTCAGCGCTGCTACTGGAAAGTCCCACCTTCAAACGATCCTTGAGGCCCTACAAGACTCCATGGCACATAGTGCAATAACTTTGCCCAACACGGGATATGGATGCTATTTCTTCAATGGAAAGAATACCACTGAGGGCCTTAAGCCTGGTATTGAACGTCTCTTCCCCATGAGGGACCTCAACGTCAAGAGTATGAAGATCGTCCATGATATATTGAGTGACAGCGTGGAGAAGAATGACGCTGAGGCCCCCTACGTGCCTCTCCAAACAAGGTTTCCCATGAGACTTAGTGACAAGGTTGAGAACCCACTATATGATATCCTGACTGCTTTGCAGGATGACTTCCTGGCCAAGAAAGATGCTCAGAAGCAGTACAACATTCGTAAGATCTTTCTATTCACTGACAATGACACCCCAGTGGATGCGGATAATTTCGAGCGCAAAAACATCATCAGGCGTATCTGCACAGATCTTGATGACTCCCAGATCACCATCATTCCATTCTTCCTCACCTCAGAGGAACGTCCATTCTCCAGCAATCTATACTCTGAGCTTATGTTTTTACCACAGGAGGTCGAAATCGAGCCTGATACGATATTTGACGGACCAAACACTAAGCCGATCACATCTGAAGATATAAAATCACGTGTATTACGACGCAAAGAGATCAAGAGGGTGCAGTTCCAGTGTCCTTTGATTCTTAAACTAGGTGCAACAGATATCACCATTGGTGTTAAGGGATATGCAGTGATGGCACACGAGAAGGCTGCGGCAAACAAGTGGATCTCGGAGAGTGAGAGCGGGAGAAAGAACGTCCATACCACCATTCGTCGGATTGATCCAATGACTGGGGCAGAATTTGAGAACGTGGTAAAGGGGTTTTCCCTTGGTGCTGATGAAGAGTTCATCCCAATGACAAAAGAGAACGCTGAGCTTCTCGAGAAGTATCATGATGAGCATACAAGTTATCTTCAGCTGATTGGTACCAAGAATGAGAAGAGTGGGATCAAGTCGCATTATGTGACGGGAAGATCAGCCTTCCTTGCACCATCGGAGGATGATTATGATGGTTCCACAAGAACTTTGAGTGCCCTTTATACTAGTCTGAGGAAGCAGGGGAAAGTTGCCGTCTTATTCGGGAAATTGAGAAAGGGTCAACAGCCATATTTCTACTCGATGCAGCCCACGAGGAAGAAGCTGTTCCCTGAATCGAAGCTGCACACACCTGAAGGATTCTACCTGCACAGACTTGCATATTTGGATGACATCAGACAGATACCGGAGGCCTACCGAGAGGATCAGGACCCAGAGCCAGAGTTAAAGGCCATTACAAAACTTGTACTAAGAGATATGATGCAGTTGGGCGAGGAGTATATCCCATCAGAGGTGAAGAATCCTACTTTGAATCACCACTACAAGACTATAAGAGACTTCAAACTGCAGGTGGAGTCAGTGGCTGATGAACGCACTGAAAGAGAGAAGGCATTGATGGCGGACGATACACTCAGAGCATTGGATCGCGTGCGTACGGCCATCACAGAATCCCAACTAGAGGAGACCTCGCAATTGTATCCAAACCTCAAGGCATGGAATGAGACGTATGCGTCAATGTGATTGCATTGACTGTTATTGAACACTCCACACTTTGATCCACGTAGTCAGTGAACCTCAAAGCCCGTCCGCAGATTTCGCGGCGAAAGCTCCGGTCCCAAATTCATATCGAAAAATGTAAGTCGTCAGCTCGTCAGCTCGTCAGCTCGTCAGCGTTTCGAACCAACCCTCCATCACACTTTCGAATCCAGTGCACTATGAGAGCTGCTGTCAGATCCCGGTTCACCAACAACTTGTTCTATACAACGTTCGCTGTGGCCTTCGTCACCGTTGCAGGCTCCACGGTGATGCCCTGCCCGGCACATGGCATCAACAATGAGGATGACAAGATGTACAACGACAACCAGGCCGCCCAGAGGCCGCAGAAGCACTGAATCAAGCCTTTGTGCACACTTCCACACTTAATGACCCGCATTCACATACACTAATGACCATGGGCACGGCGATGCCCTCACTTCTCTCTTGCACAGACTTTTGATACACGAGTTCTTACTATCCCCCTGTAGCCAATCACGGCGCGTGAAATGGAAATGTTTTCTGGTGGTTCCCTACGAGGTAATTTTCGCGACTCATTCGCGGTTACGCAGCCCTGCTGAGGTTTTTCTTTTCAATGGTGACAAAAAACTCGGACGGTGGCCAACTTCCACTGCCAGAACAACAATTCAACGCCGAATGTCAGAAGAGAGCGTGTACAGTGACCAGGTCACTGAGACCCCTAGCGATGTCGTTGTGAATGAGCAGCAACCCGAAGAGACTGCGAAAGAAGAAACATCCTTAGTCCCTGAACCCGAATCGATCAAGACTACCGACACCCAAACTACTACTGTGCCTATTGACGCCAACAAGGATATTGAGCCTACTTATGAATCCTCAGATGACTCTGCGATGTCCTCCCAGCAGCAAACTGCTACGAGTGTTGCAACAGAACCCGAATCTGTCTCCGCAAACCCTGCTCTCCCAGAGAGCCCTCCCTCCGAGCCCTTAAACCCCACGGAGGCCCAACCTATTGAACAACTGCCTGCCCAGGAGTCCGATGATGAAGACTATGACCCCACTGCCCTCTCTGATGATGAGCCTAAAGTAGCTGCAGAGCTGACACCTTCCCTTCCGAACCTCCAGCCTATCCAACCCTCTCAGCCTGCTCAATCCTCTCAGCTGTCAGAGTCCTCCCAGTCTGACAACTCCATAGTTGAACAACTCACTGCAAGACTTCTGAATGACCCAACATTCCTTCTATTATCCGCAGCTGAACAGCAGGCCAGAGTTGCGCAGGAGTTCCTCCTACTGCAAGGTGCCCAAGCTGCCCCGACCCCACAGCCTCCCCAAGGACAGTTATTTGAAAACCATAGCCGCACGAGATCTCGTGCTGAGTTTGAGCATGCTTCCCATAGACCTGACCTCACCCAGGAGATGTCCCTCGAAGAAAGCAATGAATATCGCGAGTTCTTGCAGAATGAGGAGCAGTTCAATGCTCGTTATCAACATGTCGCAAACTCAAGACTCTTCATCGGCAACATCCCAAGTAATCACGTCCAAAAACCTGAGCTCTGGAGATTATTCCGTGGTTATGGTAAAGTTCTTCAGGTGTCGATGAAGACCGCTTACGGGTTCGTGCAATACGATTCTGCAGAAGCTGTGGAGAGAGCCATTGCTACCGAGAGCAATGCCCCACTATATGGTAAGATGTTGACGCTTGCTGTTGCTAAGAACTCGAGACCGGAAGAATCACGCAATCAAGGGAGAGATAGAAAGAGAACAAGGGATGAGCCTCAACAACCACCACGCAGTTCAAGAAAGAGAAATCTTGAGTGTCAGATCTTTGCTCAAGTCGAAGCGAACCCAGATTTCGTTAGAGATGTTGCCCGCATCTTTGAGAACAATAGTATTGTCACTGAGTACACTTTCTTGAGACATAGCGATGATGTGTCACAGATGGTTAATGACGCAGCGTATGCTGGAGTTACTGCAGTGGTGATGCTTGGCAAACGTTCCAGTCTGGATGTTCAAATCTTTGAGTCCACTGCAGGTGGAGCGCTAAGGTTTGATGAATACGTCGACCTCAACACCAATGATGCTGTCAACTTGGTTGTCCGTGAGAAGGAGAAACATCAATCATCGAGACCACCGAGGGGGAGAGATGGAAGAGATCAGAGAGACAATAGAATTCATGACAGAAGAGGTGACAGAAGAGAAGGTGCCGACGACAGAAGAGGTGGATATGATGACAGAAGAGATCACGACTCCAGAGGTGGCTACAACGGCTCTAGAGCTGGATATAACGACAGACGCGATGACAGAAGAGGTGGCTACAACGACAGAAGAGGTGGCTACGATGATCATTATAATGACCGTCGCGACCGATCACCACCAAGAGCGCAGACACAACAGCAGACTCAGCAGACACAGCAGAATCTGCTACAGTCCTTGAGTGCCCTTCCTCCGGACGCTATCCAGAACTTGATAGCATTGGCTCAGACCACGGCTCAACCACCTCAGCAACAATACCAGCCGTCTCAGCAACAATACCAGCCATCTCAACAGTACCAGCCGTCACAGCAGTATCAACCACAGCAATACCCACAGCAACAAGTTCCGCCGGCAGCTATTAACGCCTTGTTGAGCTCGTTCAATCAACCGCAGCCGCCACAACCTCAGCAACAGCAACAGCAGTCGGCACCACAGGGTGGTAATGTTGCGTCTTTGCTTCAGTCCTTGGCTAACCTACAGAAGTGAACCGGTGTATATCCTCCATGTAAATTGTATTACTGAATTAGCGATTGTAGGACGATGATTGGTCGAAGTTTGTGTTTGTGTGTCCCAAACCAGAGAAGATGTTTTGTAATCGAAAAGCCGGAAATATAACTTCAGAACAACAGTTCTCATAACCCGGTTATGGGCGTTTCCACCAACAACAACAACAACAAAGTGACACATTCAGAGATTGGAAAGATGGATGAGCACCAGGCAGCAGTGATCACTGCTGCTATTGAACAACAGAAGCGGGATGACTCAAGAAAAACTGGAGCTGATGGGCAAGAGGTGCCTGATCTCAAGAAGGAGAAACGGTTGGAGAAGGCCGCACCAAGGAGCATCGGACGCGAGCACGAGAGACCTCAAGAGCACGAGAGCCTTGGACACAGGGCCTTAAACACACACAAGGGCTTTGCAGTGGATCCGGCGCTGAACGTCGGTATAGGTATCGTAAGGGACATCATCGCCCCAAAAGTAACTCACTCGGAAAAGGAGAGTGCAGTTCTGGACAGTCTCGGAGTTGGCAGTGCGGAATGCACGAGATGCAAGAAGGAGTACGCCATTACCGATGGTAAGGTGTTCAAACTGTGTCCACACTGTCGTGAGCTACAGAGAGAGAGATCCAGAAGATGGCAGCAGAAGACCAAACTCAAGGAGAATGCATGCAGAAGATGTGGCGTTTCAATCCCGCCAGACCAAGGAAAGTTCGTGCTTTGCCCACCATGTCGCTTAAACCTTAGAACTAAAAAGGCGAAGCGATTTGAGTCTGGAAAGTGTGTACACTGTTCTGGTGTAAACGATTCCACAGATTTCAAAGTGTGCAGCCGTTGCAGAAGCATCGATAAGGATAGACGAAAGCAACTTGAAGATCAGGGGAAGTGTAACCGTTGTTCTGGGAAGCTTCAGGCCGATGACAATGGACGCAAAGTCTGCTCGGATTGCAGAGCGAGAAAGAAGACTGTGAAGACCGCCGCTGTTGCCGCTGCTGTTGCTGCCACGAGTGAGGACCAACATAACTATGGTTCCCAGGATGACATCACCACGGACCAACAGGTGGCGTTGGCACAACAGCTGGAAGCAAACATGTTTGCCCAGGACCATTGATTGTCTTTTATATTTGATTGTAACTAGGATGTCGTTTTATAACACGGAATAGATTAAAGATCATAGAAATCAGTTAAGGATGGCAACGGCAACAGACTGGAAGTCATCGTGCGAGATGCTCACCTTGACAGAGGCGTTAGGAGAAGCCTTGGCAGCATCACCATGGAGCTGGACCTGTGGAGCACCAGTAGAGTCACGGGTGATCTCAATGTCCTTCAACTGGGCACCAGCGCCCTTGGACTCAACACCCAAAGCCTTGAAGACAGCCTCCTTGGCGGACCAAGTGCCAGCAAACGAGGACTGTGGATGCGCAGCAGATTGGCAGTAGGCAATCTCAGCAGCAGTAAAGTTGCGCTCGATGAAGGTGTCGTTATCAACATTGATGGAAGAAATCAACTCAACGTCAACACCAACGTTCTTCCCACCAGCCTGGGCTGTGAGGGAAGACAACACCTTGGAGGTGACCTTTGAGCTCTGTGAAACGAAAGAATCAGCCTGGATACCCTTGCTGGTATACTCAAGGTCACCATTCTTAGCCTTGGTCACTCTGGTCAATGGGTCCAGGTACACTGGGTTCTGCAATTCATCAGAATATGGAGCATGCTCCTTAGTCTTGAACAAAGTGTTAGTGATGAATGCCTTATGGTAGTGAGAGTAAGCCTTGTTGTGTCTCTCGTTAAACTTCTTGGTGTATGTTTCGTACTCCTCCTTAGACAACACAGCGTACAAATAGTTGGCATTGATAGCGATAGCCTGAGCTCCCTTCTGACCGAAACCGAACGAGGTCACAGACACGGCCTTGACACCGTCAGTCTTGATTGACTTAGATGGGAACAACAGGTACTCGAACTTCTCCAACTCCTTGTCAATGTTGTCAGCGTTACGGTTACCCGGAACAATACCACTGTTCAAAATCTGCAAGCCACCGTTGAACATCCAAGCACCGGCAGCACCCTTTGGATGACCAGTCAGATACTTCTGGAACACAGCCAATGATGGGTTACCCTGAGTTCTGCCCAAATGCTCAAACATCAAGTTCAAAGCAGCTGACTCGTTCTTGTCATTGGCCTTGGTAGATGTACCGTGCAGGGAACAAACATCGATGTCATCAATGGTGAGGCCGAAAGTAGCCAATGCACCACGGATTGGTGCGATTCTTGGGTTGTTGACGTGGAAGAAGTTACCGTAGTAGTCCTTGGCAGAGCTGATCTGCTTCTCAGCCTCACCCTGAATCTCCTGGATTCTCTCACCAATGAAGGCCTCCTGATCGCCAGCTGGCAAGTCCTTGGCCTCCTCCTGCAATAGCTCGTATTCAGAGTCCATCCACGACTTGACCTCTCTGACTCTTCTCTCGACCTGGCGCTTTCTGTAGGACATGTCCATCAAAGAAGCACCATACTTCAGATCCCCGTGGTGCTCACGAGCAGTGGTCAAAATACCCTTACCTGGAGCCGGAACAGATCTTCCGATGCTGTCAGTGGCAGTGGATGTCATACCCAAAATACCGTAGATTGGCACACCCATCTCCAAAGCCAACTTGGCGGTCATGATGATCTGGATACCAGAACCTTGGGACTCCATGAATCCGTTTCTGGTAGTGGTAGCTGGTCTGGACATCTCAGATGGGGCACGGCCCTGTTCGAACTCATCCAACGTGTTCGAAGTGGCGTTCATGTTACCAAACTCGTACGAGCCCTCCTCTTGGAAGTCATCGTAACCACCGACAATACACACCTTGGCTTTACCAGAAATGATGGTCTCGTAACCAATGTCCAGAGATTCAACAGCAGTAGCACAAGCTCCAACTGGCGTCTTGATAGGACCAGATGAAGACAACAGCAGCATGTTTACCCAAGCGGACATCGTGTTGATGAAAGACTCCTGAAGGATATCGTTCTGGACGGGCTGATCCTTGTAACGGTCTTTGAACATACCGCGCAGAGCAGAAACACCACCCATACCGGAACCGGAACAGTTACCCAACTCAGATACGTGAATGTACTTGTACAGCTCGTATGGGTCAGAGATACCAGCAGAGATAAAAGCCTCAACAACAGAAACCAACACGTACAAAGTGATTGGGTCAACCTGAGAAATGGTGTCCTCTGGAACACCGTAACATCTAGCATCCCAGCCAGTTGGAATTTGACCAGCAACAAGACGGTCAAACTTGAGGGCCTTTGGAATGTACAAGGTGGCACCCTTGAGAAGCTTAACCGTGAACTCACCGCTCTCAACATCCTCCTGGATCTCACACTTGTCGCCGTGCTGAGTCTTGAAATGCTCAGCGGTCTCCTTCGATGCCTCAAAGTCAGCCAAGTCCTCCTCAATGACAACTTCCTGGATGAACTCCTTTTTCTTTGGATCATATCCGTTAAACAACTCTGGCTCAATCAATCTGATACCACAGTGGTCCAAGATGAATGACTCGTACTTAGATTTGACGTCCTTGTCCTCAACAGGCTCATTGGTCTTGGCATCAACCCAACCTGTGTATGGTCTGCCCTTCAAGTTACCATTGTGGTACTTGATGAGACCCATGATCCAAGCAATCTCGATACAGCCCTCAAGCGAGAACTCACCGTTTGCCTCCATCTCCCATCTGGTTCTAGAGGACCCCCATGGACCAACCTCGGCGAAACCAGTAACGACAATGATCTTCTCCAAGTTCAACAAACCCTCCAAGTTTGGAGCGAGGTTCTTAACCTCCTCGTAAGGCTTCAAAGTTGGGAAATCGAACTTCATGTTGGCTCTTGGGTTCACCTCAGCCTTGGCAAATGGCGCATCAGCATTTTGACCGTTAACAACCTTGTGCTCAATGGCAGTCTCAATAGAAACGGCCTTTCTGATGTCGGAGGACTCGAGAATCTCCTGTCTCAGCTGGTTGGTCTTCTCCTTGAGCTGTCCAATAAACTGCAAACCACCGTTCAAGTCTGCCCAGACTGGAGCCTTTTGACAGAGCTCCGTAATCTCAGGAGTCAACAGACCCAACAAGTTGAAACCCATCTCGGACTGTGAGAAGGTTCTGACACCCAGGTTCTCAACACCCTCAGAGATGATGTTGTTACCACTCATCAAACCAGTGCCTCTGGTCCAACCAATGACGGCACCACAGATAGTGAGCTGGTTGGCCCAACTCTCAGAGTACCATCTGTTGAAAAGAGTCTCCAAAGACAACTTCGACTCTGAGTACAAACCATCGGAACCGAAAGTACCATGATTTGGAGAGAGTGGGAGAATGACCTGAGCTGGTCTGGTCTCGATACCTCTGGAAGACTTTTGGTCCTTGACAGAACCCATGATTCTCAACAGGTTGGTCATCATGATACGATGAGCCAACTCTGACTTAGAGTCGATGTTAGATAACTCAATACCGTTCTCTGGGATGGCACCAAATGGAATGATGGCATCCAGGTCCCAGCCCAAACCGCCCTTCTTGACATCATCATAGATGTAGTCCACGAGAGCCTTGACGTCCTGCTTGGAACCCTGGTTGAATGGTACAACAACCAAAGTAGATCCCTTAGCACCACAAGTAGCATAGAGCTGTTGGTAGAAGTCGGTAACCTTCTTGGAAAATCTTGATGTTGTAACAATGACCTTAGCACCACCTTGGATCAAGCCCTTCAAGACTTCAGCACCGATGGAGCCAGCACCACAACCAGTCAGCAAGACGTACTTGTTCTTGAAGGTGACACCGTTTACAGCAGCCTCCTCCAGACCATCCAAGTAGACGGAGGTCAACTGACGGTCGTAAGCCCAGTCGTTGTTTGGAAGTCTCTTCTTGAGATGCAAGAATGGAATGGTCTCAGGTGGAATGGCCTTAGAGACTGGGTTGGCGATGGAAGAGTTTGTTGGCAAAGAGGCAACTTCCTTAGTAGAATCAGTGTCCAAGTTGTCAGCGCTCCCAGCAATGGTTGTGAATCTGTGCATCTGAATCTCATCGTTGGACTCCAAGAACTTGATCAGCTCACCGTAAACCTTCTCCAACTGAGCCTTAGAAGTATCAGAGACCTCGGTCTGCTTGTTGATAGCTCTATAGACTCTGGTCAAGTCGTCAGCAATGGTTGGTCTCTCCTCCTTAGTGATGGCAGAGCCCTGGGCCATCTCATGGACATAAGCCTGCAACTTGCGGACGTTCTCTCTTGGCTCCTCAGCGTAAGTGATGTTACCCTTGTGGTCAACCTTCGTCTTTGGACCAAGTGGATAGGAGATGTCCTTGTAGACTGGGTCGATATCTAGAACCTGTTTACAGTTCTCAATCAGCTGGTTACCAAGCTCGTGGGCCAGCAAGTAGTTCTCCTCAGTCTTACCCTTAGCTTTGTTGATGTGGTACTCCATAAACTTGATCAAAGCAGAGTTGGAACGGTTCATGATGTTGATGGCCTCAGAGACCAATTCTCTATCCACTCTGTTCAGTAGACCGTGGATGATCTCGAAGTACAAGGTCAACAAAGACTGTCTGGACCAGTTCCAAGAGGAATCGAACATTCTAGCCTTCTTTCTGGAGAATGAGGAAGAAATACCCTCAATGAAAGTATCTCCTAGTTCGTTGGTGATGAAGTCCAACTGCTCTTGCAAACCCTTCAAGGTATCCTTCTGCTGATCAACGACCTTAGAGGACTTGTTAAGATCCATCTTCAAGTAACGGGCAAGAACCTGCAATTGCTGACGGGCCAACACCTTGTTGTCCTTTGTAAGCTCCTCAAAGGCGGCAGCGTCGATGGTGGCACCACCGGCACCGCCAGCATCTCCACCAGATCCGGCAGCAGCAGCCAAAGAAATACCAGTCTTAGAAGCGTACTTCTGAGCAATTGAGTCCAAGAAGGCCTTAGCTTCGACATCGCCAGACAAACGAGCAGCGGGCTCCTCGGTCAGACCAACCAACAGGACAGCATCTTGTCTACCGGCACCCAGTCCCCAACGAGACTGCAGGTACTTTCTAGCGACAGTGACAGAGAAACCACCGGGCATCTTTGAAGACATAAGTCTTGCGATCAGGGATGATGACTGCTTACCGAGAGAACCAGAGAAAGTCTCCTGGAACTGTTCGGCCAACTCATCCAATGGAGTCTCTTCTGGCTTCTCAGGGGTGGCACCAAACTCCTTACCCAGGTCACCGAGAATCTCGTTCTGGATGGTAGACTTACCATTGACCAAGTCCTTAATGGCCTTGGACATAGGGATTTGGTCCAATGGCTTCTTGAGTTTCTGAGAAACCAAGACGTGAATCAAGAGCGCAGCCTTGACAGGCTCGTCTGGAATATCAGCAACCGGGCCAGATGGGGCTGGAGCAGCGGCAACGGCAACGGCAACGGTGGCCGGAGCGGCAGCTGGAGCACCGCTAGCAGCAGGGGTAGCCTCAGCAGCAGGAGCTGCAACCTCAGCAGGGTCAGGAGTGTAATAAATTTCCTTTGCATCCTTAGCATAGCATAGAACCTGTCTCTGCAAGGAGAGGGCGGCATCGTAAGACTCGTACTTGGCCTTGATGGTTCTTGAGGCCATACCGGCCAAAGTTGGAGATGGTCCAATCTCAACCACTCTCTCAGTCTTGTAGTCCTTAAGGAATACGTCCTGGGTCTCAATCCATCTCACTGGACTGGCGAACTGGTATGCCAGCAGCTCTGTGAGCAGCACATGGGCCAGCTCTTGTTCGACTTCTGGGCGCATGTTTGTGAAATTCGTTATCCAGGTGAATGCGAATCCGATGGGGCGGTGGTTGAGCCTATTTATGCCAGAATGTTGACATCTTTTTGTTGGGCCGTTGGCTGCAGCTCCTAACTACTGTGTGCCCCTGACCGACTAGGCAGTTCAGCGATGTTCGGATGTCTGAAGCCTGTTTGGTTGAGGCCACAGTTTGCGACGCGAAAACGCGTGAGCGGTGGATCATTTTAATTACACGCGTCTCTGAGGATCCGTTACAAGAGCTTTCACACCACAGGAAACTACACAGGATGCACATCAAGCGGATCGTGATCCAGGGCTTCAAAACCTACAAGAACACGACCACTATAGATGACCTCTCTCCGGGGCACAACGTTGTGGTGGGCCGCAACGGTTCTGGAAAGTCCAACTTCTTCGCCGCCATCAGATTCGTGCTCAGTGATCAATACACTAGAATGTCTAAAGAGGAGAGACAGGGACTGATTCATGAGGGATCTGGGACAGTTCTCTCAGCATTTGTGGAAATTGTGTTTGATAACTCTGATGGAAGATTCCCCACCGGTAAGGATGAGGTGGTGATAAGACGGACTATCGGTCTGAAGAAAGATGATTACTCTCTGGATTTCAAGTCCTCTACGAGAACGGATGTAATGCAGCTTCTGGAGAGTGCCGGTTTCTCCAAGTCGAATCCGTACTACATTGTGCCTCAGGGTCGTATAACTGCTCTTACAAACGCCAAAGACCATGAGAGGCTGAACCTTCTGAAAGAGGTTGCAGGTGCCAAAGTGTTTGAAAATAAACTCAAAGAGTCTCAGAAGGAAATGACGAAGACAAGGAGTCAGAGAGGTAAGATTGATGAAATGCTCGAGTTCATTCAGGAGAGGCTAACAGATCTTGACTCCGAGAAGGATGAACTGAAGACGTTCCAGGACCTTGAGAGAGACAAGAAAGTGTTCGAATATAAAATTTATGACCATGAGCTCAATGATGCTACGAATTTAATTGAGGAGATTGATAGCGAGTACCAGAATGCTGTGGAGAACTCGCACAAATTCGTTGAAGAATTGGAGAAGAGAGAGTCTTTGGTTGTCGAACTCAACAGGTCCATTGACTCTTCTAAACACGAACTCAAACTTTTGAACATTGACCTTGATGAGTACACTGCAACTGCCAATGAGTTCAGCAAGTCTGTCTATGAGAAGAGTGCTGACCTAGCGGAGATGAAGGAGAGCTTCGAATCTGAGGAGCAGGCGCTCAAGGCTACAAAAAGGACATTGGAGAAACTCAGGGTCAAAATTTCCAAGGCAGAGAGCTCGATCGCTGAGAAGAAACCAAACGTTAATCAACTCAAAGCTAGACAGAAAGAAATCACCACTGAGATTTCAACCCTAAAGACAAAGCAAAACTTGCTATACTCGAAACAGGGTCGTTATTCAAAGTTCAACTCTAAGCAAGAGAGAAACACCTGGATTGAGTCTCAATTGAATGAGATTCTCAGCGAAAAGGCTAAGCAAGATTCGCTCGTGTTTCAGAGCCAAAAGAGCATCGAGGAAAGTAAATTGAAGCTCGAGAAGGTTGATGAGGAGGCTGGTGATCTCCAAGACAGCATTAATGGACCAAGTGCGCAAGCTGAGATTCATGAGCTGGAGGAGCAGATTGCCAACCTCAGACAGCAGTACTCCTTTGAGAGTGATCAACGTAAGGCGCTTTGGAGAGATGAAAACCGTTGCAAAACTATCCTTGAATCCCTCGGCGACGAGGTCAACAAGGCAGAGAGATTGGTAGGACAGACTATGGACAGACAGCTCGCTAATGGGCTTCAAGCTGTGAAACGTATTACGGAGAGGCTGGGACTGAAAGGTGTCTATGGTCCTTTCGGTGAGCTGATTCAGGTCAATCAGAAGTACAGAACTGCTGTGGAGGTTGTTGCTGGCAACTCCTTGTTTCATGTCATTGTTGACAATGACGACACTGCAACTGCTTTGATGGAGGAGCTGGTTAGAGAGAAGGCTGGTCGTGTAACGTTCGTGCCTTTGAACAGACTTAAGGTCAGAGATCAGGTCTACCCGGATTCCGGCGATTGTGTTCCTCTGATCAAGAAGATTGGTTTTGGAACTGAAATTGAGGCTGCTGTCAAGCAGACCTTTGGTAAGACAATAGTCACTATTGACCTGGAAAGAGGATACGAACTCTCCAAACAATTCGAGCTCAATGCTATTACGCTAGATGGTGACAAGGTCGATAGAAAGGGTGTCCTTACTGGAGGCTATTATGACTTCAGAAAGTCCAGATTAGAAGTCATGAAGACGAAACAGGACAAATCCAAGGAGTTCAGAGAACAGGAATACCAGCTTTACAAAATTAAGAATGAGATTGATAAGAAAGGACAAGAGATCCTTCGCATCAGTAATGAGTTGTCCACAGTGCATACCAAATATGATGAGCTGGTGTCGTCCAAGAGCTCATTAAAGTCCGCGCTATCGAATAAGCTTAATGAGAAGTTCAAACTTCAGGATTCCATCGCGCTTCTTGAACAGCAGCTCCTACAACATAGTGCTTTGGCCAAGACCTGTGAGACCAAGATCTCTGAGCTTCGAAGAGAGCTCTCGTCGGACTTCGAGGAGGATCTCTCCAAAGAGGAAAAGCAAGAGCTTGCGACGATAACCAAGAAGTTGACCGGGCTCGCAGCGCTGTTGAACGCTACAGTTGATCAGCTGCTGGTTGAAGAGACTGAGCTGACAAGATTAACGCTTGAACTCGAAGAGAGTCTCCAACCTCTCTTGCAAGAAATCCTGGGCAGACAAGCTCCTGGTGGTCAATCTAACAAACATCTGCAGGTCTTTAAACTTGAAAAAGAGATCTCAAAACTAGAAGAGGGGCGCCACCAAGTGGATTTGCTAGTTGAGAAAGTTCAGTCCACGATTAATGAAAAGAACAAGGAGCTGACAAGATTGAATGACTCGCTCTTGAATGCTGATGAGCAGCAGCGTAAGCTTGTTAGAACTTTGGAGAATTTCCAGAGAAACTCTGAGAAGTACATGTCCCGCAGACAGATTATGACTAGGAGAAGAGATGACGTGCAGGCCAAGATCAGACAGTTGGGTACCCTTCCAGATGCTGCTTTCGACCAAATTGAGGAGTATGATATCGACGATCTCTTGCGCAAGCTTGGTGTCGTCACCAAAGGGCTGGAAAAGTTTAGCCATGTCAACAGAAAGGCTCTTGAGCAGTACTTGAACTTCACAAAGCAGAGAGATGGTCTTGTGGAGCGTCGTAAGGAGCTGGATAAGTCGGAGGAGAGCATCTTGGATCTCATGAATCACTTGAGTGATAGAAAAAACGACGCTATCGACAAGACTTTCAAACAGGTATCTGCAGCATTCAGTGAAGTGTTTGAGAAATTGGTTCCTAAGGGTATCGGACAGCTGATCATGCAGGGTAGAGCGACCGATACTCAGGGTCTGGATGAAGATGACGACCTTGAGATGGAAGTTGAAAAGGACGAGCAAGGTTCGGAGATTGACAACTACTCTGGAGTATCCATTCAAGTTTCTTTCAACTCCAAGAATGATGAGCAGCAACGGATTGAGCAGCTCTCTGGTGGTCAGAAATCTTTATGTGCCATTGCTCTTATCCTTGCTATTCAAAAGTCTGACCCCGCTCCATTCTACTTGTTTGATGAGATTGATGCCAACTTGGACACACAGTACAGAACAGCAGTAGCTACCCTAATACGTGAGTTGAGCGAGGGTGCGCAATTCATCTGCACTACTTTTAGACCGGAAATGCTACAAGTTGCTAACAAGTTCTTTGGTGTGATGTTCGGTAATAAGATCAGTTCAGTTAGTGAGATCTCACAGACTGACGCTCTGGGCTTCGTTGAGGGTCAGCAACAACATGCTTGAGTAGTGACGTTGCTACGTTGAATGGCTGTAATGTTACATAGCTTTATTAACTTATTGTACAAATGACACTTATGTAGCTCACTTTTGGGATGACTTGGCATCACTGATAAGTCCCCTAAAAGCACTACTCACCCTGTTGGACTTCTTCTTGGAGCCTAGGAGATCACTCGCAGCCTTGGCGCTCAGAAACTTTGTACCTTGGTTCTCACTAGAATCGTCACCACTATCTGAGTCGGAGTCGGAGTCGGAGCCTGAGGTTGATTCATCGGAGCTTGGCTGTTCCTGCTTTGGTGTCTCTTTAGCCTTGTTTACTGCAGTTCCACGAGCAGACGTCGGCGTCAGAGAATCATGTACATCTGGAACCTTCTTCAAGACTAAGTCCTGGAGCGAGCTCAATGATTTGCGGTTGTTTAGCTTCTTCTTAGGTGCGGCTTTTGAGTTCTTGGCCGGAGTGGCTGGTTGCGACTGTGAGATAAGCTCTTCCTTGTCAGCTTTCAGTGCAGTTTTCTTTCTCAAGTCATCATTGGCAGGAGCTGGCTGTGAGAGACTTTTCGGTGTGTTCACGATTCTTGGAGTTTTCGAAGGTTCATCGTCAGATGAATCGGAATCGTTGGAATCGTTGGAATCGTCCGAGTCGGAATCAGAGTTGGAGTTTGACTCTATTGCTGCTTGAGGAGAAACGACATTGACGAGCTTCTTTGTCTCTTGCTTCGCAGGCTGTGGCATGTTGGCAAGGATCTTGGCCCGTGCCTCTTCGAACTTCTTCAGCGTGTCATTTTTGAGATCAGCAGGCTTGTCGGTTACGTTTGCTGCTGCATCTGTATCTGCTCTTGACTTCTCCCTCTCCTCTTTAGCGAGCTTGCGACGATAGCGTCTTTTAGCATTGAAAATGTTTCGGCCTCGATCAACCAACAGTTGATCTTTGACTTCAGTAGAAATATTAGGATCTGCAATCTGCGCGTCAATCTCAGCAAGACCCTCAACAGGGAAATCCGGCTTCACCAGCTTGGATACATCAAAGCGGTCAGAGGCTAGTCGTTTATGGACCGGCGCCACGCCATTTACCGCCTTAGTGATAGTCTTCCTAGCCTTCGCTGTAGGCTTTGTGACCTTGTCTGCATTCTTTGCTGTGGCCTTCTCTGTTACCTTTTCTGCCGGTGGCTTCGTCGTAGGCACACCGACTGTGGTTTCCTTCGTTGCCTCTTTCTCCGCAACCTTCTGCTCAGCCTCCTTTTCAACTTCAACCTTGCCATCTGTCGAAGCCTTCAAGGGGGTTTCCTTGGCATTGTCCACTTGGCTGGTGGCATTGGCAGGTGCATCCTTTTTCACTAGTGACTCTTCAAGCTCCTTTGCCTTGCTTGGAGTATCAGCAGCTACGTCCTTCAAGCTATCACTGTTATACATATAGGCCTTTGTGGTTGGGATTCTGCCTGGATCTATGATCTCTATATCCGGAAATTGTACACTGACAATCTTCTTCAGGGCAGCCAACGCAGCAGGACGAGGAGCCTTGTGCGGGAGTTTGGTTGAAGAGTGAAGCTCCAATTTCTTTCTCACGGAGGATGGAATCCTGCTAGAAGTCATAATCTGGATGATCTCCTCTTTTGTAAACACTGGGTCGTCTCGTGCTTCTTGGAACTCGTCATCGGTGTCTGAGAACGAAGTCTTGCGGTTTGGGGTGCCCTTCTCAACGGAACTTCCCGTCGCCATGTCATCCTTCACGCTGCCCTTGAGCGGTGTACCCTTTTCCACAGAGTCATTGCCCTTAACAATCTGGGTGTTCGCTCCGTCTTTCTTCACAAGTGCTTTTTTTTCAGCGGCCTTCTTAGCGGATCCCTTTTCGATGGAATGCTGACTGCCTTCCACTGCTGATACCTTCGTCTTAGTGCTGGAGGGACTGGATACATTAGAAGCAGCAAAGTCCTTTTTGACTGGGATCTTTGAAGCAAGTTTTTCATCAATCTCCTGTTCATGAAGCGTAGCCTCCGCAGCATCCTTCAGCTGAGGTTCTGGAGCCACAAGCATGCCAGATGTCACTCGACGCGAGGAGGCCGATGGAGATACTGGAACAGGCTTCAATTTCAACGGATCCTCATAGCGAGTGTCATCGTCTTCTGGAGGTGGGAGTGACACCTCCGAATCCTCATGTACGGAGAGGTCGAAAGATCTATCCGAGTTGTTGCCCAATGCTGGGAATACCTGGTTAGCAAGTGGAGTGGAACGTCTCACCTCCGCTGTATCGGCAGCGCGTACGTTCTCGCGGGCCTTGGAGAGTGCCCTTTTCTTTGGAACGACAAGAGCGGACAAATTACCCGACGGGCGACGCTTGCCTCTGCGCTCCGCTTCCCTATCAATGGCAGCGTCGAGGGAGCCGATCTCGTTAATAAGCACCACGTAGACAATGTTGTCAACGTCGAAGATGTCTCCGGCAACGTAGTCTGGATCCAAGTCGCATTCGTTCACATCTTGAAGTTTAAGGATCTGGAGCGGCTCATCATCAGGATAGAGCTTTACAAAACGGGCAGTGATTTCGCCAGCAACATCTGCGAGCTCGCGTTCCCTTCTGGTGATGTGCAAGAACTTCCTCAAGGGCTGTGGCTCGTTGACAGCTACGCCGACAGACGAGGTGTTTGGCGTCGAGGAGCCCAACTCGCGTGCGAAAGGGGATGAATTGAGCGTCTGTGCACCCCACTGCGGGCGCTGGCGGACCTTCTGCTGTCTAAGTGCGCTCGGAGGCACCAGCACAATCTGCAACTTCAACATGTTCGATTCTTTGGTGATAGTTTTGAAAGGGAGTTCTCTGTGCTGGTTACCCTCGATCGCGGAAAATTGCACAGGCAGATCCTTCATGGGATGGCCAATGAATTTTCGCGAACTTTTGATGCGCCGTCTCCCTGTAACGCACAAAAGGATGCAAAACTACTGAATGGTGCTGTAGTAATGAATAGACCGGTTCGAGTATATAGGAGACCTATTCACAACTTGGACGAAGTGCGCACCACTTCGTCGATGGCCTTTGCAACATACTCAACGTTCTTCTCGTTGAGTCCCGCAACAGAGGCACGGCCCGATGACACAAGGTATACACCGTGCTTCGTCTCCAATCTGGCCACTTGGTCCTTCGAGAGACCTGTGAAGGAGAACATACCCTGCTGCTTCACGATGTGGTCCCAGTTTCCAGGAGTGTCCAACTTGACGAGATGATCTCTAAGCGCAAGTCTCTGCGTATGGATACGCTCAGACATCGTCACCAGATCCGCCTGCCACTGTTTTCTCAGCTCTGGTGTGGTGAGAACCTTCGCAACGATCTTTGCACCGTATGCTGGAGGGTTGGAGAGCTCAGATCTCGTGTAGACCTGCAACTGTGAGAGAATGGCATCCTTGTTCTCTGGGGATGGAAGCACGAGATGGAAAGCACCAACACGTTCACCGTACATACCAACGTTCTTGGCAAACGACTGGGAGATGAGGATTGGTGTCTCAAGTGTCTTCACACCCTCACGAAGCGCCCAAGCGTCTTTTTCAAGCGATCCAGAGGCGAAGCCCTGGTAGGCAGAGTCGAACAATGGGAGGTGCTTTTTATGCTTGATCGCCGCAAGAATTTGTCTCCACTCCTCCTGGGTTGGGTCCAGTCCAGTTGGGTTATGGGCACAAGCGTGTAGCAGGAATACAGATCCCTCTGGTGCGGCCTCGATGTCTCTCAAATACCCTTCAAGGTCCAGCGATTTTGTCTCCGTCTTCCAGTAAGCATACGACTTGGTCTTAAGTCCTAAAGTCTCAAACACCTGGAAGTGGTTAGCCCACGTTGGGGCTGAAAGATAGACGGTGTCACTCTGCTTGTAAAACTGCTTGATGAACTTGGCGGCAACGTGCAAGGCACCGGTACCAGAAAGTGACTGGACCGACACGAGTCTATCCTCAGCGATGGCTGGTGAGTCTTCACCGAGGATCACTGCAGCGGCAGCAGATACAAAAGGCGCAAACCCCTGGATAGGGAGGTACTCATGATTGTACGATGGATCCTCATGAAGAGCCTTCTCAGCGGCTCTGACGGAGGGAAGCACCCATGGCTTACCGTCCTGGTCACGGTAAGCTCCGATTCCTAGGTCGACTTTCTGCTTGCGTGGGTCCGCAACATAACGGGCTTTCAAGCCGAAGAGCGCATCTGCTGGCAATTGCTCGATATCGGCGAAGATGTGTGGCATTGTCGTGGTTGAACGCGGATGCTGATGTGAGGTGAAGCGGCTTAAATTTGCCCAAGTCAACTGTGGAGAATTCTCAGCTGCCCGCGGGTGAGTCAAACGAGTCAAATTCGCCAGTTTGCCAGGAGAGAGAAAAAAAGCTGAAATGTTCCCGCGTTCGATCCACGTCGCTGGAACTGAAATCCCGGTATCGCGGCTCCCTTATCGAAACATCCGATCCGAACTTCTCTAACTGAACACCAGCACTGAAGAGCCGATGAACACCACAGACGCCACGAGTGCCTCGAACTCCACTGCTTGGTTTGTCCCCTCTCTGGTGCGCTCACTCAAGCGTGCGGTGGATGAGCAGGCTCATTTGCAACATCGACTGGCTGCTCTGCATTACTTTGTCAGCCCATACGCAGCGGTGTGCATGCTTATGGCCGTGATCCTTAACCGCACGGTCGTGTTTGCTAGTTCAAGGAGACACAGTACCACATCACCACAGTGGCCCAAGACTTTACTCCGGCTGATTGCCATCGTTATAACAATCAACAATCTGTGGCTTGTCGTGATGCAATTCACCACGATATATCCCGCGTTCAATGATTTATTGGAGCCGGTGCTACCCAAGACACTCAAACCATTGCCGTCGCTTCTTTGGAGTGTTTTCATCTGCCTATGCTGCTCCCAGTTCCTCGAAACGTTTGTATCCATAACATCTGGCCAGAGTCCCTCCAATGACACTGGTCTCACGTTGTTTGAGCATTCACTTGCCTTTCAGGAATGCCAATCCATGTCTCGTGCATCACCGCAATTGCTCATTATCTGTTGCTTCTCCCTAGTGACCCAGCTAACAACACATGTGGTTGGATTACTTAATTACAAGAAGTTTCAATTCATCCCTTCCACAATACTCGGCATTGCTTTCCTCGCATTCTACTGTATCACGATATACACGGGTGCGACGGTTTATCTGCCTAGTGTCGTGCTCGCTTCTGTATTCCCACAACTACTGGTCCTGGTGATTGCAGTGTTCTGTGTGGCCTTGTACGGATTTGCTGTCCTGGTCAATGGTGTCGACACCTCAGGGTTGACATATACCCCAATGATCAGAAACCTGCGCACATCATTGAACTTACAACTTAACGATGACTTCAACTCCACGCTCATGCGTTTTGGGTTCATCATGTTCACAGCAGTGGAGAACAAGGAATATGTGAATGAGCTTTCAGATCTCACTCTAGCAAGAGGGACCTACCTTGACCAACATCACCTCGTTAGTGGATATTTCAATAAAGTGGACAATAACCCAGAACTGGTCCACATGATTCACGATAAGAGCGCTGCAGAGGAGAGTATTTTCAAGAATTGGAACATGGTGCGCAAGTTTGCCAACATGGGTAGACTCATCCAAGCACTTTTCCTCTTCGTCTTCGACGTGATCCGTAAGAAGCCGCAAGAGTTGCAGGAGATTCAAGCACGGGCACCCTCAGCAAAAATCTCACAGGCCGTCGCGTCTCTAGTGGACTTGGAATCGGATGATCTCGACGATCTTGAAGATTTTGAGCTTCACTCAGAATCGGACTTTGATCCGCTCGATTTCTACTCCGAAGATGAATCAGAATCATACATACCGACATTGGCACTTGCGCGTAAAGGAGAATTCCTTCAGCAATCATCAACTCCTCATCCATCTCCATTGGAGGAGCTCTTTGCACCAACAGATCTACTCGACATGCTCACACTAACAGATAGCACAGAGGCTTCATTCGTCACAACGATAAAAAATCATATCTTGATGGACAAACGACTCACAAGGACTGAATATTGTGCACTCAACAAGGATGACTTGCTCAAGGAAGTAATCCATCAAGTGCGTCCACATAATCAAAGCCATGAACAGGACGATTCCGATAGAGTGTCATGTGTTGTCTGTCAAACAGAACCAAGATCTGTGGTTTTATGGCCCTGCAAATGCTTTTCGCTGTGTGAAAGTTGCAGGGTTAGCTTGGGGGTGAGAGGATTTGGAATATGTGTCTGCTGCAGGGCAAAAGTTGACGGCTACAGCAAACTTTTCATCCCGTGATGCCTCTGCATTGTTCTTCCAAAATCAGTCTTGAAGCATGACCGTAGCGAATTGTTGTACGACGATCAATTGTAACTTCTGAACTTCTCCCACTTCTCATCCGAATCGCCCAATAGGTTGTCTCGCACGAACTCTGCTGCATCTTCCAAAATGCTCGACTCCTTTTCGGTGCTCTCGCCGATATCATCAATAATCTCATCACCAATTCTGACTTGATGTAATTCTCTTAATTTCCATAACTGGCTGCTTTATCGCTTCGCCTATCACTTTATTAATCGGTTTACCAGCAATTTGTGGCAACATCAAGACCGCAACTTGGGGCTTGGTAGTAAGACTAGCTGCCTTCTCTTTCTTTGACATCTTCTCTTTCTTTGCATATCTTGTTGGGTCAGTCGGGGTGCATTTTTTGCGATCCTTTATGATCCAAGATCATCCGATTGTGCACCTATTACTGACAGACCATTACTCACCAACTTCACACCTATGGCATCCCTTTCGTTACGGTCAATAACGCCTTTGAAGCTTGAATGAGGTTTGTTTCTTGCTATTCTTCGCCCACCAAAATTGTGGGGGCCATGCTCTTCTTGGACTCTGGACAGCAACAGGTGCGTGCTGATCGCGTCTTAATTTCGGGCATTTCTCAAGAATCATATCGTGAAGATCATCGATCAAATCCTCATTAGTGACACCTGTCACGCTGGTTGCCGAGTCCAGGAGAAGTAGAGCTGGAATTGGTATTCTCTCCTTCGCTCTCAGTGGTCTTTTCTTCTTCCAACACTTGCTTAGACTCCTTGCAGCCAGCCTTCTTGTTAACAGCCGAGGGGGGTCCTCGCATTGAGCTCAGCTTCATCATCATCATCATCTTCATCACTATCTTGCTCCTCGTCAATGATCCCATCTTGCCCGCCATCAACTCCAAGGTGGTTGACGCAGGAGAGGAAACATGCTGGAGAGGTTGCCGTGGCCTTCGTGGCCAGGAATGAGCCTATCAACAGGATACGCTTCATCGTAGGCTCGGAGTGAATATCCTACAGTCCTGCACAGGGATGAATGTCTTTCCCAGCTTCACTATAATATCACACAGCGGCAGTCCGCCTAAATCCACTGCAGATCATTTATTCGTCCACTCGGTGACACAAAGCGAAATGCAAATTATGGATCTGGGGAATAATTGGGCGCCGCTTTTATCTCACGTTGGCCACCACGTGATCACAGGAGAAGTTAGAAATTAGAATTCATGGCATAGGTCGAGCTCCTGGGCATCGGATAGAGAATTGGTAGTGTGGTGTGGTATGAATTGCCCAGGGCTGTCAGATTGTGTCCTTTTCTTGGGCCCGTACGCTCTGAGGGATTACGGAGAGACAAGTTACATTAGAACAACTCTTCTAGTTGCAAAGCATAGAATTGACGGGTAATGGAAGGTCTCAAACTTGGGATACGGATACAGCTATTCGATGCCCAGCCCTAGTTAATCCGCGGTACGTATCAACCTTCAGATTACGAGCCGACTGACGTACAACCGACTGGGCTAGTGAAGCCACTTTCGGCTCCGGTTCTCGCACGTTCTTTGCTCGTTTCAGCACGTGACACACTGTCGGTCACGTGGCCATATTGCCATGGCCACGCCGACGTCCCCGTGTTCGCTGAGAAGCCTGCAGTCCAACTAATAGGGAATTGGAAGGCCCTATGATCTATGCTTACCCCTTGAGCACCGTGACGTTGTAACGTTCTGTTTGCAGTGGACATCGGCAGCATGTATGTCGATTCTCAGCGAGCTTTAACCAAGATGGTTCCAGAATGCAAGATATCCTAAACCTATCAGCAACCCGGGCTATTTGAACAAGGGCAGAGACACCCCCCAACTCGATTGACTTTAGATGGACTTATGGATCATAATGAGCAAAGTTCAAACAACACCCGAACAAACCCTATTAGCAACCCGAACTATTTGAACAAGGGCAGAAAAGCACCCTTCCCCCAATCTGATAGAGATTGACTTATGGATCATACTGGAACTTGAGGCTTTAAACATTCATCTGCCATCGCACTCTTGTATACGGGTCATTTACATTGAACACGGTGCTATAGGCCATTGTACTTTCTCGTTACACTTTCAGAAGTCGGATCATGGCATATCACGAAGATAGCTCGAATAACCCTGATGGAAACTACATATCACCAGATTCTACCGACAGAGAAGTACCTTTTCATGCTCTTTTAACTGATGAGCTTTGGGAGCTGTTGGATTATGACCCTAACAATGCAGACGAAGCGATGAGTGTTTGTGATGCTGAAATTACTGGCAATCTGGGCACTTCTATAGATCCTCAGCTGCTCCATGTGTCACCGTTTTCCGCTATCGATCCTGGTAATGCCCTTAACATTGGTGGTAATGTCTCAAGGAACTCTTTTCCCTACGCGCCTAAGCCAATCAACGGTGCTGTTCGCAATAACTCCTCCACCAGTACTTGCCTCCCAACGAGAACCCTTCCAAATAGGTATTTTGACATTGAACTTGTCTCCACCATCTCTGATGATCGTTTCACCAGGATATCCAACCATATTGATGAGCAATACCGGAAAAAGCCATCTGGCAAACCCCCCACCAACACCAGCAGAACGCAAGGCAATTCTAGACCTATTCAATCAGCAGCACGTCTTACTGAAGTTGAAAATCCTCAGTAAGATCATTGGTGAGCCTGTGAAGGATGGTCAAATTCCCTTGACACAATTCATCAAGCACCAAACTGGAGAAGGCTTCATTCTTTTGGCATCCACATCATGTGGACATGACGAATGCAATGTTAAAGCAAGCGACTGGCTCCAGAGACTTGGACACCTGAAGCAGTTGCAACCTCACAGGATGCGTCAGAAAGGCCAAACTTTCAAGACCAAGAAATCCACCCGGTTTGAGAAGACTGGTGGTATTCCTCGGCCTCAAAACAGATTCCTTCTCTATCGGTCATATCTGACCAAGCTTATGGGCTTGATTGAGCTTACGGAGTTGATTCCCGGGAATGATAAACTAGAGCTTCAGGAACTCCATGATCAACAGATTTCAGACGAATTCGCCAATGACTTGAAGATGAGGCTCGCCATCAAGCCGACAATTAATGGAAACCACTTCACCTCTTTTGTGAGTGCGATGTGGCACACTGAAACCAAGGAGGTGAAGGAAGTGCTCTCCAAAGTGTTAGCCAGTGAACAGGCGCTGCATGAACGAACTCATCCAAATTACAACTATGGCCAAGTTCGCCGTCGATCTACCCGCAAGAGTGTCTAGGAGAGCCTGCACACTCGAGCCAAGTGCCCGACCTTTTCTGCCGAAGTGGGCATCCATCATACACCATGGTCTTCGTTTATGTGTTGTACAACCTTGGTGAATCATGGTTTCATGCGATTCAGCTACCCTTGTGTGTTTAATGCACGGTAGAATAATCCAATCGCATGCAGCAATGCTTCCCCAAGGTTGTTCACCCCGGAAACTTCGTACGTATACTAATATAAAACCCATTCAAACCTCAGATGCATTGTAGCTGTTGTTCGAAATGTTCATTACTTGACAAGTTGATACGAGAACTGGACCCTACGCAATACCCAAAGCCTAAAGGTCAAAACTGAACCCACATATGCCACATCTGATCTCTCTCCCACCTCCAGGTGCCCTGGTCTTGTAGTTGATGGAATCCATAGCTCCCGTGTTGAGGCGCCGGGTAACTCCTCTGTCAATTTTCTCTAGCGTCGCCGGCGGAGGGTGGAAAAAATGTAAGTTGAAATGAAAAGCTAAGAAGGTGAAGCTCTTGAATATCGCGCGGAGACTGGAGAAGCACTCAGTTCGCTTGTACATATACATCACAGTTCTAACTCTGCCACATTCACTGTCGTGCATCTCGGTGATCCCTCCCCAATAACAAAACATTTTACGTTGGACCTTGAACACAATGAACTCGCTTCTAAGAGCATTACCCTTCACAGGATCTCTTTTGAGAACCTCTCAGAGAACGTTGGTCACCAGTGCGAACGTCTCGTCAAAGCACCCAATCACAGAGGAAGATGCAAAGAAGTCTGCTCCTCTTGTCGCACTTCATTATAGACTGGGGTTACCTTCTTCATTCAAACTCAATCTTCTTGCGAGATGTCTCACATGTCGGTCTGCAAGCACTAACCAAGAGGATAACTATGCATTGAATATCGTCGGAAAGAACTTTTTAAGTTATTTCACAACGGAATACCTTCTGGGTCAATATCCAAGATTGCCGGTGCCAATCCTCAACGCCGCAGTCTCTGCTTACATCTCGTCATATTCGCTCTTGGCCGTGGGTAAGGATTCATGGGGTATTGACATTGACGGAACACCCGCATTGCAGAAAGTATTGAACGATGAGCCGAAGGAGTACAGTCTAGGTAAGCTTAGATTTGTGCCTGTTGATCCAAGGGAAGAGAGAGGTGTTACCAAGATCACTGGTGATAAAGGTCAATTGAGCTCACATAACGCATATGCTATTGCCGTGAGATCGATTATTGGTGCTCATTACACTGCTACAAAGTCCGAATCTGTCACAAGAGATTTCATCTACCAGCATATACTCTCGAGAAAGCTTGACATTTCGTCAATGTTTGAGTTTGAGCAGCCAACTAGAGAGCTGTCATCTCTTTGCAAAAGAGAAGGCCTTGAGACCCCAATCGCACGCCTCATGGCAGAGAATGGTAGATCCTCGAACTCACCTGTCTACGTGGTTGGTGTCTTCAGTGGAACGCAAAAGCTCGGTGAGAGTTATGGTTCTTCTTTGAAGGAGGCCAAGATTAGGGCCTCTGTGAACGCTTTGAAGAATTGGTACTTGTACAAGCCTGTCGAGGTGTCAGTACCGAGCGACGCTGACTTCAAGCCTAGCGTTGTGGACCATGGTATCGTAATTGTTTGAACAATCTGGCCCTGGCGGGACAACCGCTTTGTAAATACAAACGTAATGACGCACATAACTACCAATCCGTGTAAACGAACGTATCTAATCCTATAAACCCCCATATCATAATACCATAGCCCAGTTATTCTCAGTTATTCTCAGTTCTTCTCGCTGAGCAACTTCTCCTCCTCTTCCTCAGTCTCCTCATCAGCGAGCTTGATCAACTGCTTCTTCCGGTGTCTCAAAATAACGGCAACCAGAGTGACCAAGAACATACCGGCAAAGAACGCGTCACCAACTGCACTCATGACATCAGGTTCACCTAGAACCTTAAATGCATCCTTAATATCAATGGAGCTAACATCTTCGTACAAGTCTTGGCCCCATGATTTTATGGACTCAACAGTGTCTTGTTGGTCATCCTCCTTAAGAGCCTTGAGGAATTTCTTCTTGCCACAACCATGGGTCTTCTTGCCGCGGAAGGCAACCGCATGAGGTTGTCTTGGAACGTCTGAGACCAGCAAACGGTGATACTTGTGCTTCTCTTGTGTTGGAATACCTTCAACTCCCTTGGCGTACTGGTCCATGAGCTCCTGAGCTTTTTCAGTGACATGGGCATAAGCCTCCTGGATGAACTCCTGGGTGGACTCCAAGCCTTCACGAATCTCAACAAGCCCCTCAGCCTCTTGGGCCGACGGCGCTGCAGCGGCATGAGCAATGGGTGGGATGGTAGAAGGCATGTCTACTCCAAGCACCTCAATAGCCTGGAGGGCAGAGACTATGTCGTCTCCCAAGTCAACGTTCTCAAATTTCTGCACGTCCTTTGAACCATCAGGGGCATACTTGACCACCTTCACGTTCTGTGTTTGTGTTAGTCGCCAGTTGAAGACTACCTCCCAGAGAGGGGTGCGATTGCCAAAATACTCACTGCATAGATTGGGAGAGCAGCAGCTATTGCTGCAAGAGAGAGAATAGCGGCGGTCTTCATTGCAAGATCCTTTCTTCTAGGTTTGCGTTGGGTGAAAGTGGCAGGTTTCAAATTCCAATTTTTGTGGCCCGCGTGACAGGGGGCGAAAGCTTCCAGCAAATTCAGCCGAGTGATTACGGCATCGGCAGCCTTTGCGGAAAATTACCGGATTTGGTTTGACACAAAAGAACTAGAAGTTGGGGATGCTACAACTCATTCATATAATCAATTCATTCATGGTGAGCCATGCAGTACTCATAGCTACTGCTTCCGTGGTTGGTCCGATAAAAAAAAAGCCCTCCCGTCCAAAGTTCATATCGGAGAAATAATGTGTCTTATGCTCAACCCATCATCTCATAATCATCTTCCTCTGCGTCAATCACTTCCTCCACATCATCATCATCACCATCATCGCTTAGGTCACTAACGTCGCTGAGATCATCTTCACTACCGCTATCATCGTCGTCGCCAATCTTGAAGTCTGGATTATTGGCATACCGCTTGACATATTCCCTGATCCGGGCCTCATAGTCCTTCTTGTCCTGTTTAAGCAGCGCTGCAGCATTGGTGTTCAACGGGTCTGCAGCGTTTGGGTAACTCAATAGCTGTGGTAGGAACACATCAAATATGTTGCAGAGATCAAACATTGGGGACCATGTTTGATTTATCACGTCAAGACAAACGGAACCAGAAGATTCATCAATGTTCGGATGGAATATCTTGTTCTGAAAGCCGATAGATGGTGATTTATAGGGGTATTGGTCAGGGAGTTCGACATGAATCTTCCATGTGCCCCCTTCGAATGGTGCTGGATCTATGTTAGTAAATTGAAGCTGAAACGGTTCAGTACAGTATTTTCAACACTTACAGTCTGCAGGTCCTTTGAACTTGATCATGAACTCCTGCATCTTGTTGTTGATCAATGAAACTTCGTAGTCACTCATTAAGCTCAAGCGGAGGTTAGTACTGATAAGGGCGGAATGGTGGTGGGAACTCACAGTTTCATGACATCCGTCTCAATGCGTCTTCTTGGAGATCTAATGTGTAGGAGTTAGTAGCAAGCTTTTGTCTTCTCAGATCGATATACATACGACATTGCTAATCGAGTGTTAGGCTCTCCCTTTCTGTGTCACAGGATTCTGAGTGGATAAACTTCGCTCTATCAACCGATCGTAGTCAGCTGGGATAATTATTGAAACGTTCTAGTTAATGGCGCTTCAGCTGGTGCAGCAGCTCTGGAATCGATGGGTGAGCTGTAGTGGTGGGGCGGGTCAGTTGCTTGGACTTATGAATTCAGAGGAGGACTCATAAACCTTTGTCACCTTTCTGTTCCGCATTTGGTAAGTTTCGAGGGTGAGTGACTGGTCGGAACTGTATTATTGGGCAGAAGATGGGGTTCTTCTTTTACTTCTATGTACCTAGATGGCTGTGGTATGGGTAGAGAATAGTCTAATATGTCTATTATGACGATCTATCGTCAAATATCGCTGCCTTCGCCGTTTTGTAATTGGTCTCCTCATGATCAAAGGTAATCTTCACCCCATTTTCTCTTTCATATTGTGCAATGAGGTCATCCGTGTCATCCAAGGGGATCTCGTCCTGTTGGAACTCATTGGCCAAACTGCTCAATAGGGCAACGTTTGGATCCACAGCTTGTTGAAGCTCATTTTTGTATGTCTTCAAATCCTCCGTGTTGCTCTTTCTCTCATCAATCAGTTGTTGCAGTCTCTCCACCGTGAGTGTCCCATCAAGGACAACCTTTATCTGTGAGTCATCAAGGAGTTGGAATGCCTTCAGTAGTGCCTCGTTATGTTGCACAAGGTCGAGTGCGACAATGTTCTTTAGCGTGATGGTCTCAAAGACCTGGTTGTTTGTGATAGGGGCGACGTTAGCCTGTGCGATACTCATGGTATGGCTGCAAGTATATGGGTGTGGTTGATCGCTCTCAAGTCCTGGCCCGCTGGTTAGTTGTCCTTGTTGATTGTGTATCTGTGTATCGCGTTGATATCTGGATGAGTTTACAAGAAAAAAACAGAAAACACGGGCACGTGACCGCTCTCATCTATTGTTTGGCCTTCCAGTCCAAAGTTTTATCCAGCTCGTCCTTTTTGATCTCAATTGTGGTTATCGTGTCATTGGGCACACTCACAAGGCCAAGTTCTCTGCTATTCACCTCTCCCTGCAACGTGGATGTCTCTGTGCAATTGTTGATTAACAAGTTGGGTTTGTTGTCCAGGGCAAGAAGCACACCTTTAAGCACCCGGCCATCCGTCACTGTGATCCTTAGTTCTGCACCGATGATGTCGCTTGGTATGAGGTCCTCCAATGCAGCCATCACTGTCTTTGTGCCGTGCCGTGTGGGGTTGCTGTATCACAGATAAAGCAATCCGTGGTCATCCAGAGATGATCATCAATCATTCATTAGATGGCAAGAAAATTACAGGCGTCCCCCCCGTTGCGGATTATGTAATTACCGTGCTTGTGGGGAGATCTACTGGGCAGGGGCAGGAAGCTTAAGTTCAGTGAAGAAAGACAGAGCCAGTGACCACCCCCCAATGGTTTCCCTACTGATAACTGGAAACGGCCATTGTCTCGGTTAAATTTAGGCTATTCATCGCTAATTCTCGCTAATTCTTCCGAGCAATCTGGTGGTTTTCCGGTAATTAATTTGTCTCAATTTGTAACTGCAGCGAATGATCGGGTATCAAAGGTGGGGGTACCTGACGAGTCGACTGCGGTAGTCGAGATGAAGGCATTATTCTCAGCGACCAGCGGTGTCCCAATATATTTCACTGTCCAGTGGCCACCCGTCCCCGTCCCTTGCCTAGCATCCACCGCCCACTGTCCCTCCCGCTGCCTCCTTCCAGTCCCCAGTCCCCCCAGCCTTAGCAAGGCGGGTGGGCGCACCCCAGCCCGCCGCCAATCCTCCTCCCACAAAAATCGTGCGGAGGCTGCCGAATCCCCTTAAGGCCTACAAAATCGCATTCCTCGAGAAGCCCCCTTAACCAACTCTCTGAACCTCCGTTAATCACGCAAGCGGCAAAATGACCAGAGACGTCACCAATCATCTGCTGTTCGAGGTGGCGACCGAGGTTGCCAACCGTGTGGGCGGCATCTATTCGGTGCTCAAGTCAAAGGCGCCAATCACCGTGGCTGAATACAAGGAGCGCTATACACTCATTGGTCCTCTTGACTACGACTCTTCAGCTGTGGAAGTGGAGGAGTTGCAAATCACAGACCCGTACCTCAAGCAAACTCTGGAATCAATGGGTTCGCGTGGTATCAAGTACATGTATGGTCGTTGGTTAATTGAAGGAGCCCCTAGAGTCATTCTGTTCGACGTCAATTCTGCATCTCACCATTTGGATGAGTGGAAAACCGACCTATGGAACATTGCAGGGATCCCAGCCCCAAGAGCAGACCATGAGACGAACAATGCCATCTTACTCGGATACCTTGTGGCATGGTTCCTTGGTGAGTTGGTCTTTCATGACAAGCAACGTGCAGTGATTGCCCATTTCCATGAGTGGTTAGCTGGTGTTGCCCTACCTCTTTGCCGTAAGAGACGTATCGATGTCACCACGGTATTCACTACACATGCAACACTATTGGGTCGTTATCTATGTGCCGGCTCAGTGGATTTCTACAACAACCTTGCCAATTTTGACGTGGATGCGGAAGCTGGTAAGAGAGGAATATATCATCGTTATTGCATTGAAAGAGCTGCAGCACATTCTGCAGATGTCTTCACAACTGTGTCACTCATCACCGCATACGAATCAGAGCATTTGCTCAAGCGCAAACCCGATGGTGTCCTGCCTAATGGACTCAACGTGGTCAAGTTCCAAGCTGTCCATGAATTCCAAAACTTGCATGCAGTTAACAAGGAGAAGATCAATGAGTTTATCAAGGGACACTTCTACGGCCACTACGACTTCGATCTTGACAACACTCTTTATTTCTTCATCGCTGGACGCTATGAATACCGGAACAAAGGCGTGGATTTCTTCATCGAGGCGCTTACGCGTTTGAACGGTCGTCTCAAGGAAGCTGGATCAAAGACCACCGTTGTTGCTTTCATCATCATGCCCGCTGCAACCAATTCGTACACCGTTGAGACTCTAAAGGGTCAAGCCGTGATCAAGGCCCTCGAGAACACCGTCCGTGAGGTGCAGAATTCCATTGGACATCGTCTCATGGAGCATTGTTCTCGTTATCAACAGCATGGCCGTGAAGTGCCTGAATTGGATGATCTCATCTCACCAGCGGATCGTGTGCTCCTGAAGCGTCGTGTGTTTGCATTGAAGCGTGATGGCCTACCGCCAATTGTCACCCATAACATGAAGGATGATGCCAATGATCCAATCCTTAACCAAGTGAGACGTGTTGGTCTGTTCAACAACTCTGCTGATCGCGTCAAGATTGTTTTCCATCCTGAATTCCTCAATGCTAACAATCCAATATTGCCTCTAGACTATGAGGATTTCGTCCGTGGCTGTCACCTTGGTGTCTTCCCATCGTATTACGAACCATGGGGTTACACACCTGCTGAATGCACCGTTATGGGTGTTCCAAGCATTACCACTAACCTTTCAGGGTTTGGTGGCTACATGGAAGATCTGATTGAGAACTCTTCGGATTACGGTATCTATATCGTGGATAGACGTTTGAAGTCCGTTGATGATTCCATCAACCAGCTCACCGATCAGATGTATGACTTCGCCAAGAAGACAAGAAGGCAACGTATCAACCAAAGAAACAGAACAGAACGTCTTAGTGACCTTCTGGATTGGAAACGTATGGGATTAGAATACGTCAAGGCTAGAAACTTGGCCCTGCGTCGGGCTTATCCAAACTTGTTCAACGAGGCTGATTATGGGGATCTGTTTGATTCGAAAGTGAAGATCTCAAGACCTTTGAGCGTTCCTGGTTCCCCGCGTAACCGGAATGATATCATGACACCCGGAGATTTGGGTTCTTTGCAGGATGCTGCACTTGGTCAGGACTATTTCAACTTGCAGAAGGATGACGATGAGGATGATTCGTACAACTACCCATTGACGCTTCGTGGTGATTCGGCTCCTAAGGAGTGATGGTGGCTGCCATGCATTAGGTAATTGCACTGCTGCTGTACCATGTATTTTAGCTGTAGTTGATCTTATCCTCACTCCCTCGGGCCTCGAGGCTTGCTATTATGCATAAACTTACAAATGAGTTGTATAATTGCATCATTCTACGGCTTCCTGAACGGGGTTTATTATGTGGGGGGCTGGGGTGGAGTACCGAACAAGCTTTTGGACAAATGACCACATGAGGCACATATATTATCTGTGGTGGACCAGAACTTTGTGGTCATACCGGCCGATTTAGTGATTTTTTTTCCTGCCTACAAACTTTATACGGTGAGACAATTAAGTGGCGGCAAACCCTATTAATCGAAGAAGGAATCATTGGACAAACCCTCAATGCGCCATCAAAGTTAGCCATGTGAGGCTCTTACTGTCCATCTACGGTCGTGTCGTATTCCATGTTCCACTTCGATCCCAAGCTCCAACCCTCCGCATTAGCCGATAGGCCAGGCACTTCTGGAATCTCATAGAATAAACCCTGGAGTAATGAGTCGCATCCGGGGCTTAACATTAAACATATTTAGCAGGAAACCGCAGATCCATAAAATCAATTATCACCGTTCCAAGAAAATGGGCCGGTGCGGGGCGTCCAAGATCCAAGAGCTATGAGGTATGGGTAGTTCCATTACCCAAGGCTATCGACAACCGAGGGATGTATCATTTTATGGAATTTCGGTTCGAGACTCGAGTCCGGAGACCAAGAATATCCACTGCTGCACGATGGCTATCAGTATGTCTTTTCCCCTGCGTGAGTAAACCTATTGTGCCTCGGTGCATCGCGATTCGCCGTGTGTGTTTTTTTTGGTAATCGTGCATGCCAGCCATGTCGACTCACTGAGCATCCGAAGTTCGGCCCTCCAGCTGTCATACGCAGAGGCCAGGACCCAGCACTATGATATCAAAACTACATCCGCGTTTCAACAAATCGTTAAATAAAGGTCTCATTACACCATTAGATCCATTGCGGTCTCGCCTTTTGGCTTAAGCATCGTGATGCTGTCAAACACACCCTCTTGGTACTGCTGCGATGGATATATATTATCCCCAAAAAGCATCATAGGTTCAGCCGGTTCACCGTTGAATGTATAGTCATTGTAATCATTCATAGTAAATAGATCGACATTCTCCAGAGGCGAGTTGTTGTTGGCAATCACTTCATAAAATTCAGCTGGGCCCGGTTTCAACTCGTCCTCTGGAGGAGTTGAAGCCTGCACCGATGGCCAAAGTGTCTCCTCACCAGGGTATAGGCTCAACGAAGCCGCATCCGTGGTGGTGGATGGTGAGGAATCGTCATTCGGTACAATGCTGAGCTGTGGTGGAGGAGTAGGCTGCTGCTGGAACTCGAATGGGACCGAGACATGAGCATCCTGTGAAATGTGTGTCGTCTGTTGTTGTGGTGGTGCCTGCTGCCGTGTGTGCAATTGCTGTTGTGGTAATACATGCTGGTCATTAAACTCATGTTGTGGCTGTGGTGGCGGTACTGTCAACTGCGGGCACTGCGGCAAGAGCATGCTGTTCATGTTCATATCGAGCATCGAACCCATTCCAGACAAGGCGGTCAGGTCCAAGCTCTGGTGTCTCATTGGAGCAAGGTTGATATCCAAACTTGTGCCGAAAGACAGTGGTTCCGAAAGTTGTGGAGTAAACTCTTCTGGCTTAGCCAGTGGCGGGATGCCATCCGGCTGCTCCTTCTTCACTCTGCGCTTGTAACTGCTCGTAATGTCCGAGTTGGAACGGAAATGAGAGCGTGTGCGACCATTCTGTGGACGTTCTCTATTCTTAATAAACTTCCAACACTGGTCACCGTACGACTTTGGTGTGAGTCCAGTGACGCTCTTAAACACACGGTGGAAGTGCCAAGGAGACAGCTTAGACTTAGAAGCCAGTTCCTTAAAGCCCAAGACACCACCTCTTCTCTTCTTCTTCTGGTTCTTATCCTGATCCTGCTGCTTGGAAACGTTCTCCGCAGCAGCGCTGGCAATGTGACGACAGGCCAACGCCACGAGCTTCATGTGCTCGCTCTCGTTACGGGTGAGTTGACGCTCATTGTAGTGACCCTCTGTGCCAACTTCTGGAGCACTGAGTGCACGCTTCTTAATCTCATTTGAATCTGGGGTGAATCCAATGCTGGCGTTAATCCCATCGATGGTGAGCTTGATCAGGGCAATGTCAACCTCCTGCTGGAGATTCTCAGGGTCACAATGGATACAAGGCTTGTAGCCGCTGTCAATGGCCTGCTGGACGTCCGAGAGGAAGGCAATCTCCTCCTTGGATGCAACCTTGGCGAGGACATCGCAGGAGGGACGGCAGACAACGTTATGCCTCTTGTTGCAACAGGCAAAGGCGGTGGCAGCGAATGGGTCACTGAACTGGTAGGCCTCCCAGCGGGCAGCAGCTGTTACGTAGTCAGACATTTTTTGCTTGCAATGGTGGCGGGTAGTTTTATTGCCTCAAACAATAAGAGAAGAACGCTGGCACCTTTTTATATAAACGGCGCCCCCCAATACGCACGCCCCTCCTCCCCTGTGTTCTCTCGCAATTACGTCTTGGAAAACTGATGCGATGACACTTCATATCTGCAGGACACGCGCAGTCCCAATTTGTCCCAGGACAAAACGCACACGTCTTAGCGCTTCCTTCTGAGCTGCGGGCTTGCGCAGCCCTTTGCAGATGGCCTGCCGCCTTTGGCCTTGAATGTGAATTTTTGGCCCTTGGGCTGTGGGGGGTTTTCACGGGGGCCGGGTCTAGAATTTTCCACAACCTCTGGTTACCCTGGTTATCCATGTTACCCTTGTTACCCACTTTTGCCAGACAGGTGCCATGAGAATGAGGACAGAAACAAAGTCTAACCGACAGGCGTTGCTGATTTACAAAACGCCATCCCGGTTACAACATCCTGATTCCTACGTGACAGCAACAACCTCCACCATCACCCCCACAACGTCCAGGAGCCAGCGCCCTTTAACCCCAAGTACAGCGGTTGTTCCATGGCGTTCCATGCATCTCCAACGGCCTCTCTTTACCGCGCCCCTCGATACGCGCGCCGTCCCATTTACGTAGAATAATAAATAGGGGACCTTGAGACCCGCAGGACTGGGCCCACCCAGGAAAATGATCTCACCACTTCCTCCACACGCACGCGCTTATTCTAGTGCGACCAGTTCGCCTTCTTCTCCATCTATCGGAAAAGTGAGTGGGTGATACTGACATGGGGAAATCCTCCGCATCCACTGCCCTCTTCTGCTCTAGGTAGCAGGCCCAGAACACTGAGGAAACACACAGCCGAACTGTCCTTCAATTGGGGTCACGGCAACTTCTCGGCTGATTTCGTGTTTGTAGTTTTTCAACACATGATACATGTATATAATGTATCACCGCCGTGCCTAATGCTTTTAATGAGAGGCTCATTCCGCGGGCGGAAACTACTGAAGCAAATGGACAGCCAGTTATACTTTTGAAATAAGAGAGAGCTGCTGGTGCTCGCCTCATCCTTTCCCCCATCCCAATTACGTGACAACACAAAAACAGAGAGCACGGAGGAACACCGTAGAAGCCTAGAGCGAACAACGAGCAAAGCAACTATGGTAAGATGTGCAGGACCATTAAGGTGCTAAATGGAATCAACCGATAAGAAAAGAAACCACGAAGGACCAGAAAGCTTGTATAATGTGCCCACCGGCCGTCCCATCTGATAATGTGTGCTCGATTGCATTCGCGGATAAACTAGTACGCACTGCGCGGTGCTTCGATAGGGCCCAATCCTAAATCCTCACCCTGTGCTGTTTCATATCGCTCCACGGGGCCACCGTCCACGGGCGACCGTATGAGATCCGAACTGCGAGGTAGTCACACAACCCTAGTAAAAAATTATAATCCGTTGGATGTGTGAGTTAGTGCATTGTGGACGCCGGTGTGTTCATTTTTCCCGAAGAGGATCGTGCAGCCCGCCTGGATTTACGGGTTAGTGGAAACGCAGCACCGCCGTTCAGGGCCGTTGGGGTCTATGTGGAGTGCCTGGATACGTGGCCACTGGCACGAGTACCTGCGGGGTGTTTCCCGTCAGAGGTCACACACACTGCTGTTTCCATGACAGCGCACTCCAACCCTGTCTCTCCGCTGATCATAGGCGTTATGCTATCTGCATCAGTCGTTTGACGCATCTTGCCGGTGGTTGGAGAACATCGTAACCGCACGCACGATGAGGTGAAACAGGCTGAAGGAACTTGAAAGAAAGAAATATCTGACTTCATAGCCTATTACGCACTTGGTTGGGATATGGGCTTTAGGGTGTCGACTGCAAGTAGCAGGCGCCTGGGGCCAATACAGGATGAATTTCATCAGTTTAGAGCTCTAAAGCGGCTTGATGCTTATCGACTTGATCGCCATTCTAAGATACGGTAAACCATGAAACGGGACAAGCCCACCCATCAGGAATACGTTTGTCTCCTCTTCGTAGGACCAGGCGCACCGGAATATGGCGTCATGTACTGCAAGAAAGGGTTAGGAGCTTCTCGGCATTTCGGAGCATGTGCATCGCTGCGACCGTATATACCCATTCACCTTGCATGGGTTACAAACGAGTTTGGTTGTGTTCCTGGGAATGCCTGAGAACAGTCCTCCATTTCGGCTATGACCCCCCAAACAACACACCCTAAAGCAGTCACAGTTATGCAATAATTATTAATACGGTTCATGTTTGCTTTTAAGTGTACTACTGCCGTTGTACTACGTATGCGAAATGATTGATGGCGAAATGTCTATCAATGCGAAATGATTGATAGCGAAATGATTAATAGCATGCGGAAGAATGTCACAGATGCAAGGAAACGTGTTGTCCTGCGGGGTATTAGCGTGTGTGTAGCATGGTTTACACGGAAATGCAGGATGATGGACAAAGAAAGACATGTGAAATGGACTCGAGCTGGTGCCCCGAAGTCTAGCCAGGTGTCAATACGCATGCGGTGTTGTCCCCGATGTGCAGGACAATGTGGACTAATACAATTAAACACGTCCTTGGCTGGGCTATGCGCTAAGGTTTGTTGTTCTGTAACTCTCTTTAGTGCGGAGTGGCCTGTCCCGACATATGCGGTATAGCCACCACGCCACCGAATCTCCAATGTGCGAAGATCACAAAGAGATAAGATATCCCATATACACCCCATCTCCCGCCAACCATTGCAAAGTATCCCTCGTTTACTCACCGTGTGGTCTTGGAGGATAGCAAGATCATCAAAGTGACTCGGCCTGTGTGGGCCGTATGTGCTTGTGTCCTTGTGTCTCAACAACGGCATCTTCGGTGTCGTGGACAAACCATATATATAGAGTTTGTGTCAGAACTGTGGTTATCACTACTACGTCGCGCAGACCAGCAATATGTACCACCACGCATTGTTGTCCGGTGTTGGTGCGACATACTAGAGTCTAGTTCGCTACGAACACAAGGAGTAAACTTTAATGCTTACGAACTATACAAACAGAGTTCAAAAGTTTATCGCTCTGAGCTTTGGCTGGTATGGTTCCTCCAAGTACTTGATCTCTTCTTCAGTCAAAACGACATCAGACGCAGTCAAATAGTCCTCAAATCTCTCAATTTTTGAGATATCGATAATTGGATGTGAACCCTTCGCAACCAACCAGGCAAGCGAAACATGAACCAACTCACAGCCCCTCTTCTTGCTGATTTCCTCAACCCTGTTGATGATCTCGATTTCATGGGCAGACTTGTCATCTTTGCCAGATAAAGTGATAGGCTTTGCGAATCCGTATTTGGCAAGAGTGTCAGCTCTAAGAGTAAGTTCAGAGTCATCTTTTGCAACTGGTCTTGCAAGGTATCCACCTTTCAAAGGTGAGTACGGGGTCAATGCAACGCCTGTTTGGTCACAGAAGTAATTCATCTCCGACTCATCTTCACGGTCAAGCAAGTTGTAACAGGACTGCATGTTCACAAACTTGGCCCACCCATTCTTCTCTGCAATCGCTTGCAATTGAACGAAATCCACCGCCCTCATGGAAGAGGCGCCAATGTAACGGGTGTACCCTTGCTCAACACAATAGTTCAAAGTACGCATGATCTCTTCCTTTGTGACATCGTTGACCAACCTATGGATCTGGTATACGTCGATGTGGGTTCCAAGTCTCTTCATGGATCCTTGAACAGCATCTAGAATGTGTTTTCTCGACAGACCCTTGCTGTTCTGAAAGTCAACAGTAGTTTCGGCATCCATGGGCATAAAGAACTGGAAGCCTGGACCCTTTGACTCATCGACAGGAACGAACACCTTGGTCATTATCACAATCTTGTCTCTTGGGATGTTGTGCTTTTTAATGAACTTGCCCAGCAGGATCTCGGAGTACCCATTGGAATAGGCATCGGCGGTATCGTAAGTTCTAAAACCATGGTCATATGCCTTTTTCAAGATGGCAAAGATCTTCTCCTCATCATCCTCACATGATGGTGACCAGAGCTTGGAGCCGTACTGCATACATCCTAGAATGTACTGGGAAACCTTCAGACCGGAATGTCCGAGTCTGTGCCATGGAACGAATTTCTTCTGTTCTGTAGTAGTGCTCATTGTGTTGGTGCTTTGCTTGTGTTGTCAAGTCATTCTCCAGGTGGGAATGGCACCAATTTATACTCCGGATCTCAGGGTACCACCCCGAGCCCACATCGACGCTTTGGGTCGTCGGCAGCCGTAATCTCCACATTGACGCTTTGGGTCGTCGGTAGCCGTAATCTCCACCAGATAGTTGTCAGCTTACTTATTTCTATTCAGCAACGTCGCCCGTTAACTGGGGAAGACCTGAGCACCCGAGCGGCGTACACTTTCACAGAGAATTCGATCTAGCAAACCAGCCCGTGGTGGCGGCCTTAGACAGTTCCGCCGACCTGCTCTGGAAGTGTACGTACGCACAATCCAGACATATCGGAGGTGATGAGCCCTGTAAAACCGCCATCTCCCGCGAAAATTACCATTTGCAGAACCTCCACCGAAAGTCCAATCAAAACTGGTTAAAAATGCTCAAAGAAAGCATTCGTTAACGACACCAAGAGAGGAAGGAGCGGTCTGCCAAATGTTGGTTTTCACCGATATGTCGCCCATGGAATTGACCAAAAGACATGGTGGCCATCATTACGCCAATGTCAAGTATGGTTACATCGTTCTCTTGGCCATCTTGATGTACCTGGCATTCATCTACATTTCCAAACGGATCTATTTGACCAAATGGACATCTACGGGCAGGTCAACGACATGGAGGCGGTTAGTATCAACACCTAAAGTGGTAACATTCCTTATGTGGTGCGTTTTCCTCGTTGTGCTAGCGTTTTGGCATTTCGAAGTTGAAGAGATCAATGTCTTCATCAAGAGGCTGGGAAGACTTGCAACAACTTTACTTCCGCTGGACATTTTCATTTCATTAAAACCGAATCCGCTTCCAGATGTCTACTATCAAGAGCTTATCTTCCTTCATAAGTGGATATCAAGAGTGATTGTGCTGTTGGCACTTATACATGGCATCATGTTCCAAATTGTTTGGATCAAGGCCGGAACCTTCTCTAAAGTGTTCAAACTTCTAAACTTCCTTGGTGTGATTGCCATGGTATTGTTCCTGTTATCGACTATTATATCATTGAGGCCACTAAGGAGACGCTTTTACAATTGGTTCTTTACAGGACACCTCATTATTGCATGGATCTGCGTGGTTCTTTTGCAATTTCATACAAGACCCGGTGTAACCGTTTACACATTGATCAACATCTCATTATTCATTCTTCAAATTGCACTGAAGGTCTGCAAATGTAAAGACGTCAAGGTGGAAAGAAAGACATCACCTGGCTCTACATTGGATCTCATCTTGTTGCCAAATGAATTCCAAAACAGATTCACTGCAGGTTCACATATTCGTTTGTCCTATCCTAGATCCCACCTATTGAACTATCTCTTGCCTAGTCATCCATATACTGTGGCTTCATCGCCCAATGACTCTACAATCAAGCTGATCCTCAGGAGAACGACATATCAAATGAAATCAGGACAAATCGTTTCATGCTTTGGTCCATTCGCCTCGATTCCAAAGGCTTTCTTCCAGACAGTGGAGAATGTCATTCTGGTTGCAGGTGGTTCAGGTATATCGTTCGCCCTGGGATTATATCTTCAGTTGACAGCGAACCCATCCATTAACGTTTCATTGATCTGGGTCTTGCGTAATAAGGCAGATCTATGGATCTTGGACCAGTTTGAAGTGCGTAAAGTGGATGTGTACCTCACCGGCGGAGCTTTCAGCGAGGATGATCCCGTGTCACAAGTGTTTGATGATGAACGTGATGAATTGCTTGAACAAAGAGATTCTTTTGAGATGGAGGAATTGGATCCATTTGAGGATCGCGACGGCTCTTCAAAACCTTCAAGATCTGTTAAGTTGGGGAGACCAAACTTTGCCTCGTACTCAGCTCAATTGGATAAAGGTGACAAGGCAAATAATTGGATTGTGAGTTGTGGTACCACCTCATTGAATAAGGACTGTTACAAATGGGCCAAATCTCAAAATGTCAGACACCATAGTGAAACCTATGAAATCTGAAGCGTAAACGCTGCAGTCCGACGCCAAGCCCACGGTTATGAACAGTGACACCAAGCATCTGCAGTGTTACGGTTTTTCTGACGTCACTTGACATGTTTTTTACGTCCTCGATTCCGGGAATTCTTGACGCTGCGCACGGAGTGATGTATGTGCGGTACGTTAGGCCTGTTACGATATGATGCATATGGAGATCGGAGCGTAGAAGCGCATGGAACAGTCACTGCTACAAGCGCAGCAGGATCATAATGGCATTCCAGCCCTCTGGACTCATGGTCAAGCGAAGCGGTCTGCACCGCTTTCCCCTCTCCATAACTTATAGAAGCTCATCGTACCAAGGCATATATACGCTTCAGTAGCGACTCGCGATTATTTCCCTATCCACCCAGTTGGTAAGCACCGCACGGCGGTTGTGGTGGGGCTGAGCTGAAATTTGCGGGAAAATCGAGGCGGGGAGGGAGAGGCCAGGGGAAAAGGAAGCGAACTGAAGGACATTCGACAGAGAAGGGCGAGGAAAGTTGAGCACGAAATGCCGTATTCACCACCAACACCAAGGCCCACTGAAACAGAGGGTCATCCTATCCATAAGCTCTTCAACAAGCTGTCAGGACAGCCAGCATCGTACGCCAAGAAGGCCAACTATGTGTTTGGAAAGACCCTTGGTGCAGGAACTTTTGGGGTTGTAAGACGGGCTCGTGATATCCACAACACGTCAGAGGATGTGGCTATAAAGATCGTGCTGAAGAAGGCCTTCAAGGGTAACGAGGAATTATTCTACGATGAGTTGACCTTGTTGAAGAAATGCCACCACAAGAACATCATCGGATTTAGAGACTGGTTTGAGAGTAAAGACAAGTTCTACATCGTCACTCAACTGGCCACAGGCGGTGAGCTATTTGATCGTATTGTTGAGCAGGGGAAGTTCACAGAGAAAGACGCGGTGAGGATTGTGTCTCAGATCCTTAGCGCTATTGATTATCTCCATAACGAGCTAAACATCGTGCACAGAGATCTGAAGCCAGAGAACTTATTATACGTCACAGCTGATCCGAACTCTGAGCTCGTCCTTGCTGATTTCGGTATCGCAAAGGAATTGTTGACTCCAGATGAAGTGTTAACATCATCTGCCGGAAGCTTGGGTTATTGTGCGCCAGAGGTGCTGACGGGCAACGGTCATGGTAAGCCTTGTGACATTTGGTCGCTTGGCGTAATCACATACACATTACTGTGCGGATACTCTGCGTTCAGAGCTGAGAATATTAACGATTTCCTCAATGAGGTGAGAAATGATCCACCCGTGGTCTTCCATAAAGAACACTGGAAGTTCGTCTCTCAAGATGCAAAGGATTTCATTCTTCGAGCATTGACCATTGACCAGCATAAGAGGGCTACTGTGAAGGAGTTGATACAGGATAGATGGATCTTGGCCAATAGTGATGACTATGACAATGACGACCTGTTACCTCAGATCAAGAAACTACGTGCAAAGCAGAAGTTCGTCCAAGTTGTTGAATTGGTCAAGCTGAACAATAGAATCAAGAAGCTGAGAGAATTGGAGAATGACGCGGATGATTCTGACTTTGAACTTAATGAATCTGGGGCCGATACCATGGATCTATCATCATTAAGTGACTCTTTGAGGAAGACAAACTCTTCGTCATCAAAATCAGAGGTGAATGCATCTTTGCTCCAGCAAGTTGTTAGAGCAGCCACGACGAATAAAGACAAAGTTATGAGTTTCAAGGAAAATGACTCGGAAGGCCAGTAACCTACGTTTGTTCTGAGAGTTGTCGGTTTGATGTTGTTGAATGTACAGTTTCTTTGAGACTTCAGATTCCTGTAGACATTTATTGTGCTCTTTCACCGTTCGATATCTTGACTGCTTCGTCGCTTGCTGAAACAACCTTGGATATCGTGTTAGAGGAGGAGCTCGACACAGACGAGAGAGAGAACAGCTGGTCGCTAGATCTTGGAGACGCAGCGTTCCGATTGCAAGTCCTTTCCAGCGATCTTCTTGTCATTATGAGCTCATCTGGACATTTGAATACGACCGCATGGCTACTTCGTTCTGGCTGGTTCTGCACTATTGCATCGCCATTGGCCAGGTTCTGAGGCCTCAATACTTGAACTGAATCTTTCCCAGAACAGCGTATTCATCCGTCACTTGTAACTCTATTCATAAGGAGGTTGTTCTCCTGCAACGCTGCTGGTCCTTTATTCATTTCGTTGCATTGAGTGGCTTGATGAACTGGCGCCCAATCACCGGCCAAATGACCCACTCGCTGACAGACAAGCTGATGTTCTTCATCGGTCTCTATCAATGGTTTAGATCCAATAGAAGGTGATCGAATAATGCATGCGTGTCCCAGAAGTTTCATGGGGCTATAATTGCGGATCAGTTCTCGGTACTGATGCCCTAGCTATGGTCGGCGGATAATTCTCCTCGGACGGGACATGCAATATGCAGTGTTATGTAGGAGATCATGATGCGGGCTGAATGCTTTTTTGTTAGCTCATGTTTGTCGATCCCCTCGGGCTCCGAGCGCCGGGTGGTGCACAAAACTACATAATATGGTGTGATCCATGATGACGTCAACTCTAAGATATCTCGGCCATCTTGAAGATTCCATGTAATGCTAATTCCGTTGACGTCATCACAGTTCCCCCTTTCCTGATGCAAAGCCCGTATACTCTGATACAGTCTCGGACCCAGATCCCCGTTCACCTGTGATTTAAGAAGGTTGACAACTAGCTCTCTTTGAACCAACATATAATTTTACGCCAAGGGCCCTCATGCACTATAACGCCGGCATATAATGCTTTGCGTCGTCAAACTATTTTTGATGGTTTCCAGTGGCATTTGTCACGTGACTTCATGCTAAAATATGCGCGCTTGCGGCAAACATTTTGGGGCCGAGCAGGGGGATTGATTGAACCCTGGGCCACTCACACACAAAGCCCGCATCATACCACTAAGCAGACCACACGGCCAATTTTGATTACGCTTCTCCACTGAGTGTCACTGAGTGTCACTGACAGGCGCGTTCTTCCTAATGTGCACATTGTAGCACCTGCCTCATCTACGCCCATCTTCAAGCAAATATTGCCTGCTTAGCTTAGTGGTAGAGCGTTGCACTTGTAATGCAAAGGTCGCTAGTTCAATTCTGGCAGGAGGCATTTTTTTGAGATTGCAAATACAATTGGTTGGCGCACGACGACGTGATCGCGAGCTGCCCGTAATGTATTAATATATATATGTTACCGCGACGTACTTGATGTGTACGGACCGCCATAAGATGGGTAGATATACGATGTTCTATTAGAAAGGGGTTACGTAGAGAAAGGATACCATGGAGTGCCGAGAACCTTAATCCATGGGACCAAGTCACGTGACTGTAAGGTGCCCGCGCGTAACAATATAAATTGCATTAGCTAGTGCGCCGGCCATATTGTACTAGCTACTGTGATGATCTAGTGGTAGTGCCTGTACGTATATAAGCTGTAGCCAAATTGCTGCTGACGTCGCTGCTATATGTCATGGATTATCGTCATACTATTATTTTGATGATGCGCCAGATCATGGTTGTTACGTCACGTACTTCGGTTGTGCCGGCCGCTAAGAGTAAATTGATACGCGATAGTTTATTAGAAAGAGTTATAGAAGGCAGAATGCGTGCGTGGATAAATAGTCGGCCCGGACGTCCGGACTGTCCTTGGCTCCATGTTAGTAATTAGAGAACGCATGTACCAAGGTCCAAGAGGATCACATGACCGGTCGATCAGGTATGTCGCACGTAACAATGATCATGTTGTATCCGTCCGGGTATTTGCTATTTGTGGCATTAGTATACGCCGTTCTAGTGGTGTTTATGGGCAATGGAGAATTAGACAATGTAGGACTACAGACTACTCATCCACGACTATCGTTTGGTAATCTTTCCATGGGTGTAGCATCTAAGTTGCCACTTGGTGTGAACTGTGATCAACACCATACCCTCCCCTTAGACTGTTTTTTTTCTTTCCCAAAAGTAGATCTTTTGTTTCGCGTCGGTCGCTTTACGCGTCGGCTTCGTCCGCGCAATTAGGAAATGGAAATCGGAAGGATCAAGCCGGCTATAGGTGCCATTACAATCCATTGCGCTCTATATTAGCTCATATATCGTACTGGTTTGGTAGTGCTATATGGTGGGAACTTTAAGGCATAGACCAACCTGCCCATGTTTTCTTAAATTAATTTTATCTCACAGGTATCCAGCCAAAAGTTCTGTAGCCATGTTTCACTCCATTCTCCGGGGAAAACGCTTAAATCGACCGCTACGCTTGGGCCGCCTGATCTCAGGAATTAAAACGAAACAAATTGCATTGCAGTAGTTCATTAGGAAATTAGTTACTGAGACTGATAGAATAGACTATAGTATATGACGGATATTTGAGACCTTAAGTATTGGAAAAAGCTTGTTTCCGACATTCGTCAGAATTCGGGGATTCCATGGTTGGTTTTCACAAACCGAACCCTCTAGGCTGGGGGTAACCATCAATCTTCCTTGATCTGCGGCCGATAAGAATCAATTGCGCCTCAGTGCTGAGTACCTCCAGAGACGAGTTCGAATCCCTTAAACTGGAAAGGGACGTCAATGCAAGCCATGGGAACATGAATCCATCTAGCGAAATCACTCTCCAGTTATTTTGTAATCCAGGTGCTTTACGCGTTTGCAGGATGGGGTGGAGATCAACAGAGAGAGGGCCCGGAGGCACCTGGAGGCGCCCAGCGGATTGGTCGGCGAGCGACAGGCTTCGAGAGTCTACTACAAAAGTATGCCTATTCTCTAATCTCCCACACATCACCAGCAGTGTTCATACCCAAATTGCTGTATTGAGGCTTAAGGACACGGTATACGCCTGTCAGAACTTGCGTGGTCATACGCGTGCATTTGAATTTTGTGCAGGTACAGGATATCTTGCCATCTTGGCCATAACAACATCACTTTCTGGCCATCGCAGTGCTATGTTTTAAGTAGGCAGTCAGATTCACCTCGTCCGTACCAGTTTTAAGTTGCACTTGATCGTCAAGCGTGCCCCGGACGGTCGAAAAGACGTGCTTAAACTGTCAATGGGAGGGAGCCACAAAGAAGTCCACCCGGAATTTCTCCCAGACAGTCCTCAACTATACTGATCATCTGATGGGCTTTACTCCTTCAGTCCTTTGGCAAACAAGCTCCTAGCATACTTAACAGTCATGGGAGGTGAGGGCTAATGCGGGGTAGTCCATTGCAATGACAATTTTATTTCAGAGTCTTCTTGACCTTGGTGACGGCGTTGAGGAACCCAATCATGGCAAACGATGGTCTATCCAAGAATCCTTGTGGTAAAGCCCAATGGTAACTCAACACCAAATTGCACAAGAGGTTGAAATCCAAGCCAGACTTTAGAGACTTGACATTGGCGATCAAATTCCACAAGAACCATAACTGACAGGAATACACATAGTACCAGTCCGAGGTTGAAATCCCAGTACCCGTCTTGTGCCATGGTAGCACAAAATAATTAAAGCTGTCGGGCACGAAGCCATGAGAAGTGAGGAATCCCAAGTTCTCAAGCCAGGTATAGTTTCCAAACAGAAAGAAGGAGGCAAATTTGTCCAGTTTTTCCCATGAGTCCACAGATCTGATCTTCTTCCATGAGCTATAGTTTGAAAGGAACTCGGAGACGTATGGAAAGATGCCAAAGATGTTCTCAGCGATTCTGATGTCCACAATGTATCCGTATATGGAGTTGAACACGCCAGCGAGATACTCTTGCTTTGGAGTAAGGGGAGCTGGATCCTTAGGCAGACTTTTCACCAGCCTGAGCCTGTACAGGAGTCTCTGTACTATGTGCTCAAGTTTGGGCCAATTCCTGATGAGCTCGCATACGAAGACACTTGAGTAACTGATGAGTTCCAAAACGGTATCTTTGTTCCTAGCCAGGTACACAGCCAGAGCATCGTACGTCCTCGGAGAGCCCAGAGCCGAGCCGAGCTGCAGCGTTCGACTTCGCATACTAAATCCCACGGTCTCTAGAGGTGAAGATGTGCACATCGCATTGGGGATTCCGGGGAACTTCGAATGACTAGAAACAACTGGTCGCGAACAGGATTTGCCGATGGCCGAAGAAGATTTGCCGACGGCCGAACAGGGAAGGTCCATTCGCTCTGGTATTTAACCCGCACTAATATACAGCATACTGAACCTGTTTCATCTATTATTTCTCTGGATTCGCCTGAAGCCATTTGGTATGCTCTATAAGTTTTGGGCAAAACGTGTCTGGATCTTGACCCCAGTATTCCTTCAGCTTGAGACCCACCAGTCTCTCTGAAATTGGAGTAGGACCATCGTACTTGGCACACAATGCACCGGTCACGATTTCGAATATACGCACTTCAAAGTCATAGCCAGCTTCCTGTGTGGCAGAAATGTACATTCTGATATGTTCATTGCCAGGCTTGATGATCTCGTTATCGTGGAGAAGGGAAAAGGGCACCAGTTTTGGATAACTCAAGTGCATAAACATCACTTTGGGTTCCTTGGAGTCCTTTGCATTGACAATGTTGTTTTTCTCGTTGATATGTGAGCCAGCATGGAAGTTTTCATAATCCTGTATCGGATCAGCCTGCCCAAGTGCACAACTGTTAAAGACACCATCCCGGTGATAGCCAACAAACTTAAACGGCTGTAACACCTGGTAGTAGCTTGTCCCTAGGACCGTTGCAGCAGCAATAAAGGTTTCCTTGTCACCTTCTCCAGCAGATCCTTGTGTCATGAGAGAGTAGTAGAGCTTTGGACCGAAGACGTTGTAGTACAACGACAATAGCAAAGTCTTGGTGTGTCTCGTCTTATCCACGAGAATCATCCCAGACTCGCTAGTTGGGTTAGGCAGGGTACCTTCAAAGTCGTGGAATGAAACGTCTTTGAATAGATCCAGGTCAGTGGCAGAGTTTGTGTGAGAACCTCTCACGATTTTATCCGTAACGTTGATGCCGGCAATATCATAAAACTTTGGTGAAGTAGTTCTTGCCCATGCATCTGGCCAGATCACAAGGCCGTTGTCCGTAAACACCTTGGACTTGAACAGTGCAGTCGGATCTCTCATAGGTACGTTATCGGCGTCCAAAAAGAGTATTTTCTCAAATTTGGAGACCAAGAATGCAAGGTTCTTGTACTGATAACCAGACAGAGTCACACCAAGCTTTTTAGTTACGGATCCAGCTTCATCTTCAAGGAACGTACATCTGGCATTGTACTTTGGTAGAATTTCATTGCAAAATTCGTCCTCCATGTCACCTTCGTCACCAATAAAGACCTCCACTGGGAGTTCACATCCAAGCAGTCTCAACTGTTCGAGACCGATCAAAGCAAGCCAAGAGAACTTTATTCCACCAACAAAGATAATTCCTTCACCTGATGGCATGTATAACTCATTGTTAAAACTCTTATGCTTGTCCTCCAATATCGAAGCAAGATAGGTTGAATGTGTCTCCTTCAGGTTTTTGAAAGATGCATCATCCACTTGTAGCAGATCGCTGAGATACTGTCTAGAGAAGACAAAATCATCATCGGTGGCAAACTTCTCCTTGGCCTTCTGGCCGTTTAAGTACGACGTTAAAGGAGCCACAGAAGGGTTGTTGTTGGAGATTAACTCAAATACCCAGTTATAGCCCTTCTGGATAGGAGTATCACTGACAGAAGCAGTTGAAACACTCTCAGTGTCTGTGAATTCCGCAACGATGGACTTTGACGCCTTGCGAGGAGTTTGGCTTCTCGTGGCCATGAAGTATAGGGCTCCAAGACCCAAGGCAATGATAAGAGCAAATCGCTGAAACCGTTTGGAAGCGAGCATTTCGAGGTCAAAGCAGCTGTTTAGTCAATGCGATCGTAGAAGCAGTCAGAGACCCGTCACCCTCAGTTTGCCCCGTTTGGATTTGGTGCTTTGATGCTTGAACTTGTATCCGCGAGTAACGGGTGACGAGCCAGCCGGCCACCGTCAGTTGAAATTTCGTGACGCGCGCGCGTCCAGTCTACGAAAAGTCTCATATATAAATCCGGTTAAACGTTCGTTCACTCGTTCGCCCATTTGGCAACTTGCTCTCCGCTGATGATCAGCACCTTCTCGCTGTTCTTCTTGGATGCCTTGAGTGCTGCAAGGGCCACCTCCTCACCGTAGATTGGTGAGCCCGCGTACTTGCTTAGAGCAGACCCATGGAACCATGACCCCGCTTTGACTCCCAGGTTGTTCAAGAGCCCCTTGTCCTCCGTTCTCTCTCCCAATAGCACTCCAGGTCTGAGAATGATGGTCTGCTCAAATCCAAGTTCCAGAACGTGGTCTTCAAGTTCACCTTTCATCTTCATGTAGGGGAACATTGAGGATGCAGACGCACCCATGGATGAGATGAGCACATATTGCTTGAACCCCTTGGCCTTCGCAGCTTTCGCCAATTCTAGGTTAAGGTCATGGTCAATTTTGTATTGGTTGGCAACGCCACCAGCCTTAGCTCTGGTGGTACCAAGTCCAGAAAAGAAGGAATCGTATTGTGGTACCTGTAGTTCGCTGATCTTGGAAGCCCATTGAGTAGAATCCTTCTCTGCAATGACGGTGATCTTGTCGTTGTCCGAGTACGTAGGTACGCTTCTGCTCAAGGTGTAAATTTTATCAAAGTAATCTGGGGAATGCTTCACTATGAAGTTTCCACACAGACCCGTGGAGCCGACGATAAAGGCTGACATAGGTGATATCAATTGTGCTGCCAGTTGATCCGAGCTGACGATGGCGCTCGTAAATGGGTAACAATAGTTCTCTTAAGGCTATTGATGCGGCTCGACGGCAAATTATTTCGTTTGGTTGCGACAACTAAAAGCATTGGCTTGCACACTACGGATAAACCTGTGGAAACTGTATATGATAGACACCTTTTTTTTGGGGGGCGGACTATTCAAGAATCAAGGCTTGAGATCAACGTGATGTTATCACCTTTTAGTAGTATTCTTCCAAGTTCTGTCCTTGTGCCATCCTTTTCACTGATCTCAAATGCTTCATCCACAACAACGTTCATAAACTCATCAAACCCCTGGCTGTTAGTAACGTTCGAGAAACACAACAGCTGTATCAAAAACATACCCTGATCTTCCCTTCTATGCGGAATTCTATCTGTTCGTATAGCCAAATTAGTACTTTACTCTGCTGCTGGAGGTATTGGAATATGAGGTTGATTGGTGGAATAACCTGTTTCGGTCAGTAAAATGCTCCGGCACCGGTAAACTGATAAAAACATACCACTTTCTGCTGCCTTTTACCACTCATAATACAGAAGAACCCGCTCGTAGACCCACTTGACCCTGCTTAACACCTCTTTGTACACGCTTTGATAATCGCGAAAGTTTTCCGAGGCGCCCATTTCCGAGGGCGGCCTTGTTTTGTGAAAGTCGGAATGCCGCAGTGTATACTCCGAGAAATTTGACGCCAGAAGACTTTTGGTTCTGGTGAGCAAAGGGTCTTGAATCTCTACTCCATCACATAGCTGCAACGGAGAGCGTCGTCGTTGTCACCGAGCACACAGTTATCCCCGAGACCTCTACGCGTGATGTCGGACCTCGCAAAGATCCAGGAGGCGCTGGCGGTGATGAGTTCCAACTCAGCCAACAAGCAACAAGCGTTGCAATACCTGGAGAACTTCCAAAAGACTGCGGAAGCCTGGAATTCCGTGCATACGATACTCCAGGATGCGCAATATCCGCTGGAGATGAAGATGTTTGCCGCACAGACCTTGAGGAACAAATTGACGTATGATTTGAACCAGATCCCTCAAGGATCATTGCTGGGACTCAAAGACTCGATCATCGGGTTCTTGGTTCAATACAGCGACGTCAACAAACCTATCAGAACACAGCTGTGTGTTGCATTGGCCAAGTTGAGTATTCAGTTTGTTTCTTGGAACAATACCCTAGAAGAGATCATCACATCACTTCAAGAGAAGATCCCAACGCTATTGGAATTTCTCAAAATTCTTCCTGAAGAATCACTGGATCCAAGGGGGACTCCATTGACAGATGAAGAGTTCAGAACGAGAACGGATGCATTGATCGTGGCCAACGTGGAGAAAGTTTTGATCCTTCTGTCAAACTACGCAGTGTCTTCCGGCGGGAACTCTCATGCAAGTGCATTGATCCTGGACTGTCTCAACTCATGGATCAGAGAGATCCCAGTGGATCAACTTCTTCAGATCCAACCGCTCACAAACATCATCTTCAAGTCTCTTCAGGACGAGGAGTCATTCGAGAAGGCTATTGAATGCCTGTGTACAATCATCAAAGAGACCAGGGACCTTGACAACCAGCAGTTGATCTATGCTCTCTATGAACAGGTCATACAGCTAAGACCTCTCCTTCAGCAGCACAAGGATGACCCAGACGTCTTTGGCAGTTTGACCAGGCTCTTTGTGGAAGCTGGTGAGGCATGGCACGCATTGGTTGCAAAGCAGCCCCAGGCATACAAGGCGTTGGTGGAGATTCTCTTGGAATGCACTGCTTATGAAGAGGACTTGGACATTGTGAAGTATACTTTCTACTTCTGGTACAGCTTGAAACTCATGATAACACTTGACAGATACCAAGAGGCAAGACAACTGTTCATGCCCATTTACACTCAGCTTGTCCATGTCATGATCAAGCATCTGCACTACCCAGATGGCAATGAGAATGATCCATTGTTTTCTAATAAGGAAGAAGAGGAGAAGTTCAAGGACTTTAGATATGAGATGGGCGATGTGTTGAAAGACTGTACCGCTGTTATTGGCGCATCTGACTCTTTGAACATTCCCTTCGTACAAATTCAATCTGTTCTCATCTCTCCGAGTGTCAAATGGCAAGAAATTGAGGCTCCTCTATTCAGTTTGAGGGCCATGGCTAAAGAAGTCAGCTTGAAGGAGAACAAGGTTCTACCACAGATCATGGGGCTCTTGGTACAGCTTCCGGAGAATACCAAGATCAGATACGCTGCAACACTGGTGCTGGGGAGATACACCGAGTGGACCGCAAAGCATCCAGAATTTTTGGAAAAGCAGCTCAACTATATCATCAACGGGTTCCAATTTGCAGATTCGGACATCATTACCGCTGCATCCCATGCATTGATGTACTTCTGCCAGGATTGTTCCAAGCTGCTGACGAGCTATATCGAACAGCTGTACAGCTTCTACATCAATATTCTTGGTTCAACAGGCATCGATGTCACCTCTCTTTACGAAATTACCGAAGGTATTGCACACATCATCGACAAACAAGATGACAGCAATATAGTGAACGCCACAACCATGTTCATCAAGCCAGTCATGGATAAGCTCAGCAAATATGTTGAAGCACCAGGAACGGAGGAGGTTTACAAGGCAATAGCCGAAGAGATTGAGATTGTGAGATTGTATTTTGAGGTAATCAAACCAAGAAACATTCAGGAACCATCTGACCCAGTCGCTGGTTTGGTCAAAGAGATTTGGCCGCTGGTTGAGGGATTGTTGAAAAAGCATGGGAACTCGGCAAAAGTCTCTGAGCGTTGTATGAAGTTTACAAGAACCATCATGCAGACTTACAGCCTCTATCTCACAGATCTACTGCCTTCTGTTGCCAATGTGCTTGTAAAAGGATTTGAGAGCACAAGATTCGGTTGTTATCTGTGGGTATCCGGTGTCATCATCAGAGAGTTTGGCGATGAGGGAAGTCCCCAAGAAACGAAGGATGCAGTTTGGAGCTTTGCATACCAGCAGGTTGTTACGTTCCTCACAGTGTTCAAATCTGTGCAGCCTATTGATATTCCAGATCTTGTTGATGATTTCTTCAGAATGATGAACGATGTGGTCATGTTCTTCGTTGCCCAGTTCGTGCTTTCAGATATCTTGAAACCAACGTACGATGCTGCTCTCTCTGCATTGGATCTTGAGAAGACAGAGCCTTTGGTTACCACATTGCACTTTTTGATTGACCTCATGTCATGGGGATTCGAAACTCCACCGATCTCAATCTACGAAGATGTTCCGCCGGAGATCAAAGCGACCATGCAGATGTTCATGTCTGAGAACGGTGGCTTCTTGTTGAAGTGTCTCCTACAGGGATTGATCTTCAAATTTTCCCAAGAAGCACAAGCTGACGCTTCAGATGCGCTCGGAAAAGTTATAAGATTTGCCTCATCTCAGGAGACGGCGGTGATGTGGTTGAACGCAGCCCTCGACTCACTTCCACGTGACTCTGTCTCAGCACAAGAAAGAAACAAGTTGTTGACCACAGTGTCGAACGCGCTGGGCTCGAAAGATTACAGAAGAATCAGAGTTAGTCTGAAGGACTTCGTGACCTGGTATTCGAGAAAGAACATCACACCGAGATTCCAGGGTTGAGATTGAGCTGGATATCAACAAACATAATAGAGCATAGTGGAGACGACAAAGTGTTGACATCTGTAGACTCAACTCAGGCTGCTCTCAGATCTTAATGCACCTAGTATTTTGTCGTAGCATCAACGTAGCCATATACAGGCTGTATGGATCACGGGTATGATGATCTCGTGTAAAATCCAGATCAGCTATAGCGCGACCAGGATGTATGTAGATATATTGATTGTGACGGCGGCGTTTACAAGTTGGCCAGCATGATGACCTATAACCTCATGAATTGCAGGTACAACCAGCTTGATTAACTGAAGCTGCCAGCAGCTGACAGTGGCTGGAGCTTGATCTGGGGACGTCAGACTTAGGGCTGGGCATCGAATAGCTGTATCCGTATCCGCGCGACCCTCCATTATCCGTCAATACTATGCTATTTATCTCAGCAACTAGAAGAGTTGTTCTAATGGCACTTGTCTCTCCGTAATCCCTGAGAGCGTGCGGGCCCATAGCAGCCGATTTAAGCGTTTTCCCCAAAAAATGGAGTAAAGCAAAGCTACAGAGCTTTGTTGGAGATATCCGTCGGATAAATAATTGAAAAAATCTCAAGAACAGGCAGTAGTAAACTAAATGGTCCCTAAGAGTCGGTTATAGATACTACTACCAGCTACAGTGAAATCTGTGTGTCATTAGAGTGGAAGAAGGCTCAGATAGCCAGCTCACGGCTTCCATCTGATCGAAAATCCAAATTGGGCCCATCTTACAAAAGGGGTCGTGAAAAATGGACGCGCCTGCCACGCGTGACGCGGTGAAAACACTTTCACCCAGATACCGTACGCTTCATGGTCCGTCAACAAGCTACAAGATGCCACAGTCTGATAGCCCTGGACAAATTCATAGTACTCCATCTCCCTTCACCCTCTAAACCACCTGTAAAGGCGTATACTATCAAAATACTCAAAAACAGCCAAAATTTGACGGATAATGACGGATATCCGTGGCACTTTTGCCACGGATACGGATACCAATTATCTATCCGATGCCCAGCCCTAGTCAGACTTCAGTAATCTCCACAGTCCACAGTAGTACTCCACTACTATTACCTGATCGATACATGATCATGATCATGATCATGTCGACGTCGTGAATATGATCACGTGATCGTATTGCCAATAATTGAAAAAAACAAATGATCCCTAGCAGGATCGAACTGCTGATCTTGGCGTTATTAGCACCACGCCTTAACCAACTAGGCCAAGGGATCTTTTGCATGGTTTGCGAAAGTCTAGGATATCCAAACGATGAAAGTGATTATGAGCTCGTGAAATGGCCATTTCCTCCTCGTGTTCTGTGTTTTGTACCTTCGAACGCGTCTGTTTACACATCCTTTAGTGGTTCAAGGGCCCTATTTCCAGACTTGTTCTGGCATCCATGAAAGACATAAGGGATTGCATAATGGTGACACCCCGAGGGCCCACGGACGGAAGGCATTTGTCGCAATCGACAGTGTCGCTTGACCTGGAGCCCTCATCGGACCAGTTCAAGGACGATGATTACTCAGGTGACGTTGACTCGTCGAGACCAGCAACGCGAGAAGGCCCACCTGTGATGACCGGGAACAAGGTCCTGGTGTCCGACATCTTTAAAAATCTCAAACCTGTGCGTGTACGAGACGAACAGCCTAGCAATGATTTCTTGCAGCAACTTGAAGCTCATGACCTGACCCTTGAAGATCCCATTGAGAGCTATAACGAATCACCAATGAACTTGAAACAAACAACGAACGCTGCTGTGAATCTCAGGACTTTATTGGACGGTGGACGTGGTGCGCTGAAGCCAGCCCCACCACAGAGGGACGGTATTGAACAACCCATGGAGGGATCGTATAGAACCGGAATCACAACAAAAAATATTCTCAACTTTCCAGGACATACTGAGGTTGTTGACCTGCTGTCATCAGATGTCGAGGAGTCTGTCGTTGTCACCAGCTCTAAGAGAACGAAAAATCAGAACACGGAAGACAAGTCACTAATAGTGAGGCTGAAATACACTCCCTACCAAAAGAAGATCGCAAGAATTGAGAGCATGATGCGCAGTACCGCTTCGCGATCTGTATCAGCAAAAGAACTGCTTCGCTCTTCCGGAAAGAAAGACTCCCAGCCGGGTTCAGATGATGTCAAAGACGCTCAGTACGTTATCCCTCTCAGAGATACAGCATCTCCTGCGGCGAGGTCTCTTGCAAGTGTTCTCACACACAAACAGGTGGTACCGAAGCATTCTGTATCTAAGCTGAAGTATTTAGCACCGCCGACAATCACAGCGGATCTTTTGCATGTCAAGTATGGTGAACCACTCATGGAACATCGTACCATAAACCTCCCGCGGAGAATCAGGTCAGAGACAGAGGTTATGAACTTCAATGAAATCGGCGTGAAAGTTAAGCACCAGGGAGAAACACATCAGAGCACTAAATTTAGCATTAAGGACGAGGAGAGGTCTGTCCTAGCGTCAAAAAGGGTCCCGGAAATCTCAGGAGATCCTTCACTCATTAGGTTCTCTTCTTCACTAGCAAACGAGCCATCGAAGGATACATGGACCACAATGTTCCGGCCACACTCGGCAACTGATGTCTTATGGAACAGAGGTCTAGTTTCTGAAATAGAACTATGGATCAACAACTCTTTCAAAATCTTGAAGAGAACCACCAAAAGGCATACCTTCAGCAGAAGTAAGAGATTTGATGATGAAATGGACGATTTTATTGTTGACGAAGAGGATGACCAGGAGGAAACAGAAGATGAAAAGTACACGCCATTGATGATATTATCTGGACCCAGTGGTGTTGGAAAGACCAGTGGTATCTATGCAATGATGGAGGACAGATTAGGCTACGTTTACGAGATCAATGCCAGCCAAGCCAGAGGTAGAAAGGATATCTTGACTAACGTGAGAGAGTTGAGCACCACTCAGTTGGTGCACAAACAGAATGAGTCGACCGAGAACCTGTTCCAAGAGGGGGTAATTTTGTTCGATGACGTTGATGTCTTATTTGAATCGGACAAGAACTTCTGGTCTGTCGTTGAGGACGTGCTGAGAATCTCTAGAAGACCTATTATATTGACATGTGCAGATCCATCAGAGATTCCAGCTTCTATCATGGAGTGTGCAGTGTCCGAGAACTCATACTTCGAGATCAAGCCGCAAAGTACACAGTCGCTTTGTCATTATCTCTACCTTTGTGGTCTCGTACATAATTGTGACGTGGATGAGGACCTCTTGAAGGAAATTGTTAAGCACAATGAACATAATCTAAGCAGATGCTTGTTAGCACTGGAGATGTTATGCAAAATGGAGAATCCTGGATTTGGCGTCACCAGCATCTCGCAAAATCCTACCAAGGACCAGTCGCATGAGACCACATTGAGCACCGCCGAACTAGAATTTGACCTCCGCTCGCTTGCAGATCAAATTTCCACGTCTTCATTCTCTCTGATCAACCATGAGCACCTTGGCGATGAGATGTTTTCGCATACCCGCGTGCTGAATGAAGGTGACCTGAAATCAGAGCTCTTGCCCTTCGAAATGAATATTGCGCAGGATATTTTTGATGAGCTGCCTCCATACCCGGAACAAATCGATAGCAGGCCATCGCAAAGGTCCATCAGAAATGAAGAGAAGGAGTTCTCAAAGTCCAAGATTGTAAAGAAGAAACGTCTCACGCGGAACACTACTCGCCAGATGTTTGATAACATGAGCTCCATGTTCACTGAGCATGAATCCAACACCTCAATCTTGGATCATTTGGCTCCGAACTCCTACTTCACTGATGTGAGTCCAATGATCAGAGAGTTTGCACGGTTTGATTACAGGACAGTAGAGAAGAACATTGCCATCCTGAAAAGCGACCCAGAGCATAGGCCCGCTCAGCTGTTGGCGCAGGAGGGTTTGCTGTACCCGAAATTGTTCAACCGTGACTACTGCGCAGTTCTGTACGCCGTTGGCAAGAACTCAGGAATGTGGATGTGAGCCCTGCAATATAAAAGACAATGACTTAACGACTACTGCAACATGTACTGTTTTATGTTTATGAAGCCCCACGGTCTAGTCGCCCTCAAGGCTCAGTTTGTACGCTGGTCGGCAAAATTGAGCGATTCAGCGAGTACATCCAGGTTCTGCTTTAAGCTAGAAACGACCTGTTGGTATCTGTTGCTGTCGCGCTGTTGTAGTTGGGAGAAATTCTTGTTGAAGTGTGCAAGCAGGCTGACATTGTCCAATGGGGTGTCTCTGAAAGAATCTTCATCGTCGTCATATGGAACCTCATCTTCATCATTGTACTCAGCCGACGAAAGCTGAGCCTTCTTAACGATGGCAGCTGGAAGTCTGTTTACTGCCAGGGCCAGCTTATTCGATAGCTGTGGGATGAATCCCAAGAGGGTATCTGGCAAAACTGGGACAGTCAGCAAAGAGATGAGAGCCAAGATTTGCAATTTGAGCCCGTAAACACTCTCTAGCATCGTAGAGAAGTTGTACCAGATCTCCAAGAGCTTGACAGTGTCATTTGAGCGCTCTGTGATCTCTAAAGTGACCTGAGGGCTGATATAAATCGAAGCCAGCACAAGCTTGATCACGTTATATGGAGCCACGTTCTGCTCACGGAAAATCTGGAGCACTATAGGGAACTCTGGGTTGATCTCTTTGAGCACCAGTGTCATGAATTCGATAAGCTCAACTTCGTGCTGGTCACCATAGTCAATCTGCGATTGAATCAGCTCATGCAAAACCTGTTGTAGAGAAGTTACTTCTGGGCTTGCAGAGGTTAAGCCCTTGAATCCGTAAATGATGATACTCTCGAAGAATGGTGAATAACACTCAAAGAACTCGGCTGCATATGTGCCAAAACTGTCCAGAATGTTGGAAAAAATTGTCCAAGTCTGCGGTGTGATCTGCTTTCTATTCAGAACCAAGCTATCCAGTAACTCCATAGACTCAGTGAGGAAGGAAATTGCAGCATTCTGGACGACAAATTCAATCGCTGGATAGAAGACAGCATCCAGATCCACCTTGGTCATAGTGACGGACATAGTGGTCATGGTGTTCATGATTGCAATAGCCTGATACTCTTTATCATCTGAGGAATCCGCTCCGGAGCCGGAGTTTTGCAACTCAATCATCTCCGTGGCAACGTGAATGAACTGCTGAGACAGGGATTGTCCCATTTCACGCGCGAATGGTTCTAATTCCTCCGAGAAGATCTCAACAAATGTCTCCATGATTTCCGATAGCATATCCAACTCGAACTGATTAGACAAAGCCATCAACTTTTGGACTATTTGAGGCACTTGTCCTCTGATGACATCTGTGACTAATGGATCAGTGATGAGCACTTTTAGTGCATCTGCAGCCTCAATCTGTGCAGGCATACATGCATCGTTTTGAAAGTTTTCATACACCCCTTGAAAGACTTTTGATAAAACGTTCTTATCCGTGTATGTGTATGCAAAGATGGAAATGGTTTCACATGCCCTGGCCCTCAAGAATTCGAACTTTCCAGTGAGCAACGGAGCTACAAACTGGTCAATGATCATGTCCACCTGAGGTTTCAAAGGTGATTCATCTTTGTAAAGATCGTATGATATGGAACTGAGGACTCTCAAAGCACCTTCAGCCTTCAAGGCGTTCTCTTCACTTTTATCCTGTCCGAATTCTCCAAACACCTCATTGAGTAAAGAGAGTATTCCGTCAACTTCTGCGAATCTGTGACGCGCTGTCACAAAGAGGGCATCGACGGCAGCTACATCTGCAGTTGTGGATTCTCTGTTGATATCAAAGTATCTCCGGATGTAGTCCTCTGGGTCGTCCTCGAAAAGCTCGAGGTTCTTTTGACAGAGGCATGGGAACAAAAGAAGTCTAACGATTCCCTGGTAATGAGGCTGGATCAAGTTCCAAGAGGAGTCGTAGATGATACATTTTTCGATAAACGAGATCAAGTTGAACAGAGCAGGGTCACTGACCCATGAACCAGAGCCCCACTTCTCGATGATACCGAAATAGACTTTGAGAATCTCCGGAACGTAATTCTTTGAGAAAAAGTCAGTGAACTCCGGGGTCGCATACTGTGATTTGGGCGTCGCGTATCTCTGGTAGAACCGCTGCAAGTTACCGAACCCCCACTTGGTACATTTCACCCTCTTGTCGAGCTCTCTATCAGAGGGATCGAGCTCCAGTATACTTTGTGGAGTTGGCCTTTGAACCGTGAGTATGTGGATGGAGATCCAAGATGATAGATGGTCAGTGTTTGAGAGGTAGTATGGCATTCCGAACAAAGTGCTGTACTTGAAGATCTTTAGGATGTAGTATAGCATCTCACCGGATTTATGATCATCATGCTTCAGCAGCTCATAGGAGAGCTTTTCCAGGCTGGGAAAGAACTGGTCCACATAGGCATTCAATGGGGCTCTACTCTCTTCGGTAAACTCGTACCTAAGCGACCGCACGGCCTCAAGCAGGAGCAAAAGAGCAGTATAAATATGTGACTGGTCCGACGTCGAACCCAGAAGCTCTGCGATAGGTTCATTGAGAAGCCACTGGCCCTGGTTCAGTATCTTTTTGATCGAAGTCGTAAGTTGCGGCTTGATGAGGTTGTCCGCGTGGGCCTTGACAAGCGATTCAACCAGAAGCGATTTGATCTGCTCCTTTTCCGGGTCTGTGATCTGCTGCGATGCCTTTGTCTTCCAGTAGGCACTCACCCTGTTCTTGAAGAACACGGCAGCTGACGATCTCTGGGACTGCGATACACTCTCATCGACCGAGAGCTGGAGACAGTACGCGGTAAACCCTGGCTGCTTCTCGAATTCGGCGAGCCTCCCCTCCGCTTGCTTTCTCAGAGATGGATTCGGGTCCAGTGTCCCGGCCAGAACTTCCAAGATGTGTTGCCTCTCCATTGCCCGCTTAGCTCTGCGCTTGAGACACTTTTCTGGGGCCTTTGTTGATTCTCCCGTGGCCGGGCGCTCGCGCTGAGTTTTTTGTTTTTCTCTTAAATCTGCTGGCGCCAGGGGCTCATAATTCCAAAAGCAAAACAAAGGACTTTCCGACTTCCAAGTGCAAATGGTTCAAGCAGCGCTGCCAAAAGCGATGGTCAACTGGAAGGCCGTGCACTATGTCAGCTACCTTGCGGTGCTGTTTTTCGCACTGGAGCCCTCGTACATTCATCCAGACGAGCACTTCCAGTCGCTTGAAGTTCTCACCAGTGAGTTTGACGCGAGATGCCCCCGACCTGAGTCCCTCAACTAACGACTGCACAGACAGGTTCTACGACTGGGGCACACGTATTCCCTGGGAATTTGGCGATGTTCCTAGTCGGTCATTGTCCATTATATATCTGGTATATGGGCCTCTCTTGTGGATCAACAAGTACTTGCAGTTCAGACCGTTGGCATTGATGTACCTGGCTAGACTGCAATTGGCCGCATCCTTCTTCTTGACATCGCAACTTGCGACGAGTGTGCTCTGCGAGACTAAACAGGAGACTTCAAAGTCAACGTTCTTCCTTTTCACTTCATACATCACATGGACTTACCAATCACACACATTCTCCAATAGCATCGAGTCCCAGCTACTACTCATCACTCTATGCCTCATACACCTACTGAAAAGGAGTGACAAAAAGATCAATGTCCCTCAGTATCGTGCCTCAATCCTGCTCGGTGTTTTCGTTAGCATGGGTATCTTCAACCGAATCACCTCTGTCGCGTTCCTCATACTTCCACTTATGTCACTCATCAAGAGATACCTCAACCACAAGAAGGCGTTCATAGCTCTCATCACTTCATTCTGCATCGCCTCTGCCGTCTTTATCCATTTCGATACCCTTCTGTTTGGTTCCATGGACTACGTCATTGCTCCATTGAATAACCTGATATACAACTCCAAGGCAGAAAATCTGGCTCAACACGGGTTTCACCCGCGGTATACACACATTCTGGTCAACCTACCACAACTCATTGGCCCGGCAATTGTACCGTTTTTCTTCAGAAACCACTACAAAGCCACCATCCCATACTTATCCATCTTCTCAGGTCTTTTCTTCTTGTCACTGGTGCCGCATCAAGAACTCAGGTTCCTTGCTCCGTTGGTACCATTGATTTGCATATGTGTCGACGTCACCAATTTTGAATCGCCAGCGATAACCGAATGGATAATGAGACTTTGGTGCATCTTCAATGTCATAATGGGGGTGATAATGGGATCGCTTCATCAGAGGGGAGTGATCCAGGCACTGGATCATCTGCAATTGGAAAAATACCATGGGCCACAGGTCTGGTGGAAGACCTACTCACCTCCGACCTGGCTATTGGGTAATGAGGACCTGGTCGTCAGTGGAGGGGGAGTTCCAGAGTTCTACAATGACCTCGTTGTAGATCTCATGGGTGCCGACATCACGGAATTGAAGAAAACGCTGGCCCAACTTCAAGACACAATACTTATAACACCTCGCTCATCCATACCTCTGCTTGAACAGATCACCGAGATCAAATTCGAGAAAGTCTGGAGCTGTAATTGGCATCTTGACATGGACCATTTTGACATCAGCGATCTCAGAACGTTCCAACCCGGCATCGACATCTACAAAGTGTTAATATAATTCTACATTCCTTCAAATGCGCATGATCATTTATAGAACTCAAACTTGTCAACCTCACTGCCGGTCTTCACCTGTGCGCTGTATGCCTCCTCCAGGTCTGTCTGAAGAATGACATATCTGTTCTTTCTCACAGCTCTAAGACCAGCCTCCTGCATGATAGCTGCGATGATCGCACCAGATAATGGGTCATTTCTAATGATCAACGAATCCAAATCCACCTCCGGAGAGAGGGACATCTTGGAGGCAATCGTTGAGAAAATGAGACGACGCTCTCTTCTGTCTCTCAGAGACGGGAACTCAATCTTTCTATCAAGACGGCCAGGTCTCAAGAGTGCTGGGTCCAAGGTGTCCGCTCTGTTGGTGGCCATGATGACCTTCACGGAAGAAGATTGGTCAAATCCATCCATCTGGTTCAACAACTCAAGCAGAATACGTTGCACCTCACGATCAGCACCAGTCTGCGCATCAAAACGCTTTGTGGCAATAGCATCAATTTCATCGATGAAGATGATCGATGGGGAGTTCTCCCTTGCCAATCTGAAAACGTCACGAACCATACGTGGTCCTTCACCGAGATACTTCTGCACGAATTCAGAACCGTTTACTCTGATGAAAGATGCCGTTGAACTATTAGCCACAGCCTTCACAAGCATTGTCTTTCCCGTTCCTGGTGGCCCATAAAGGAGTACACCTCTTGGTGGATCGATACCGATCTGCTTGTACAAATCTGCCTGTGTGAGTGGGAGCTCCACCGCTTCTCTAATCTCCTGTTTTTGCATGTCGAGTCCACCAACATCAGCATATGTCACGTCTGGTTTCTCTCCTTCACCTAAGATCGCGATGCTTGAATCAGCCTCAGGTGGCAAGATGTCAACGAGGGCATTGGAATGACGGTGGAGAGCCACAGAGGCGGAAGCCTTCAGCAGCTCCCTATCCAGTGTTGAGAGGATTCTTACCACATAGTTTGAGCCCGTGGTGGATGATACTATACCGATACTCTGGTCGATTGGCTCGAGGAATTGACCAATCACCAAGGGCACAGATTGGATGCGTTTCACCTCCTCTTGTGCCCTGACAAGCTCACGCTTCAAGTGGCGCTGCTCATCCTTAATGTAATCCTCCTGTAGTGTGAGCAACTCGTACTCCTTCTCGAGCTTCTTGAGCTTAAGGTATATGTCAGTTGGCTGACTGGTCTTGCGCGTGGAGACAAAGAGAGACTCCAGCTTGGCCTTATCAACCGTCGCGGCCTCTGTCGGGCGTATTCCTAGTTCCTCCATTGAGCTGATGGTCAGACGTGAGGGATCCGGTATATGTCTGCTTGAATTGCGAGAAGTGGAGGTGTTGCTGGGTTGTACGAGGATTCGCCTTGGTGATGTTTTTGGCCACCGAGATAATAGGCGAGGCCGATTTCCGGGGGTAACACACCCTCGGTAATATATATATCTATATATATATATATATATATATGTATATATATATATATGTATATACAGCGTTTATTTGATGGTGACGAACATGAGCCATCCAATGAGCACACCAGTAGATAGTGCAAGTGACAGAGATGAGATAAACTCATTCTTGTGCAGAACCGTAGTGTCATAACAAGTCAGAAGACGGAATGGTTCCTTAAGCGGTGAGATAATAGCACCTGCCGCAGCCTTGACCTTACTCTTCCATGTGTTATCAATGGGTAATGGCAGGTCAATAACCCTTGGCGGTACCACCTCATCCTCTATATCGTCCAGAACCTCATTCCTCATTCTTTCTTCCAATATTGGCAGCCCTTCGCCTCTCAGCTCATCAACCAGCGCAGTCATCGCATCCAATCTCTGATTCTGCTGTGAAGAATTCTCCTCCAACACCTTTTGTACTTTCTCCTCAAAGTTTCCCACTAGCCGCCGCCTCTTCCATGGTTCCAATGCCAGCTGGAAGATGAGGAAAAGAAAGATATTGAGCCCCATGATTCCGAAAGTACCCCATGTCGACGCCCTTCGGATCTTGTCCGACCAAATCTGTTCCTCGTGATACCGTGTCAGCATGGCGCTCGAAAGCTTATCGTAGAGCTCTTCCTGACGCTGCTCTGCAGCGACCATAGCGGCTTTGGTCGACTGCTCACGTGTAGCACCGACATGCTCGTTCTTATACAATGTTGTAAATCTCTCCAAATCCGCGGGACTCCATGAGGCCTTCCTCTGAAGCAAGTCGTTCACCTCCTTTTGTGTCTCCATCCTCTCAGATACAACTTCTTGGTAGAGCTCTTTTGTCGATTTTGCCTCTTCTTTGGCCTTTGCCAACTCATCCCCGAGGGCATCGATGGACTCCCTCAACTTTTGGATGGCACTGTAGCCTGTAACGTCATTGAGAGCCCTTGTTGCCGTAAATATCGTCTCTTGGAGAGAGTCGAAGTATAACTCAAACCTCTTTGCCCATAGTTTCCGACGTCTTTCCCTCTGTGATGGGAGCCCCTCAATCTTGGTATTATCACCCCCATTCTTCTGCGTAAAATCCTCATCGAAATCATAAGCTGCCAGCTCCTTTTCTTGTTGAGCCAACTTGTTATTGACATCCTGAATGGACTGCTTTGCCTTATAATAATGAAACTTGAACGAGCCGATCACGCTTTGTGCCCGATCCTTCGTTGTTTGATATAGCGAGTGGGCCTTGTTGAGATGTGGCTTCACCGTTTCAAGATAGTTATCAACTGGCGACCTTTGCCTGCATAGTCCTGTAGATGACAGTGTCCGTATCAGAAGGCGATGCCTTACGATGGCCCTTGGCCAGACAATCATTTTGTAACAGCGGTGCCAGTGGTGGGTGAAAAGAGCTCTTTAAGTATCTTTAACGTCAACACAAACTAACGCAACAAAACATCGCCAGTTCTCAAGACTTTAATGGTGGGGTTTGCACTCAAGAAAGTGGAAAAAAAGGGCTTTGGCTTCTCTATCAAGAAGCCTGGTCATAAGAAGGCCGTTCGCAAGGCCTTTGGACATAACGAAGTCGATGAGGAAGAGAAGGTTATCAATATCGATATTGTGGATACCAAAGGTGCGTATAAGGAAGCTGAAGGACCAATGGAGGAGACCAAGCTGGTGATACCCACAGCAGGAAACACATACAAAAGGGTATTGGAGGACAAGAGGAAGGAGATTGTAGAGGAATCAACGCAGTTAGAATATGGAATCAACTTTGTGGCAGAGAAGAGAGCACGACAAGACAGGGAGAAGAACAGTGCCATGGATCAAGTCAATACAGGAGAAGCTACTACACAGGAGGAATACGAATCTGTACCGGTTGAGGAGTTTGGCGCCGCGATGCTTCGTGGGATGGGCTGGAAGGGCGAGGAGAGCACAAAGGATGACTTGACGAGGCCTAAGCGTACTCTGTACCTCGGGCTTGGAGCCAAGGATACTGGAGAGGACGAGCTTGAACGAATGGACAAGACATACGTACCAGTGAAGCTGGTCAAGAAGGGTATTACATAGTTGGGGTTCATTGGTTACGTTCATTAGTCGAGTGGCCTCAGATGAGGTTTGTAGTTGAGAGTAGACGTCCACCGCGGAAGTTTCTCAGAGCTTTGTGTGCCGGCTGTATCTTCTGCAACCTACGCCAGGCCTCTAGGATGTGGACGGGCTCTAGCGGATTTGTCGCCTCGTCCGGTCCGTCAAAGAGCCTCTTTCGCTTCTTCTTGTCCTTCGTCTGCATAGGCTTCTTGAGAAGAAGCTCCTCCTGCTTCACGATGAGGGCTTCCTCCGTCAGAGAACAAACAATCTCAAATGTGAGGAAACCAAGGATATCTACAACGTCATCGCTCGGTTTTCCATCAGTAAGATGAGCAAATCCAGCCCACTCTCTGAAACGCTTTGCCTTTCTGAAGGTGAATGAGGCCTGTCGGCACTCACTCCAATGCACGTACTCGTCACGCGTCATGTATCGTGTGCGGTCATCCGCCATCTTGAGTCGTTTGACCGATGCCATCGATGCCTCACGCTCCGCGTCGTTGAGCTCGTCATTGTCATCCTCCAACGGCTGCTCAGCGAACATGAACTGAAGCTCCCAGGGCAGACGAATCTTGGACTTCTTGGCCTTCATCATGTCTGCAGGTTTTGTGCTCCCTGATGCCAGCGAATCATCGATCAAGTCAGCGCCCTCCACTCCGCCTGTCTCCTGATCTTTGGCATTCTTACGCACATCTTTCCATGAGAGATACGTACGTAGCCGGTTGACCTTCGCACCATCGTTACGGATAAGAAAGATCACGTCTTCTGCACTTATGGACTTGGAGCCGCGTGAGCTGGCTGTCTTTGTGGCCTGCACGATGATCTCCACCACCTGTGCTCGCACTACATCCTCGATGAGCGACGTCGTCTCCAGCGGTGGATCAATCGTCTCACCGGAGACGAACATCATCTGCTGGATCTCGATTCGGTACTTGTGCTTGTCAGGGTTGTGACCGTCCATCCTAGCGTCAATCAGGTGTCCGGCTGTGGGTGCTTCGGGTTATGCGGTTGTCATAGTGTTGATTTTCTAGCGAGAACTTAGCTCTCCACTTAATCGCATAAGTGCACAGCAACGTTGAGATGTCTGTGATAGAAAATGCAGAGACCATTGCTGTTGCTCGGCCGGTGCAGGCAAATGTGGTTCTCCTAGGGAACTGCTTCACGCCAACGTCGCACAGTGCCCTTATCCTGCTTAACCAGCGCATCACAGTACCGCATGCTGCATTTATCAACCTTTGGGGGGCCTATGACATCAGGTTATGTGCGGACGGTGGTGCCAACTGGCTCTTCCACTTCTTCGATGAAGAGGAAAGGGGGAAATACAAGCCCGACTACATTATTGGCGATTTGGACTCGCTCAAGCCCGAAGTGGCCCAATGGTATAAAGAGCATGGTGTGAAAGTCATCAAGCAGTCGACACAGTACGCCACAGACCTTCAAAAATGTTTCCAGATGGTGGAGATTTACTTTGATGCCGTTGATAAGGGTGTTTCTCTGGACCTGGCGTCTGTAAGTGACTACGACGGGCTACGCATTCTTCATGAACATATCACCACCCATACCCAAACGCAAGTAATGCTCATAGGGGCCATTGATGGGAGATTCGACCACACAATACAAACCATCAGCATTCTTTTGAAAAGGCTCAAATCGAACCCTGCGACAGCCATTTTCTGCCTGACAGCGACAGATTTGATCTTTGCCCTTCCAAGGGGTACAAGTTTCTTGGACTATACCCATACCTCGTATAAAGGACACAATTGTGGGTTGCTTCCATTGGCCGGAGAGACGGCTCTAACGACAGAGGGCTTCAAATGGGACGTTATAGATTGGCCATCGTCGCTCAAGGGATCGGTCAGTAGTAGCAATAGATTTGTGGGAGAAACCGGTGCAATCGTCCATGCTGATAACGACCTGATAGTTAACATTGAGATGTAATGAGAGCTAGCCAGGATAAACAAGGTTACATCAAGTCCATAAAATGGGCAAAATACATTCATTCATTCATTATTCTTCCTTTACGTCATCACTCTTCTGATTCTGCAGCCGCGATCTCGACTGCCTGAACAGTTCTTCCTGCTGCCTGAGCAGCTCCTCCTCCGTGAAGCCGGAGTTCTGGAACTTGTTATTCTTCTTTTCACGGCCCTTCTGGGCCTCCTTGTGCTCCACCAGCACCTTCTCTATGGGCTCAATATAGTCTGCAAACCCGAGCTCCTGGAGGGCTTTGATCACGTGGTCACTGGCAATTGTCTTCTTGGCCTCCTGCTCGGCGATCTCATTACTCTGGTCGGACAGGATCATGATGAATTCAATGCAACACTCTATAACAACATCGCGGGCCTCTTTAGAAAAGGTAAGTTCTGAGGGTAACACCTCCAGTATAATCTTCTGCACCGTAGCTGCAAGCCGTTAGTAACCATTCCGCCACAATAGTGTATGCCGTACCCTTTGGCAGCGTGAGCTCCTCGTTGGAGCCCTGGAATTCGGACATTTACACCTTTGTTTTGGCTTCCGCTTGTGCTCCACTAAAATGTGCGAACCGCGCGCCTTTTAAAGTCAGCGCCGGGTAATCCCCCAGGGTAAATCCACACGGGCTCCTAACTGGAGGAGCTCATCGGAAAATTTTGGGAAAAAAAAATGGCTTTGGATGGCCTCTCGGGACAGAGAAAAGGGCAGAGGATCCACGGATATCACCCATGCTCGCCTGCTCAGCATTCACACAGGGCTACTATGCCAGTGCTATCACTGCGCTGGACACGCATAAAGTGCGTGTGCAGTCGACTGGCTCATCACTTCTTGCACAGGCATTTGCTCTTGATAAGGCACATCGAGCCACATGCCTGGCATGGGGCTCGCTCGTCACAGGACATGTGGACAAGAAGCGTAGGCTGGACATTGAGAACCAGATAATTGCCGTTGGGCAGAATAAAGGATCTGTGTTGATCTATTCACCCTTGCAGAATGAGGTGGTGCTCAACTTGGCAAACCCATTCAGTGCATCGATAAATGATTTTTACATCTCCCAGGAGACCGGTTCCGGGTGGGCAGTGGATGTATCACAGAACGTTATCGAGTTCGACCTTGTCACCGGTGCCGTCAAGACCAAGTTCAAGTTCAGCGAAACTGTGAATAAAGTTTCCACAATTGCACACAATGGGAAACCACATCTCTTACTGGCATCGCACAGCATTCATTTAGTGGACATTGAGACCAAGGAAACGGTCAAGACCTTTCCAGGACATATCTCAGTCATACATACGGTAAAGCAGATTACAAACACGGCTTTTATCACTGCTGCGCAAGGCGATCGCTTCATCAACATCTACTCACTCGACACCTCGCCAGTGGTGCTAGTGGCACAGAGTAACGTTCTCTCAGTGTCATACGCTAACGCTACTGTATCCGCAGTGACCAAGGATGGTATCATCGAAGTGTTTGACAACGTGCTGACAAAGTCCACGATCAAAAAGAGAGGAGCGCCTTCCAAGCAGAGCAACCACACGGTAAGAGTACAACGCGCCGATGGTACGCAGCTCACCGTCCAAGACTCATACATGGAGAAGGGAACATTGACCGTAACATGGCTAGAGGAGGGTCTGATCCCATACTTTGAGAATATTGCATTGGAGTCCTTGACGGAGAACCTCGTCGTCAATAAGACCAAACCAGTGATCCAGGCTAAAGAGCACAGTCTATTTGGACAGGATATCGCTGCTGCGAAGCGTTATACTGAAGCCAACGCTACAGTTACCTCTGGTGACAACCTCAGGTTCTTGGATAACAAGGAGGTTGACGAAGATTTGGAGTACAATGAGGAGGATGGTCCATCATTAGCTGAGAGATTAGAGTCGATGAAGGTGGAATCAGCGCTTCCAAAAAAGAAGCTGGGACGTGTCACTACGGGATCCCTTGCAGTGGTGCTCACGCAGGCATTGAGATCTAATGACCACACACTTCTAGAGACTGTCCTCGCAAACAGAGATGAGGCCGTGTTAAAGAACACCATTGAGAGACTTGACACCAAACTCGCGGTGTCACTGCTGGAACGTCTTGCTGAACGTATTGCACGTCAGACGAACCGTCAGGGACAGCTCAATGTTTGGGTCAAGTGGGTCATGGTCATCCATGGTGGTGTCTTGATCAATATTCCAAACTTGTCAAAGTCGCTGGCCTCATTACACTCCACACTAAATAAGAGGGCCAACACACTTCCGAGGTTATTGCAACTCCAAGGAAAAATAGATGTTCTCTATGCTCAACAGGAGCTTCAAAGAGCCAAAAGAAACGTTGCAGAGGATGAGTATAACGAAGATGAGGACGATTCTGACGTTGAGTACATTGAGGAGTTGGACGATGGTGCATTGATTGATGATGGTGAGCAAAGTTTCTACGAGGAGAATGAACAGGAATACATGAGCATCGATGATGATTCCAGTGATGAAGAAGAGCAGCATGCTGAGGTTCTTGACAACGAAGAGATGGAAGTGGATGGGGGTTTCAGCGATGAAGAAGTGCATGGTAATAAGCTAACGGTTGAAAGTGAGAGCGAAGATGAGCAGGAGCATTTGAAGCAGAGAATTGCAAAGCTTAAGGCTAAACAGGAAAAGCGCAAGAAATAGATACTGTTTATTCTTTGACTTGTAGAGGGTGACATTCACTCTCCATCAACAATGATGGTAGGTTCAATGGCCGAAAAATGTGTGTAGAAGCCTTTGAATAATTTGACAGCTTTTTCAATATCGGCTGTGCTTCCTGTTTCTCTGATGGAGTGCATGCTGAGGATTGGATTACCAATGTCCAAAGTTCTAATGCCGGTCTTGGATGCGAGGATCGGACCGATTGTTGAACCGCAAGGAGAGGCATTTGGTACCACAAAGAGTTGCAGTGGCACTTCCGCCCTCTTGGCACACTCTTTTAGCAAGACAATACCTGGGGAATTGGTCATGTAGCGCTGGTTTGCGTTGATCTTGATAACAGGACCTTCACCGAGCTTTGGCTTATGGTTAGATTCATACTTTGATGCATAGTTTGGGTGGACGCCATGAGCGACATCTGAGGAGAGGAAGAAAGATTTGGAAGAAGACTCCAAGATGTGTGTATGGACTGAGGAGCCTTTATCCTGCGAGACAATGCCTGTGAGACCAGTGATTCTGTCCAAAATGTTAGGAAGGAAGTTAGAATCAGCACCTTGTGCAGATGACGAGCCGATTTCTTCATGGTCAAAGCAAGAAATCAAACGGATACCGGTCTCCCTTTCCAAAGATTCCGTTGTACATGAGTGGATCAAACCCTCTGTGGCGGTGAAGCATGAGGTCAAGTTGTCCAACCTTGCACTAAAGATGAATTCATCATGAAGCCCGCCGATGCAGGATTCCTTATGGTCGTACAACAATAGCTCGAAGTCTTCAATTTGAGAGGGCTCAACACCAGCCTCTCGGGCAATCAGGTCAACCAATTGCTCGTTATGTCTTTGGATGACAGAAGTTAACGACTGGAACTCTTCTTGTGTGATCTTCGGGTCACCATCGGCACAGCAACCACCAGTGGCCTTCGGCACTGCATTCTCAAGACCAGCGATGGGCAAGAGCTGCGACTCCTTGTTGAACTCAAACTTGTCGTTGACGCCTCTATCCAAGTGGATTGCCAATGTTGGGATCTTGAGCAAGGGCTTTCTGATGTTGATGAGCTTTGGCAGGTATTTCCCATCTTGTAAAACCATTACACGACCACCTAGGGACAAATCAGAGTCAAACCATGAATGCCAGATCCCTCCACCGTACATCTCCACGCCTACTTGAATGAATCCCTCAGCGGACTTCTTCGACACGGGCTTAATCTTTAGACATGGAGAGTCTGTATGGGCACCCACCATGGCAACACCATTGCCTGGTGCCCACTGTGCACCAACGGCAAACGCAATGATTGAGGAGCTGTTTCTAGTGACAAAGTACTTGTTCCCACGCTCCACTTTCCCACCCCATGAGCTTCTTTCGGAGAGCTCTGTGAAGCCAGCCTCTACAAGAAGCTTCTTCAAAGAGGCAACCGCATGGTATGGCGTGGGAGAACTGTTAAGAAATGCGACGAAATCCTGTGCGTACGACATTGCGCGCGGTTTGAGTGACAGGTTCATCCGTTGTTGGATGATCAGTTGGATAAATGACGTTTTTGGCTGAAAACTCCGAGTTTTGATGCCCGTGCCGAGGGCCGACGGGTTGAGCCGACGGCATTTCATTTTTGATCGGTTTCGATATAGCAACGCGATAAACATTTCAGATAAATTACACCAGCTTCGCAATCTTTTGTACGGCAGAGGGCGGCAGCAGCAGCGGCGCCAGGTCACCAGATCCAATAGCCAAGATGGATGAAGATGCGATTGAGGCATCCAAGATGTACATCTCGTACAACCACGTGCACCAGCTGATTCAGGAGTCACAGGCCAAGTTGAAGCAATTCAACCCTGACCTACTTGTCTGCTTGGCCGGTGGTGGGCTGGTCCCCACGAGGTTTGTTCGTACTTTCCTCAAGGAGCCTGGCCAACCGAACGTGCGCATCATGAGCGTTGCGTTGTCTCTTTATGAGGATGTCGGCTCGATGTCTACTCAACAGGAGAACATTGGGAGACAAGTTGTGCGTACGCAGTGGCTTGATTATACATCCACCGATTTCCACCTTTTGGGGAAGAGAGTCCTCATTGTGGATGAGGTGGATGACACCAGAACGACCCTTGCCTATGCAGTTGCTGAATTGAAGAAAGATCTCGAGGGCCAATGTCAGGCAAAGGGAATCCCGGTCGAAGAGGCTGGCACCGAGTTTGGTGTCTTTGTGCTCCATAACAAGAGAAAGCCGAAGAAGGCTGAGTTACCACCGGATGTGTTTGCTAATTACATTGCTGCAAGAGAGGTTGACGATGTCTGGATCGCTTATCCGTGGGAGTCAAATGACATTGTTTACCATACCAAAAGAGCAGTGGAACAAGGGAACGATGTGTTCCTGCCTTGATGCAGGAGTCCATTGTGTGACAATATTATGTTATCTGCCGTAGTGTTGGTCCCCATTTGTTTATTGAATGCTTCGACAGACGCATTGGCCGGCAGCCGTGCAGCCGTGCAACCGTGCAGCGTTAGGGGCCACCGCCACCGGCGGACTTCATGCCCCTTTGGGATTTCCCGTTCAGTTCCACATCAATAGTCAGCGAATATAGGACTGTATACATGACTGTCATAATGCTGTGAACGTTGCAAACGTCACCGGTCCACTGCTTTCTAATTTGCTGGCGGATTAATAATCACCTCGACTTGCATATAGGCTTCCTTCGTGACCCCATCGGCTGGACGACGTGAGTTGGCAATTATTCCTACATTACGTTCGACAAATTCTCACGGTTATCGACAACGTCGGTGCCCGACGGATTAAATGGATCCAGAGACTCTTGGCGAGAAGGATACAACAGTCATGGCAACGACAACGCCGATCGAAGTGCCGGATGGAGGATATGGCTGGTTTGTTGTCCTTGGTGTGTTCTTCTTGAACTTTGCAACTTGGGCAGCGAACTCGGGATATTCCATATATCTTGCCCATTATTTACAAAGCAACAAGTTCAAGGGAGCTAGTAAGCTGGATTATGCTGCTATTGGTGGATTAGCCTTTGGAGCCGGTATCTTTCTGGGCCCCCTTGTTAGACTCCTCACGAAGCATACAAGCGTTCGCACTGTGATCATACTTGGTGCGATGACTCAATTCACAGGAACCATGCTGGCTGCATTCAGCACCAGGCTATGGCAGATCTATCTAACCCAAGGTGTTGTAATTGGCATTGGAATGGGCATGATCTGTATCCCAGCAATAACGTTATTGGCCCAATGGTTCAGGCTCAGGAGATCAATGGCACAGGCACTGGCATCGGCGGGTTCAGGAGTAGGAGGTGTTGTTTTCAACTTGGGCATCGGCGCAATGGTAAATACATTGGGACTGCGCTGGGCATTGATTATTCAGTCCATGATGTGTGCCTGTTGCAACTTGATGGGTGTCCTTTTGGTTAGACCAAGGGACAAGCATACCAAAGTCGTCATGAAGATATGGGATTCCACAATGTTCAAATATCCTCCATACTGCATGTTCATCGCGTACATATGCACCACTTTGCTGGGTTATGTTGTCCTTCTGTACAGCTTGTCCGATTTCACCATTTCACTGGGGTATTCGTCTCATCAAGGATCCATCGTTGCATGCATGATATCTCTTGGAGCTGTGTTTGGAAGACCAGCTGTCGGCATGGTGAGCGATACCATCGGACCGGTGACAACAAGCATATATGCCCATTCAGTGGTGGGTCTCCTCTGCCTTGCCATGTGGATCCCTGCACGTAATTATGCCACGGCCATTGCCTTTGCCCTGATACAAGGTGCATTGATGGGCTCTGTCTGGGTTGTGATTGCATCTATTGGGGCCAGGGTTGTTGGGTTGAGAAAGCTCGATGTGGCAATGTCAATGGCTTGGATCTTTATTGGATCCTTTGGAATTGTTTCGCCCATCATTGGCATCAAGCTAAGAGGTACAGCGCCTTCCAACTCGACCACAGATCCCACACAATATAGAAACCCGGCGATCTATTGCGGAGTTTGCTATTTTGCGAGTGCATTGGTTCTATGGCTTCTTCGTGGATACCTTATTGCCCGGGATAAGGAGGCCACCAAGGAGGGATCACACGAGGATAACGACGAGTTGGAATTACCTGTCAATGTGGGTGATTCTCTCAAGAACATGTTTGCCCTATCCAAGGGGAGAAAAGTATGATGAATTGCATGTGCACCGTACCACGTAGTAAACGTAAAAGGAGGGCATCGGCAACGTGTGTTCCATTTGAGCAATCTCTCTGCTTCGGTCCATTTCCGGTAACTGAGCAGGGGGCCCACGAGGCCCGCTGTGGTTGGTGTTTTTGTGTGTTTTTGTGTGTCCTCCGCCGCTGGGTTCACGTGCAACGGGCGTCTACTTCCCAACTGCTCGCACCAGGCCAGGAAAGTGGAATGTTGCCGGCATGGCAGCCCAAGCTCTACAGTCGCTGCCCACCACAGATGCCAAGCCACTCTGCCCAAGTCCCGCTGTCCTACGTCCCGGAATTCTTCTCAAGTCGCTGTCCTGTGGACCTCTCGACCAGGTTTATCAAGCAGTGCAACACGTGCAACGCAGGATCGACCTGGCCGCAGCCACCGCTCTACAGTGGAGTATAAATGTCCCCATCGAGAGCCCTCCATGAGACCACACCTTCTCCACCCTTCAATCCACACTCACAATGCAGCTTTCCTCCCTTGTCACTCTTGTCTGTGCCGCCGCAGCCTCCGCTAAGAACATTCTGTTGACCAACGATGACGGTTGGTTGTCCACCGGCATCAGAGCCACCTACAGAGAGCTCGCTGCTGCCGGCCACAATGTCTACTTGGTTGCTCCGTCTGAGCAGAGGTCTGGATATGGTGGTACATTTATGTTCTCCTACGCCAACACTCTGTTCCATGACGATCAATTCCATTACATCAAGGAAGGTGCGCCGGCCTGGGGACATGACTCAACCGATGACCACATCTGGTATTTCAACGCCACCCCTGCTGCTTGTGTCGCTTTCGCCTTTGACCACCTATTGCCGAGCTACTTTGCCAACGCCTCTATCGACTTGGTTGTTGCTGGTCCAAACCAAGGGTTGAACCCAGACGCCTTCTACACCTTGTCTGGTACCATTGGTGCCACGTACAACTCTGTGTACAGAGGATACCCTGCTGTGGCCTTCTCTGGTTCCAACACCAACAACTCCTTCTACCAAGATTCGTTGAACGAGGACCCACTCGACGTCCAGAACATCTATGCATCCAAGGTTGTCGAGTTCGTTGACGCTCTATTTGATGGTCAAGGCGAGAACCCCCAGCTTTTGCCAGCAGGTACTGGTCTGAACGTTAACTTCCCATTCGTCTCCACCGACTCTGAGACAAACTGCACCGACCCAAAGTTCACTTTCTCCAGACTGACGGGATCCAAGGTGGCCATATCTGGGCTTAAGTACAATGCCACCACTAACCTGTTTGCGTACACCAAACTTGCAGCACCGGGCACCGACATTGCCTATAACGGCGATGCCTCTCTCCCATCTGAGGATTTGGTGCTGTCCGTCCCATGTCTCTCCCCCGTGTCGGTCTTCTCCGTGGACTACACCGCCCCAGCGCCAGTCCAAGGTCAGGCTAAAGCTCTCTTGGAGAGCATCTTGGTTGAGTTTTAAAACTCACCCTTCGCAAAAGTTTCTTCCAACGTTGAGGTTGGGGGCGTTTCTTCAGCCCTTTGACCTGTTCATATATGACTTTTTTATAGACCAGAATGGTCGTGTAGACACAGAGGGTGTTTATACCATCGACACCATCTGCCCTGCCATTGGTGATCCTATTGACTCCGTTTCGAGTTCCCCCCGAGAGAGAGACAGAGGCACACAGTTCCACGCAACTTTGGGAAGTGACGACAGCTCTCACATCAACTTTGCGCCACAGCTTGAAAACTCCAAATCATCGGCACAGCACAAGACATTCTTGGACAGCCATTCAGCCCTATAGACGATGGCGCACCACGCTGACTTTGCCTCGTTCGCCACAGAGTCGCACAGGGAGACACTAGAGCAAGTGATTGAGTCCTACAAGGCGCTGAGTGAGGACCAACCAAACTGGGTGTGCAATCTCGCCAATGCCTCATCTTTACTGTGGCATGCGTATCATTCGTTGGGTGTCCCAGTCAACTGGTCAGGTTTCTACCTTGTTGACCCTCGTGATGCTACTCAGTTGATCTTGGGTCCCTTCCAGGGCAAAGTTGCATGCCAGACTATTAAGATTGGCAAGGGAGTCTGCGGTGTCGCTGCTGATTCACAAGAGACACAGCTGGTGCCAGACGTGGAAAAGTTCCCCGGTCACATTGCATGTGATGGGGAAACTAAGTCAGAGATCGTTGTACCTATCGTCGCTAGCGGTAAGACCATAGGCGTGATCGATCTTGACTGTTTGTCCCCGGAGGGGTTCAACACGGTGGACAAGGAGCTTCTCGAGCAATTAGCGGTCCTGATTGTTGAAACGAACGAGTGGGATTGAGTCAAGGGCATCATAACTCTGTAATTCTCGGTCAAGTCTTCATGACGCTGTGTCAAACAGAAGATCTTCTCTACAAACCCGGCTTCAAGATCTACAAAAAAGAAGCGTACAATACAGTCGTTATAAGGCACCTAGATAGTCCTCTTTTATGCTCCCGATGGCGTAGATAGCGTTCACATCCGCTCTCGTTCCCACAACTTTCAGTCTCACTCTACTACCCTTCTCTATGATCTGGTCTTCTGACTGGTATGCAGGCGGGTTGGCAGCAGGGTTGAATGTCATGTCTTGCGGAATCAGATGCGTGGAGACGAACACGCTCAGCGGGCCCACGTCCACGAAGAAGCCCAGCTTGCTCACCTGTGATACGACACCGTCCACCACCTCGCCCTTGAAGGGCTTCCACACCACCGCACGGTACTTCACCTCGAACTCTGCAGATCCGTCCGCCGGAATGATGGTACCCTTGCCAATGTCGATAGCCATGCAGTCCAGCACGCACATGATATAACCGAACTTTCCCGTGCACGAGCCTTCAACCTCATTAAGAAGCTTCGTGCGCAGGAACTGGTTCATCTGCGGGCCGAAAAAGGACGGATGCAGCGTGATTGTCAGCGCTAGGTCCTTGAGAAAGAACATGGCTGGGTATGTGGGCTGGGGAGTGGGAAGCCGGCGACTTGGTATCCTACGTTCACCTTCGCCAGAGTACGCTGATGTTTGTTGATGAAAAGTACCGCCCGCATAAATGCGCTGGGCGGCGCCGCGCGGCTTATGCTGCGCCTGTTTTTTCGGAGATCCCACAGAGGTGAAAAGTCGGTGGGAGGAGGCGGCACTGGAGAGAACAACCGTCGCAGAACCCGAACTGGAAACATGTCGCAGAGACTGGGAAGATCCGCCATCAGCGTCGCCAGAGTGTGGCATCATGTGGATGTTGCCACCGATGACAGAACCCTTGGCCGTCTTGCGTCCAGCATCGCCACAACGCTCATTGGCAAGCATAAGCCAGTCTTTGACAAGACTTTGGATCAGGGTGACTACGTCGTCGTGACGAACTGCTCGCAGCTGAAGATCACTGGTAACAAGTTTGACCAGAAGACATACTGGAGACATTCTACGAGACCGGGGTCTCTCGTGCTTACGCCGATGAAGAAACTCGTCCAGGACAAGGGCTTTGGTGAGGTGCTCAAGAAGGCTGTGAGTGGAATGCTGCCCAAAAACTCCCACAGAAAGACCAGACTTGATAGACTCAAGGTCTTTGATGGCACAGAGAATCCGTACCAAGATAATATCGTGGCGTTTGCTGATGAGCAGCCACTCGTGGTACAGAGATTGAAAGAACTCGAGAATGAAAAGTAACACCTGTAAATATAACGACCGCATACTATAACACTTACACACTGTAACAATATCTAGCCTGTTATATATCGTACAATATGACGTTGCCATCCCTTTTTTTTTGAATTTGTTCTCAGAATGCCACCGAACGATCGGTGTACAAACGTGGTGCAATGTTCATCGCCATCAACTCCTGGAACAACAGCTTCGCGGCGTACGGAATATGGATCTGGTAGATGTCAATCTTGTTCTTGCATCCACGACACTCAAACTGGTTATGCTTTAGCTTGGCAATAACAGACATCAACCCGCATACTCCACAGATGTGCACTCTGAAGGCGTCGGATGCCTCCATCAGCCTCTCCTTCATGAAAGACGCAGCACCGTGCGCAATCATACAATCACGTTCCATCTCTCCGAAACGCAATCCACCATCTCTGGAACGACCCTCGACTGGCTGTCTTGTCAAGATCTGCACAGGACCTCTAGCTCTGGCATGAATCTTGTCATCCACCATATGTCTCAACCGCTGATAATACGTTGGTCCAAAGAACACCTGGGCCATGAGCTTCTTACCAGTGTGTCCATTGTACATGACCTCGAAACCTCTGGACTGGTATCCGTTTTCACGTAACAGTTTTGAAATTGCATCAACAGTCACATCAGTGAACGGAGAAGCGTCACCTTCCAAACCCGACAATGCAGACACTTTTGAAAGCAAACACTCAATCAAATGCGCAACAGTCATTCGGGACGGGATGGCATGCGGGTTGATGATCAAGTCAGGCACAATACCTTCAGAACTGAATGGCATATCCTCACGACGATACGTTACACCAATGGTACCCTTCTGACCATGACGAGAGGCAAACTTGTCACCAATCTGTGGCACTTTAGTAGTTCTCATACGCACCTTGACGAACTTCAAACCCTCTTGGTTCGTTGTGATGAGCACCTGATCCACAATACCATTCTCAGTGCTTCTGAGTGGCGTTGAGGCATCACGCTTTGTGTGATACACGGTACGCTGTCCAAGCTCTTCCGTGTCTGGTGGGATAGGAGTAGTCTTACCAATGATGATGTCTTCACCGGACACTCTCACACCTGGAGCGATCAACCCATCATCATCCAACTTCTCATATGTACCGTGTTTCAATCTCAATGTGTTGGAACGATTTGGTTTCTCAAACTCCTCAACCACGGACATACCCACTCTCTTCTCCTGGTCCATGTAGGATCTGAAGAATAGAGATCTGAACAGGCCTCTATCTATACTCGACTGATTCATAATCATAGAATCTTCCTGATTGTAACCTGAATAGCATGCAATAGCAACGATAGCGTTTTGACCAGCTGGAAGCTCTCTGAACTTCAAGTACTCCATTGATCTCGTCGTAGCTAGAGGCTTCTGTGGATAATAGAGAATGTTTGCCATAGTATCCATACGCACACTGTAGTTTGTCAAAAACACACCCATGGCTTGTTTACCCATGGCAGACTGATACGTGTTACGAGGCGACTGGTTGTGGTCAGGGAATGGGATGATCGAAGCGGCAACACCGAGGATCATTGAAGGATGAATCTCACAATGAGTATAAGTATGAGAAGATTTGTTCGACTTGATACGTCTGTTGGAGTCGGTGGCATCAACCTCCTCAGCGTAAGCATGTGGGTCCAAATCCTCAGGAGACATGGCGATCATGATGGTTTCCTCTTCCTCAGCATCCACGTACTCAACAATACCATTATGCAAAAGAGATGTCCACGTGAAGGCATCAGAATCTTCACCGTCGTACTCAGTCTGGTACTCTGACTCTGCAATCTTGTTCACATGTTCTTTTTTAAGCACCAGCTCCTTTGCGCCGGTTTCATAGTTGTCTTCAACAACGAACAATGGTCTGTACACTCTTCCAGCATCAGTGAAGACCTTGAACTCCTTTTCTCTAATGTCTCTGATAATGGACACCTCTGGAGAAATCTCACCTCTTCTTCTCAACGCTCTCATTGTCTCCGTCAATTTGGCCGGATCTCTATGAATACCCTGCCAGACACCGTTGACAAAGATCTTGGTGGCAGTTGAGTCTCTCTCCTTACGTGGCTCATATTCTTCCAATGGCTCCATACCCCATTCCTCTAAAAAGTACAAGATCGGATCGGAGCCTGAGCCGACAGAAATACAAGTCATCAGTGACAGGTTCTTCACCAGTCCACAAGCCTGACCTTCAGGAGTTTCAGCGGGACACACGAGACCCCAATGAGTATTATGCAGTTGACGTGGCTTCGCAAGCTTACCATCACGGCCAATTGGAGTATTAGTTCTTCTCAGATGCGACAGGGTGGATGAATATGTGTATCTGTTCAACACTTGCGAAACACCAGCTCTCGAGCTCATAGCCTTCTTCTGCTCACCCCAGTTACCTGTGGCCAAGGAGTACTTGAGTCCCGATGTGATCGTAGTGGCCTTGACAGCCAACTTCAAGTTGAAGTCATCACCAGTCTCGACGGATCTCTGCATGTAGCGGTAGATGTCTCTCGTGAGCTTTCTAAACAACACTCTGAACAGATTAGCCAACAAAGGACCGGCCAAGTCTAATCTCTTCTTACCGAAATGGTCACGATCATCCTGTGGCTTTCTTTCAAGAGCACACAGCAACAGACGGTTCACCATGTAACCCAAGAAGAAGGCCTTTCTTGATTCGAAACCCTCCTTTTGCGTGATATGTGGAAGGAACTCCTTCTGCAAAATGTCTTTGGCATATTGAATACGTTTTTCTCTTCTGATACCGAGAGCATTACCACGACGACCGATGAAGTCCAACGCAACCTCACGGTCCTGGATGACAAAGGCCTCCTCAACACATGGTTTCAACATCTCAAACATCTGCCAGTCCTTCTCATCGTAGCAGATATGCTCCAAGATGTCACCATCAGGAACGATTCCCAAGGCTCTAAATACAATAACGATTGGAATATCTTGCTTGATGTACGGCAGCGTGGCCTTGATCGTTCTCCCGGCTCCCTTATCATCACGTCCATAGAGCTTGATCTGCATGGAGCTGATCAATCTAGAGCCCTTCTCAAGTGCGGAACGGATCTCTGCAATATGTGAAACGGGCGAAGGCGCAGTCTTCTTAAACACCTGAACAATGTTAGCAGCAGAACGTTCCTGTGCAATCAGCACTTTTTCAGAACCGTTGATGACAAAGTAGCCACCCATGTCATATGGGCATTCTTTAAGGGAGTAGAATTCATCTTCAGTGAGATCCTTCAAAAGACAGTACTTTGATCTCAGCATAATTGGCACTCTTCCGATGTAAACCTTCTTGTCAGCCTCCTCCTCCTTGATCTCATCAGGGATTTTGGTCCACTCGGTCTCCTCATCACGCTTCTCATAGGTGATTTTGTCCATCTCAACGAACAGTGGGGCCGCGTAGGTCAAGTTACGGAGTCTAGCTTCCTGTGGGAACATTTGGGTGGTGGTTCCATCTGACTCTGTCATTGTTGGTCTCGAGAGGAAAATCTTTCCGAACGAGATCTCATACTTTCTGTTAACATTATCGGACTCACTGGTATGTTGAGCAGGTTGTTCAAGGATTAGTGTGGAATCCTCCCACACGAGCTCTTGGATCGATGTGTGGATAAACTCGTCGAAAGAGTCCAGCTGTTGGGAAACGAGGCCTTTCTCCTTGAAAAAAGCAGAGATCACAGTCCAACAGTCCTCCGTAGTGATCTCATCCGTGTCCTCGTACTCCTCCTCCTCCAGAGCATATGGGTCCTCCTCGTATTGGTCAGACATCTCGCCACTTGTTTCTTTTCAGCGGATGCAATTAGCGGGCAAGCAGAGAAAAACAAACAGTGGGTAGGCAGCAGGCGCTGGGAATATCAGTCCAGAGAGTGCGACCGAGAACTTCCAGAATGCTAGAACAAGTGCCCTGTCCGTGGAGTCGATGTTGTTGTTTCTCTGTTCTGAACGTTCGTTTCCTTCACTTTTCACCGAGACCCCACGAGGGCGGGTAACGTCCTCGTCCGTCCGGGTCGTTTGAAAAATTCGGAGGCCATTGAACTGCGAGACTGCGCCGTGGAAGAGCGAAACCAGCCAGTGTTGTGTGTGATGTCCAGACTACCGGCTGTGCTCGGTGCTTTCAAGAGTGGCACCAGATCTCTGGCTTCGTTAGTGACGTCCACGAAGCACCAAAAAATACTGGACAAGGCCAAGAAGTTCCAGGTGACCACAAGACACTCCGACAAACTTCTCAAGCTCAACCAGGCTTCCATTGACAAGGGCGAGGCGCATTTCAGAGTTGGTGGTAAAAAACTATACTTCCCAACTGCGCGTGTGATACTGCTTCGTCCAAACGCTAAACACACTCCCTATCAGGCCAAGTTTATCGTCCCCAAGGCATTCAACAGACTCGACCTTAGAGACTATCTGTACCACCTTTATGGTCTAAGAGCTTTCAACATCACTACACAACTTCTTCATGCGCCATACACGAGGGATGGAAATGCAGTGGGCCGTTATAGAACGGGCCAGATCAAGAAGATGACCGTTGACATGACTGAGCCGTTTGTGTGGCCAGAAGAGCCAGAGAACAAGGACGCGTGGAACATTGCCTTCTTCAAGGAATTGGAGAAGTTCTCTGAGGACAAACAAGCGTTTGGGTCCGACAAGCTGAAGGCTGGTAGGGCCTTTGGTGGTGTCTTGGGTCCATACAAGCACAGACCAGAGCCTTTTATTCCAAAGAAGTTAAAAAGCCAATTGATCAACGAGAAGAACAAGGTGAGAGTAAAGCATGACAGGGTCGATGAGGTGGAGCTGGTGACGAGACACTTGGGGCTATAAACTGTACATATTATCATGAATATGATCGAACATCGATCTGCTACACCAGCGTACTAACAACCATATTTCCTTACCTAACCTAAAGAATACCGAATAGGGAACTAAATGACACTGGCTCAAGCCGTCTTTGACTTCCCACCCCACCAGTTGAACCAACCTGCTGCTTTAAACTGTTGTGCTGTTTCCACGATGTTGGCGATTTCATCCTTGCCCACCATGTCAAAGTCCGTAGCAGACTGCTCGGGCGTCTTGGCTTCATGCGAAGTGGCAGCACCGCTACCGGCGCCAAAGGTGGAGAGTACACCCCATAGGCTCTCAGCCAACGAGGAGTTCTTGGAAGCATCTCTTTTGAAACTGTCCACGAAGGAGTCCAAGTAGGACTTGGTCCGAACCTCCGGCTTCCCTGGCTCGGTTTTGGAGCCCGCATAGGAGGCCATCAGTTTAACCTGCTCCCACGGCTTCAGTGTACTAGCTAGCTTATCGATTTTTTCTTCGTGCTGAGAGATAAACGGCTCGATATACTTGTAGTACACGAACTCCGCACCCTTTGTCTGTGGCAAGATGAGCCACAGGGAGAAATACACCTTAAGGAGACCAAAGAACGGGATGAACCTAATGACAAAGTAGAGGTAGTTCTCAGACACAGTGAAGAGCAGCATGACTAGCCAGTAAATGACCCACGGCTTCAAAGAGGCGGAATCCGGGGACTTGAGGGCTTTGAAGGTGGTGAGAAGTGGGAATACCACCGAGATGATGAGACTGGACCGTTAGAGAAAGCTCAAAGTCCGCCTGATTGTCCTCTGTACTCACCTGACAACGTTGAATAGCAATGTGAACATTTTGATGGCGATTTCAAACTGAATGTGGGCAGGAGTTTGCAATTCCTCAACGACTGTATTTTGACACAAACACTGATAAGCGTGGCCCTGACAGGGGTTTTAGAATTCCCGAGAGGGCAATCCCAGGCTTGGCTGTACGGGGTTCTACGTGTCTCACCATACAGGACGCTCATCGTTAACTGTCGGTGCTTACGGAATTCAACGGAAAGCCTTCTCGTGGTCGATGTACTTCACCAGGTCATCGAGTATGTTCACGGTCTCCTGAGGGTTGGCAATCCATACAGTGGAGCCCACCAGTCTGGCCTGGTAGTCATTGGAGCCGACAGAGGCAAACTGGTCACCAATATGAAGCGTTGTCTTTGGTGTGATCCCTTCAAAATACCTCTGTAGGGAAGCAACTCCAAGATCCTTCGAGGCAATGTCCACCCAAACGTCAGACCCTCCATCGAATGCACAGAACTTGATTCTTTGTGCAGGACCACTAGATTTTAACCATCTACGGGTCACCAGAACAGTCTCTTCCAGTTGCTCTCTTGTCAATTTCTCACCGTCATTGGGAACCAACCCCACGGCTCTATGCTTTCTCACAATTGTAGCTGGTAAAGACATCTGGTTGATAAGCTTGCTCAAGATCTCCTCAGCCAAGTCCAGCAAGTTATTGATGTCAGATTCGCTCCAGCTGCTCATTTCCTCTAGCAGCCATTCTTTTGGGTCGACCCATTTAAGTCCACCTTTCTCCACGTTGTAACGGAAGAGGTAGTTGGATTCTCCACCCATGACACTGAAGTTCTCCTTTTGGGCGTCGCTTAGCACAGTTGTACATTGGATAGCGTCGATAATCCCTTGAAGTCTTCTGTAATACATCTCTCCACTTTCATCGTTATAGCCTGCAGCGGTGACCACGCCGACGTATATATCCATGCTCAAAAGCTTCAAGAGTCTTGGAACCACTTCGGCACGCTCCATGAGACTCTTACCATCTTCATAGAGAGTCACATCTCCATCAAATGTCACGAGTTGCAATGGGTCTCTCATTTGTGCCAGTGCCATGGCCTGCGCAGTGTTAAGGATAAGCCGGATATCGTTGAAACTTGGAGCGACAAGACGGCGCACTGAGATCGACCTTTTGTTATCCTCTATGTAGAAAGCCTTCTCCAAGGGTAGCTTGGTAAAGAATGTTCCGATTGAAGGAACCAGTTGCTTCAATCTCCCCAACTCAGGTGTGCCCTGCATTTGCATCAAGACTATTTGGTTAGTTCCAGCGCCTCGAGAGACCAGGTCACTCACTTTGATCTTCGATGATCTTCTCCACATCGAAGAAGATCTCCGCATATCTTCTGCGGGCATCACTCGTTGTCTTCACGTCATTAACGGCGTGGGATCCACTCTGGACGGCATGAAGCACGAACGGAACCTTTCCAATGTGTTAGTCCCTGCGTCACCGACAGGCCACGTATACTCACTGCCAGCAATCCCTTGACCCATTCGATGAACCCGTCTCTGCGGTGCTCCTTTAATGCATCTGATCTGTTATTATTGCGACTTCCTTATTGGCGTCCTTTAGGATATATATACGCACATTCAACTCTGTATCTATGAACGTGTTAGTCTTTGCGGCCGTCTCAGTCACCAGTTACACGCACCTAGATGCCATCGTAGGTCTATGGGTGATGCTTTGTCGGTTATTTCGAGGAGAGCGAAATGTTTTGATGCAAACCACACGTTATCTACGTTGATTTCAACATACGGGTTCAGGCCCCATTTTTTTTAAACTGTTATGTATCAGAAAAGAACTTACAAACTAGTCTGGGCTCTCTTTCTGTCGCGCTCCTCAGAGATGCTGAGCTTGACACCCTTGCCCTTTGGCAAGGAGATCCATGGCTTACCAGGCTCACCAATGACAAACACGTTGGACAATCTGGTGACAAAGGTGTTCTCAAGGGCATCCTTGATGTGCACTAGGTCGAAACCACCATCGTGACGCTCACGGTGGACAATGGTGCCGATTCTACCCAAGTTACGACCACCAGTGGCGTACACCAGCTTGCCGGTGTCGAGAGCGATAAAGTCGGTGATCTTGCCTGTGGCCAAGTCAATCTTCACGCTGTCGTTGATCTTGATGGCTGGGTCTGGGTAACGGATGGTTCTGCCGTCGTGGGTGACAACGTATGGGATTCCTCTCTTACCAAGCTGCACCTTCTTAACCTTGGCGAGCTTGTAAGTGGCCTCCTCGTCGGTGATTCTGTGAACGGCAAATCTACCCTTAACGTCGTAGACCAGTCTGAAGTTCTCATTGGTGGCCTCAAGGGAGATGACATCCATGAATCCAGTTGGGTAAGTGGTGTCGGTTCTGACTTTGTTGTCAACCTTGACGTGTCTCTGCATCAAGATGGCCTTGACCTCACGACCGTTCAGGGCGTATTTAAGACGGTTTCTCAGGAAAACGATCAAAGGCAAGGACTCTCTGAGCTTGTGTGGACCAGCAGATGGACGTGGAGCGTAAGCTCCGCTCAACTTGTCCAACAACCAGTGGGATGGAGCTGCCAATCTCTTGAGATGCTTCTTTCTGGGATAGCATGTTAGTACTTGAGCTGAGTAATTCGCTTCAACCCGGGGCTCAGCGGTCTCATCGTGGAGACAGAGTCTCCGGGATGGTCCTAACTTACGGTCCTCTGCCCATTTTTGCGTAGTGGTTTCACGAAAGCCTGTGGGAACCGTAGTTGTTCAACTTTTCAATGCCCACAACACAAACCGCTCCGCGAACCCCCCGGGCACCAGGAAACTTTTTGCGTGGTGTGGCGCATACCAGCGTCGGAATTCTCTCAGCAGAGAAAACGTAACATCCGCACACCAGCAGCAAACGCAAAAGAAGTTTCGAGTTTTGCTGTGCGTGCGGGTTTCAAAACCCAGACGCTGCCTGCATCCAAACACCAGGTTGTGCCACAAAAGACAGTCACAAATTTTGCTACGGTGGCTTAATATTCGTACCTTACATGAGACGTGTAGAAGCTATTGTCCCCTGTTGGGGATTTTAGATTTACGACATATATGAAGATTAGTTGCTTCTCAACTTGTCAAAGACATTTGGATAGGTGTTTGCAATCTCCTGGAACCTGTTTGGGTAACTCTGTTGGTACACTTCAGGGTCCTTGGCCAATGCAATGAAGAAAGTGGATGTGCCAGACTTCAACGGTTGTGTCACAACGTTTGAGATCTGCAAGGCGATTAAAAAGGTGAAGGCCACGATCGGAGCGAAGAAAGTCCCGTCAGAGTTATACCCTGGTGCAGTCAGCTTCACATACAGATATGCCAGAAGCGAACACACATAGGCGTTGAACAAGGCATAGAAGCCCAAGGCAGTTCCCACAAGACACTCGTTCACCAAAGCATCCATACCCTTCTGTCTGATTAAGTGCCAAGTGGCCTTGGCTGCAGTAATGTAGCTTTCACCGTAAAGTGCGATGAAAGAGTAGGAGTATTGGTTGAAGAATCTTGCTAACCACTCAATTATACCCAACAGAACATCCAAGATCAAGAACCCCACCTGTGCACAAACTTGGCCAGCTTGAGCCACATTCTGTCTCAAAATGTTGAGACCTTGCCTCAACAAGTCAACGAATGTGACAATTAAAGAGCCAAAGCAAATAGAGCCAAAAGAATATGTCATTGCGCGCTTGAATGCACCGGAGGCAGGCCATTTAGGCTGACCTTGATCTGCCTTTGACAGGTAATACCAAGTGCCATAGACTCCCGAGATTGTGACGTGGATAACATTTCTAATCACCTCAGTGATGTAGTAGCCGGCAAAGAACACAAAGAACAGAACGCCAATCAACGTACTCATGGAGCATGCTCCTCCACTGACGCTGCATCCAGGGTTGGTTGACTTCGGGTCATACTTCATGTAGGTTGCCGCTATGGTTGCACTAAAGAGAATGGCAAATACCCATGACACCAGGGCACCGATGGCGCTAACGACAAGGGTGGATGGATAGCTCTTCATCACATCGATGACGGTGGCCAAAACCTCAGCGGAGAATGGGATGCGGCTTCTCATGCTCCAGTAACACCAGGCAGAGATGAGCGTAAACACAAGGAACACAATGCCCGCAGAGTAGTAGTGCATTACAAAGTATGCGATTGCCGTGCCAATACCCATAATGACATTGAAGATGATACTGCACTTGATGAACAATTTTGGGCTTATTCTGGCAAACACCAAGGTGGCGGCAGCGATGAATATAGAGAGCACAGTGACAAACACAAAGAGCACAACGGTGTTGGTGTTCAAAGTGAAAGTATCATTGTTGGAGTAGATACCGCTACCTTGGGCGGAATAGGTCTTGGCATATGCCCTCAATGTGATTGCAGCAATGACAATGAAACCAACGCAGACGGCGGTGAAGAACACCGTAAATGGCCAATCATGCCATTTGGGCTTCTGTATTTCAAATGCCTCATCAAAGGTCTGGCCCTGAGGATTGGGCAAGCCAGGCTTCTCGTCGTAGGTGTCGTCTCCATGGCCATATTCCACGTCTTGGGTGAATTCGGGTGGTGGGTTTGACATGGCGTGCAGAGGGGGGGGGGTGCGGCTAGTTGTTTTGGTAAGCGGGTGACAGTGACACAATTATGTAAAAACGGGTCAGTCCTCTCTCTGTGCCAGGGGAACCACTTGACTGGGGCGATGTGGTGATGTCTGCCTGAGAAGACGATTGAGTTTGGTAGAAAAGGCCAGCAAGAAACCAAACGCAGCAGGTGGTGGGCAAGGAGGGAATTCCAAAGTTTAAGGCAGCGTTTCAGGTGCCCCGGTCGGTGTGGGTCCCCCGTGCGGCCCCGACCTGCTGCTGCTGCTGCTGCTGCTGCTGCCCGCCGGCCTTACGTTACGCAGCCCTGTCCTGCCCCTGGCGTGTGGGGTCGACTACTGGCACAATGGACCGATCTTGTCAATGTGCCGAAGCACACACTCCATCAACGCGATGCTTAGAGGGCTCATATCGAAGGTCACCGGGTGTATGTTTTGTGGTCTGGTTTGACTGCTAGTAGCTAACAAGCCAGCGCTGAGGCCCGCGGCTGTCCGCCCATCACAGACACTGGTATCGTTCAAACAACCTACGCAACTATCATCCCTCATCGTTCGCTCAGACCAAGAGCTTGGGGGGTTCAGTACCGCAGACGTTGACATAGAGGAGGCCACTGGTCACTTCCATGGGATCCTCAACCTCGATCCGCCTCCAAACAGGCCGGACGTGCTGTACAGTGGTTACGCCATGTTTCGCACAAAGGATCAAGCCCCTGGTTTGTTTGGCTCAAGAACTTTTTGGGACTGGGATAATTTCCACAACGTTGTCCTGAGGGTGAAAGGTGACCATAGAAAGTATTTCGTCAACATCCAGGCACAAACAGCCGTCTATACCGATGTCTACCAACATAGGCTCTTCCTGAATGAGCCTGGCGAGTGGGAAACGGTCACCATCCCAATCGACGACTTCGTACTGACCAATAGAGGAGTCATCCAGCATCAGGCCCCTCTAGATCGCACAAAAGTCAGCAGCATCGGTATTGGCCTGACCGATGGCCAGTTTGGAAAGTTTAGCCTCTTCATCGATGAGATCAAGGTTGTTAGAGGTGGAGAAGAGGCACAGAAAAAGAGAGAGGAGAGCGAAAGGGAACAAGCTGAGTCTACTGACACTTTTGAAACAATGAGACTGTGAAAGGGTGTTTTTTTTGGCTTTATTCATCCTGGCTAAGAAGAAGAAGAATAGGAGATACCGGAGATGTATTACTCATAGTAGTAACAATTATTGACGTTGGTTCTCCAGCGATGGACCGCTGGTTCTGCATCCCTCTTAACAACAGGTATACACCCATACTTTGGCCCCAGGTTGGAATCGTAGAATCTGAAAGCATCACGCTTGGACAATTTAGAAGTTTGATCCTCCGTCACATTGGCCTTGGTGATGTTTAGGAAGAAAAGCACATCATTCAACAACACAGGTGCAATGTCCTCAGGGAGTTGGACGGACTCGATAATGGCTCCTTCAGGGAAAGGGGAGATATCCTTAGAGGCAAGCGCCCGAAGGGTGATTGTGAGCACGGAAAGATATGCACTGATTCTCATTGTGTCAACTATGTTAACTTACCAATCTTGCTGCTACAACAGGGCACAAGCCGCTGGTTTTTATAACTCCAGGGACCGGTCATGGTGACACCACAAACCACTTGAAACATAATCGAAACCTTCCTTCCCTAGTCTTCACGTTTTAGTCTCACTCATTGAGCTCCCAAAGGGGAAATGTCAGCTCTGCAAACACACTACATCGGCAAGGAATTGTCAAAATGGGCGTTTACTATCGTTTCATAACTCATGCCATCGCACCTAACCCCACAACCAGTATCTGAGATGCCACAGCCTTGGACCAAGCCGCAATCCTCTTGTTACGCTGCTCGATTTCGTAATCTTGCACCTGCTTCAACATTTCAATGTAGAGCTCAGTAGCAATGAGGTCCAACAACTTACTCTCCTTCAACGTTGACACGTTCTCCAATTCATCGGTTCTTCTCACAATGCGAAATGAAAATGGTGGAAGCGCATCATCTTCAAGAGTATTCCTCTTGCTATTTACATATGCAATCAATGGTCTCAACTCCTCCATGGAAACTATCTGCTTTCCAGTGGACAGGCAGGGTTCCTCATGGGGCGTCTTGGTTTTCAAATCATGAAACTGGAACTTGAAATCAGCAACAAGATACTTGGACTCGCTGCACTCTGGGTCATCCGCCGGTGGCATGAAATCCGCAGTGAGCTCCACTTTGCCTCCAGCAAACCAGTTGAATTGATCGCAAATCATGCCAATACTGTCAATATCAACAGGGTCAAGCTTGTGACGCATGATGTTCTTCCATGGGTTCCGATCATCAGCAACATCACTCACATAAGCCAACTGATGTTGGCGTTTGTGGAAAGTAAACAGCGAGTCATTTACTGTTCCGGAGATGTTTGGTGAGTTCAATAGATCCAATAACAACCACTTGGCACGGACTTTTGGCATTTCGAGATCAAAGATGGCAATCTTCAATGGCTGCGCATTCTGTTGGATCACAGTTAACGATGAGTCTGTAATCTTCAAGCTCCTGATCTCGTATTCTGCACTACCGAGATTTTCCACTTCAGGCGTATCAGGGTTGACGCTGGTTCTATCAATGACACCAGTGAGCCCTTGAACTTCCAAATCTTCAATGATCCCCTTACCATTCTTCCACTTATTGAAACTTAAAGTCAACTTTATCGATTCAAAAGATAAGTCGAGCTGGAGACCTTCTTTACCATCTGTTTGCACTTTTACTTTCTTGAAGTCAATCATACCTTTCTCCCACTCGGGTACCACTGCATCCTGGAAGGCAATGCTAAATCCAGGATAGTACGACATGAGCAACTTACCCATAACCTTCCCCACGAGCTCCTTGGCAAATAGAGAGTTTAAACCCAGGAAAAGAAGTGAAAAGAAAGTGGTCGTGCCCAATATCACCCATAGGATATGACTTAATATCACCCATGAGAAGATGGCACTGAGCTCATCGACGTTGAAAGGTCTATAGCTCTTGATCAACGCCCATTTCGACCGGATAGCCATGCGCTCCCATATAGAATCTGCTTGTGCAAGTAACGTCTCCTTTGTCACCAATGCGGTTGAAGGGATATGTGAATTTGCCAGATGCGTAGTGGTGGTAGTTTGCTTCGGCTTTTGAATGTACTTTAAATCTCTGAACACCATGGGCTTTGAATGCACATGCCGTATGATTCGCGTACTTGCTCTGTGTATCTGTGTAGCCCTCTGTGATGCTCTAGGGATAGCCCCTAAGCATGACCGTAGTCTTTGTGAAATCATTTCGAAGTCCGAGATTCTCCGTCTGCCATAGACGTGATTGGTTGGGAGTATTGCCCTCGTGAAATGGCCTTGTCTGCTATAAATGCGGACGTGTGTATATGATGCTGATACCTTCTCTCTCCTGATATGTACAGTTCAGCGACTGTGAGGACAAGAGCACTGGATGGCAGAGGGGGCAGTTTGGTTGGCTGGTTTCTTTGTTCACCCGCAAAGTTCCACTGGGCCGTCAGAAAATCTTTTTGTGACACTTCCACAGTACCCGTGCCGAAATGGCAGATCAGCTTTGCTTCTACGCGTCAGTCAAGTGATACAGAATTTGCATTTCAATAGGTCCATAAAGTCTTATGCTGGAGAACTCTGCTGCCCAAGAGGTCCCAGTCCTTCTCCATAATCCACAACTCATCGACCAATTTCAATCTGGAGTAGATGGAGGCACCCTTCCAAGTTAAGATACTTGGATCGATCTCTCTGGGGGCAGGAAGCACCTCCACAGGTACTAGTGACGCGTTGACATTCTCCATAAACTTGGTCAGCTCTGTCTCAAGGATCTCAAATAGCTTCTCCTTCAAGGGTTGGAGTTCCTCCTCGGACTGGACCTTGGACATCTCATGTTTCTTTTCGAAACTAGTGGTGATAGTCTCCAATTGCTTCAAGAAGTCAGGCAGTTGGGTCAATGCAAGTATCTTTGGCCTCCATATGTTAATACGGTCCGTCAGAATGAAGTCGAGCGCTTCGATCTTTGATGAGCCTCCAACTAGCAGCAGGTTAGAGAAATATGCCTTTGATTTGGTAAAATCGTCTGAGCGACAGGCATTGGTAATTGATTGGATGATCACTTTGTCTAGGGCGCCAATGGTTGGGTAATCTGAGTCCATCCCATCTTCCAAGCTGGCAGTATTAATCAGTTCTTTCAAGATATCAAAATCAGCCATATCGGAGAACAGTATACCTTCATGAATATTCTTTTGGGTGGCACTCTTGCTGTTATTTGGCTCACCAGTGAAGATATCGACAGATTCCTTTTCGGTGAGTCTTTTCTGAGGCCATCCTGAAGGTTTTCCAAAGAGTGTTGGGAAGAACAGCGCCATTGGTGCCAGTATAACTTCATCAAATACTTTGAACTCATATTTCTCACTAAGCCTATCAGAGTAGCGCTTCATGAAATTGTACAACTGGACTGTGATGTTTGCATCCTGGAAAGTTATGAACTTTTCCTTCAGTTCTTCCATCTCCTTCCATTCAAATGGAACGTTCTCATCCATATCGATCGGGAAATGCGACTCCTTCAGCAATTTGTAGAAATACCGTGTGATGTCATCTCCACCATAGTTCACCACGGCACGCGAGTTTGGGATGATCATTCCTTCATCGACACAGCCGATCTTTGTAGTCTGTGCGCCAATGTCGATAACGCAAGCGTTTGAAACACCAGCACCATATGTAGCAGCAAGGGATTCTTGAATCACAGCGACACCTTGGAACCCCATATTGAGTAGAAGCTCTATAAAAGTCTCCACATAGATCCTATCGTATAGATCGGGTAAAATCAATGTAGCTTTGAACTGTTTGACATTCTGCACATCAAAGTGTGTCTTGAGAGTTTCAGACAAGAACAGCTGGATATCACCTGTGATTTCTTGGAACGATCTATACTCTCTCTCATTGAATCGGCCATTTGCTATGAGTGGGTAGCGCAGTTTGAAATTCTTGGAAGCCACTTTCAAGGCATCCTCTCCAACGAAGTACTTGGTCGACTCTGTAGGTTTAATGAACTCGAACTTCCTAGAATCGTTGTGCTCGGGGATTGTCTCACCTTGTACTTTTTTGTTGAAGTTGGCTGCGATATCGCTGGAGTTTGGAATGATTCTCCGTTTGTAGTACTTCATTCTTTCTTTGAAATCCCTCTGTAACGACCTCTTGGTGTCTTCGTATCTCTCAATCTCTTCCTCTGTCTTTTCATACGATTCCGGTGTAGCTGCACCAGGAATGGCAAGCACAAAGGGGAAACTCTTCGGATAGACGTCAGAACCGAACCCTAATCTGATGTTCTTGGACCCAGGGTGGATCACAATGACTTTCTGACCAGCCTTGTCGTCAGAACCACCTTCACCATCTTGGTCCTCATCATCATCGATATCCTCGTCCTCATCAAGAGCCGGTGTAGATGTGCCTTGCTTTCCCTTGCCAATGAGTGACTGTCTGAGCACCTTACGCTCTCTGAGGATATAGACCTGATCATCCTTCTTGAGATAGTCTGTGAAGTAGTTCTTTTGGTTGATGACAGCAACGTTCTCAAATACAGAGTACTTGACTTTGTTATCACGCTTCTCTATACCGGACTTCTTGATCTTCGCAGCCATTGTCTCCGCTGCTTTGAGACGTCCAACACGACGTCTCTCCAGCGCCTCGGCGGTGATCTTCTTGCTGGCTGGTGCCTTCTTTTTCTGTGCCACTGCCCCCGGGACAGGGGAGTCTCGGGGTGAGTCATGGGGAGACTCTGTGGGAGACGAGGGCTGTGGTGTCTCGGACATTTTTGGCGTTCTTAGCTGTTGGAAGGGTCAAATGGAGTTCACGTTAACACAACTGCCCTTTGCGTCGAGTCGCGAAACATTTGATCATGAGGACGCACGGAATACCAGAGATCGATGGGGAGGCGGTCTCGAAAGCGAGTACGATCCGGGTTATGCAGTCTACATGTAATAGTTCAAATCATGACTCGTGCCGTCGTTAGCATTAATTTTATCCACCTTTTATCTAAATAACCTCATTCCGTTGGTTTTGGCCGTGCAGCGCCCATCTACTTCTTTTCCTTGTCCTCTTTGCTCTCCACCTTCTTTTCTTTGTCCTCTGTGCTCTCCACCACATTCTTCCCCTTCTCCTGCTTCGTAAAGCCCTCGAGGATTCTCTCCCAACTCTTCACCAGTGGGTTATCGTTCCCGTTGATCTCGTTTAGGATCTCACCAACTTCAAGCGACATGTGTTGAGAGTGCAGTAGTTTCCGTTTTTTGGTCGACAGTGGGATATAGTTCACGGCTGTATATGGTGCGAACTCGTGTTACGCTTGGAAATACTGAAATGAGCAAGCACAAGTGAGCAAGACGATTGTATCGCAAACAAAACAGTCTTTTGTCGTGTACATTTCGAATATGTGCGCTAAGTAAGGTAAGTGACTCGTGGTGCCACTCCAGGGATTACCCGGCTTCGGCCTGAGGACAATACGAATCGGGTTCATACTGGACATGTTTACAGGACTTTCGTGGCATTGACCAGCGAATGCATAGTACAGTGTACTGGAGGTTTTTACACCATTACGTGGTGTTTCTTCCACCTTCTCCACCCAGGAGCTGGCAATTCTGGCGATGAGCTTTTGCATTGGAGACTCGAGGACATTGAATTATAAAGGCCTTCTGTAGCCTATAACAAAGAAGCTACGATGCAGTTGGGCCAAGAGAGCCAATTGAGTCGACTGGGCCTTCATCACCGAGTAAACACAACTTTTCAACGGCCCCTGGCAAAAGACCCGAAACTTTTCATCCGAGGGGAACCCCCGCGCTTTAAATGCCGTGGGGCAGCTCAAAAAGGGCGGGGGCGCGCACCCCGACATTAAACGCTCGTTTCCAACTTATTCACACCCTCCAACAACTCCAAGAAAAGCCGGACCACCAGCATGCTCAGACTTACCAGAGGCTTTGCCACTTCCACAATCCGCCGCTCGTATGCGGACACCATCCAGAACCTCTTGATCAACAAGGACACCAAGGTGATCTTCCAAGGTTTCACGGGAAAGCAGGCCACCTTCCACGCCGCCAACTCCATCGAGTACGGCACACAAGTTGTTGGAGGCACCAACCCAAGGAAGGCTGGCACCAAGCACCTGGACCTTCCGGTGTTCGCCACCGTACGTGAGGCTGTTGAGCAGGCTGGTGCCACTGCCACTGGTATCTTTGTTCCACCACCCCTTGCCGCCAAGGCCATCGAGGAGGCCATCGAGGCTGAGATCGCCCTCGCTGTTGCCATCACCGAAGGTATCCCACAGCACGACATGCTCCGTATTGCCAACATTCTCAAGACGCAATCCAAGACCAGACTTGTGGGTCCAAACTGCCCGGGCATCATCGCACCGGGGCAATGTAAAATTGGTATCATGCCACAGAACATCCACAAGAGAGGTAAGATTGGTATCGTCTCCCGTTCTGGTACTTTGACCTACGAGGCTGTTGACCAGACCACCAAGGCTGGCTTGGGCCAGTCCCTCGTCATTGGTATCGGTGGTGACCCATTCCCAGGTACAAACTTCATTGATGCCCTCACACTTTTCCTCAAGGACCCAGAGACCGAGGGAATCATCATGATTGGTGAGATTGGTGGTTCTGCTGAGGAGGAGGCTGCTGAGTTCCTCAAGGAGTTCAACCTCACCAGAGAGGTTCCAAAACCAGTGGTTTCATTCATCGCCGGTGTCTCTTCCCCACCAGGTAGACGTATGGGCCACGCTGGTGCCATTGTTGCCGGTGGTAAGGGTGGTGCTCAGGACAAGATCAAGGCCTTGGAGGCTGCACAGGTCAGCGTCCAGCCATCCCCAGCAAGATTGGGCCAAGGTTTGTTGGACCTTTTCAACGCGAGAAAGTGATGTCAATCTATAGATGGTGTTGCTAGGTCATGTAGCATAGACGGACTGAGAACTTTAAGGGTAGTATAAGGTCATCAGTAGCAGCCCCTCATCATGTGCGATTGCACTTTGCTCATTGCAGAGAGCCCGGAGAAGGGTATGGGCGCGGACACCCGGAGATTGACCCCGATGAGAACCGGGATCAAATCCTATTCATTACTTTAAGAATGTAGAGTACAAAGAGGAGCAGCGCTCCTGGTTTTATATAGAAGGCAAAGTTGTCATTCAGACGGCGTCCGATCGGTGGGGCAAGTGGTGGGGCTGTTCACCCTTGGCCAGAGTAACGCAATTAACAAACCGTTGGGGGCGTACTATGACGGCCAGCTACGCAAAAGTAATACGCAAAATCAATCCATGAATCCCTTTTCTTAATGTACAGTGTGTATGCCAGTAAATGCTCAGTAGCGTTCTTTCATTCTCGAGGCAACGGTACGAAGATTTCCATACACTTTGCCTGGAGGCGAACCCAAGATGAGACTCACAACGGCCTCTCTTGCGATTCTAATATGCGTAAACCCACCAAGGATGTGGATCTTGGAGTCTGCGAGCACGATACGTGTTCTTGTAGCATTCTCAATGGCAAACTTTGTCTTACCGTCCTTACCGGCGATACGGCCGATCGCTCTGCTCATGTGGTCTCCATGAAGCGTCTTCACGTCCTTGATCTCAAACGTCTCAATGTAAAGATCATCAAGTCTCAATAGGGCAATAGCATCATCGATGTCAAAGCCGAAGGAAAAGGCCTTGATAAAGTCAGCACCTTTCTGTAGGGCACCAGGGTCTGTCGTCTCCTTCCACGTTCTAAGCTCAACGGTCTTCGTCTTCAAGTTCATACGCACTTGCAATTTCAACTGGTCCACCAACGGTGGATACACCTTTGGCCATGAGTTCTTCAATGGTGTCATTCTATGTGGTGGAACTGGAACTTTTCTAGACTCGATCTTGACACGTTCTCCTGATTTAGCAGCTGATGTGAATCTTGGCTTGCCTGTTGAATCAAGCACAACTCCCTTCTGTTCGACCTTCTTCTCCACTTCCTCGGTAGCCTGGCCAGAGGCATCGAGAAGCACTTCGTCTTCGTCGTCTTCAACTGGAAGTTGTAGCACTGGTGCGACAGGCTCAGTCTTCTTTAGAGCAGTAGGGGCAGCCATCTTATTCGAAATATCTGGTTAGTACATCAGCCAAGCGTACATGAAATTTTTTTTGAAAGCACCGATGAGCGTTACGTAATTTTTGAGTCAGCGTTGTGGCCCCGTTTTCGAATTATCTGAGGAGCAGCAGCAGCTCTGGTGGCACCAAAACGTCACCCGAACCAACAGTGCGAGGATGTCCTTCACAAACTTTGACGTGGACTTGGAGTCACAGGTTCCCTTTTCAGACTCACCAGAGTTTGATCGTACGGCAGAAGAGGCCTCAAATGCTCTTCTCGAGGTGAACAATCAACTGGTGACTTTGAGGAAGCTCTTGAGTTCCCTTGAAACGAGGAAAGGGCTAGAGAGTTCCGACAAGTTGAACACCAAGTGCTTCAAGAGTATTGAGAACCTAACGGATTCACTAAAATCCTTGGGTCATAACGTCAAGGAATTGACGACGTACGATGAGTTGAATGCTTCACAGTTATTCACAAGGGAGAAAGTTTCACGTGAGTTGCGGAACTCCCTTCTCGAGTTCCAAGAACTCCAGGATAAGTTCACCAAGGTCACAACTGCAATCAGTGCGGAGGCCAAGACAGCTCTGGAACAACATCGTCATCAACAACAGGACCAGGAGAACTCCTTATCGCAGAGACAGGAGATGGTTTTGGAGCAAGATGAGATCAACAATGAAGAGTTCATATATCAGCAAAGTCTTATCCGTGAGCGTGAAGAGGAGATCCAGAACATTGAGTATGGTATACAGGAGCTTAATCAGATCTTTGGTGATTTGGGTGCTATTGTCCAAGAACAGGGGACAATGGTTGATAACATTGAGTCTAATATTTACAGGGTTTCAGGAGCAACGAAAGATGCTGCTGGAGAATTATCGAAGGCGTTGAGATATCAGCGGAGATCTGGCAGAAGGACTCTTTGTCTTCTGATGATCGTAGGTGTGATCCTTGCTGTGGTACTACTAGGTATCCTTATATGAATGGTGATGCATGGTATGGCTATCCCATTGAGGGATGACAACCGATTGGTGATCAGTAGCTGGGCCGATGCACTGGCCTTTTGGCGTACAGAAAAGTGTTGTTAGAGTAGGCGGCGTGCACAGTTAGCCGCGCAGTACAACAGTGCAACACTAACGTTCTCTATGATTGGTTTCCTGTCATTGCGAACAGTAGCGCCGCCTATTTTCCCCATGAGAATGCAACCAGAAGCAGCCCCGATGTGTGAGACCTCTGCTTATTATCTTGAGCGCGGCCACGTCAGGCATTGGCCAGCCATTGATTGCACACAAATGGCGTTTTCGACTGACAAGGAAAGCTATCCTGATCTCAGGTAGTTGGCCACAACACTGGCCTGTCTCTCCCGAGTCCCGGGATGCGCTGACCCTGAGTGCTTGACTGGCGATCTGCTCGTTGCGGAGCGCGTGTGTACTGTATACCGAACACGCCATATCTGTCAATATCCCCAAATCTCAGAATGCAGCTGCATAGATTTGCTGAAGCGTCAAGTGCAACGGCCCGCGTCTGCAGCCGGCCGCCTGCAGTTGGCCGCCTGCGGAGCGAAAAGTAACTCATCTCAAATGTGGGAGTTATGATCAACAGCAGTGAAACGTGGTTTGGGAATGACGTCCCAGGGCACTGCAGCGTAGAAATAGCTCGAAGGATCCGTGCTAGACTGAATTTTGGTTTAGTTAGACATGTCTTAGTTAAGCCTGTCCTTGTTTCTGGAAACGATCTGATAAATCTCTATGAGAACTCTGAAAATAAAGGTGATTGCAATTAAATTAGGATTATCCTCGCAGCGATAGCGTCAACGACAAGGTTCGGCTCCTAGCTAGCGTTCTGGCACCAGTGCACTAGTGTGTGCCCTTGGAGAACAGCTCTTCGCACTGAACCTTCACTTTTGGGAGATGCAACAAAGGTCTAAGAGATACTGGAGATTGCAGCGTTCCTCCATGGACCATACGTGAGTCCAATAAATTTTTTGAGTTCCCACCTTGCGTATGGGACAGGGAGATTAGCCAGTGGCCCCTTAGATCTAAGGTTTACATCCCCGAACCAGATTTTACTATGCAACACACTCCCTTCATTTGCCTCATTAGGAAGTCTATGTTCCCAAATAGACAACCAGCTGCGATAACGCTTGACACATTTGGATTGCGAGATTCGAATTCCCACATCTTCTGCCTCTGCCCCTTTAGGAGTCACTGCAGACGCTCGTAGGGCTGAGAAGGATACGCCGCACGCTGCCATCGTCGTCGCCGGTGTACCAAAGCAAGGAAAACACCCCACGGATAAACTCACCCCGATCGAAGTGCATCCCCTCATTTTGCTTATCACAAAAGTCCCACCTTTGTTTCACACAGCTGATCAGGCGCAGACTACAAACAGCCAGCAACAAATGAGCGCGCTTCACCAACCACAGCCACGAGCGGGCTCGCCACCGCCACCAGCCCGACTCCTTAGCCCGCACAATAGCGTCTTGGAGATGCTTCAGGCGCGCAGAGGCGAATCGCCACACTTGGCGAGTACGCTTGACCTCAGCACGAACGCGTGGCAATTCGTCGACGACCTCGCCTCCAGACCCACAAGCTCCGTGCTGTCGTCAAGTGATACTGAGGATGAAGCCCCTGTTGCTCAACAGTCCGGGACTGATGACGATAAGACCCTCGTGGTGAACATGAATAACGCGGTGCAGCAACATCCACTATTCACATCAGAATGTTCCAGTTTCATACTTCCCGACGTGTCATGCAGCTCAGGACAGAAGGTGCTCATCATTGGGCATGGGAAGGTTCATTTCTACAAATCCTTGGAGCCTTCCCTTCGCAACAAGTTCACGCTCAACAGCAACGATGAGCATAAAATCGTGGTTGTGATCTTTGATGGACTACTGAAGATTGGTAACATTCTAAACTTCATCAAGCACAGTACCTCTGGCGACAAGATCTTTGTGCCGATTGTGCACAACATCAGCTACAAGATTATTGAAAAGATGCTCAAGCTTTACAACGTGCAACTTCTCTGCATGCCGATTCCATTGGAAGATGAGGCGTCATTGAACAACTTGTTGGATCTGTTCCGTGACGATTGCCTGCTGGAACAGTCGGTGGATAAGTTTGCTCTAGTGCCTGTGAAGAGACCAGCAACTATGGACGCCACTCAGAGCATGATTGTCACTCATCAAACGGATGATATGAAAAAGTCTAAAAAGCTCAAGAGAAGGCAAACGAAAAGGAGATTCACACTGATCGGAATAGGTGTCACTTTAGGTCTTGGGCTCGGAATCAGTATTGCCCTCACTGTGTCTTACTTCAAGAAATTGGACCCCCCCACAAGCTGCCAAGGGGGTTCAACAGGATGGCATCAAAGATGCCTTAAAGTCGCTTGTCACGGCTACAAAGATGAGCGTCAAACATGGCGACAACATTGTGAAACAAGGATTGATTCACTTCAAGAGACACGTTACTGCGGTCTCTAGACTGCTATTCCAAGGTACCAGGGAATATATGGATGACATGAAGAGCAGTTTGGCCGGTGCTTGGATAAACGGGGATGACTACATCCATCTGCTCATATTTTGAGCATATATGGATAGAGAACGGGGAAATGTGAGGGATGTATATGAGGTTTTTTAGTACAGGGTTTGATCAATACAAGGATTTAGGTCATAGAATAGCTCGCGTCATTTCACTCAGTTTCCCTTTCCACAGAGATATCCGAATCTCCAAGGAACATCCATCTTCTCTAAGCCAATCTCGATAAACTTAAGTTTATCTTGTTCGTTATTCAAGGCCTTCTCTAACGAATTTATAGAGTCCACCCTCATACTGATAGTATCCCGCTTGATATCACCAAACGCCTCAAGCAGTTTGGTCCATTGCCAGTTCGGCTGAATATCGTTATAGGACCTGGTGGGTCCCATCACAATTCTCTCCACGGAATAACCCTCATTGTTCAGTAGTAGTACCGTTGGCTTAACATTGTACTTGTGCAACGATGACAATTCCTGGATGGTCATTTGAGAGGATCCGTCGCCCTCGATTAATACCACACGACGTTTAGAATCGGCATCCTTAACGGCGAGAGACGCACCAAGGGTGGCAGGCAGGGCATAACCGATCGAACCATAGAAATTCTGAGTGACAAGGGAGACACCACGAGGAAAAAGAAGGTCAGGAACACTGAAGAGGAATGAACACATCTCACAAACGATAACATCATCTTCACGAAGGAACTTCTGAATGGTGTTGAACAAGGATATCTGACTGACTGGGAGTGACCTGTCAATGTTCATAGGTTGCGCCAAAGGTCTGGGAATGATATTCTTTGTCTTCATCTTCGTGGCGTCCCATGCTTCCACCAATTCGTCAAATACCAAATGGCCGTCAACATGTGTAAACAATGTACCATCCACACGCACATAGTCCTTGCCGATCTCCACCACATCCTTCACCACGTCAGCCAGGTGCCAGTTTTGGAAGTTATTCATCTCATTGGAGTTGACCCCTAGGTGCAAGACGATGTCAAATTGTGCCAACACGTCTAATGAGCCCTCGGTGGAGAGCTTACCTGCAAGGATACCTTGAAACTTGTCACCATTCTCCTCAACAACCGTCTTGCCCAACAACGTAGCGAATGAATAAAGACCATTCCTTTGAATAAACTCGTTCAAAGGGGCACGACGCTGCTTAAACCATTGATCACCGACGACTGCAAATGGAGCAGCGTATAATTTCTTAAGCACATTGTGTGCCAACATTTGTGCCTGTTCCTTGTCAGATTTATAAAGGTGGAAGTCCAGCTTCTTGTGGATGTCAACCGTTATAGTCATATCCGCCATGTCTGCCGGAATAAACAAATACCCTGGTCTGGAGTTCTTGTACACCTGTTCGATGGCATGATCGATCTGTTGCTGCACTGCGTCCAGCTTCTCCAGCGTGAGTGATTCAACAACACAAGAGAATGGCTCCACGATCTTCTCATAGACGTAGTGGTCCTGCTTAAGATCCCATGTGTTCTTGTTTGGGATCAGATGGTGCACTGCAAGGTTGTTCAAGTTCTTGACCCGCGTTGATGATGTGCCTACAATATGTAGCACACCAGCGCCTTCGGTATAAGAGCCTGAGATGGCATTCAGCGCACTCAGTTCCCCAACGCCGAATGTCGTGATCAGGGCACCGATGCCATTGACTTTTGCATAACCGTCAGCAGCATAACCAGCGTTGAGCTCATTGCAATTACCAATCCAGTTGAGCTTCGGAACATTGTAGATGTGTTCAAGAAGCGCCAGGTTGAAATCACCGGGCACACCAAACACCGAGTGGAAGTGTTTGATCTGAGCTAGTCTTTGAAACAGATAGGTTCCCAGCTTGATCTCCTGCGTCTGGGTGTCAACCGTCATGATGCCTTGTCAGAAAACCACTCGAATCAAGAAAAAGTGGAAAACCCGGCCCCCTTTTATACTTCAGGCGCCTTTACCGTCAGCAGCAGGGGGAAGAGGACCGGCTAGCATCACCACTCGAGCGGCATTGAACGGGTGGCAGCGGTTGAAGGCGGGTGCGGGTGCGGTTGGAGTCTGAAGGTGTGCGTGTGTGTTTTTTCGCACACGGGAATAGACGGGAAAATGCGGATGGAGGCGGAAATGCGATAGGTAGGGAATGTTGATGAGATCATCCATTTTAGCCGTACCAGCACTCACCATGCGATGAAAAACAAGCCACACACAGATCGATGTTACCATGCCCCCGATTGCACTACGGTGGGAGATCATTAGAGAAGGTCGTTACATGATTGTATATAAGCCATCTTGTCACTGTGTGTCCTCATCCATTACATCATCCTCCGCAACGACAAACCCATTGGCCATGTTCTTGAGGTCGATACCCTTACTCTCAAGCCTTTGTTGCAGCTTCAGTCTCTGGTTCTCTTGCCATCTCGCGAGTTTGGCGTAGTCGTGCAAATGGAATCCAAACACTTTTGGTACGTAGCGTTCTGTAGGGTGTATTGGTGCCAGATGGGGGTACTGCTGGAAGAACATCGCAGGGAACGACGCGCCAAAGAAGGCTCCATCTATAAGTGCGTGTCTGGAAGATTTTGGATTGTACAAGTCCTCACATTTTGGACAGTAGAGCTTCACGGAACACACTCCGGCGTGATCACTAAGGCCGATGGGTAAGAGGTGTTCAAGTTGGCAGTACACTCTGGAACAGTACCCAAAGTCTGCATTCTTGTACTTCTCCAACATCCTTTGGAGTCCCCTTGGTGTGATGATAAAACGAGAGTGGACGAGTCCATAGAGTAGACGGGCATTAGTCTCGATGAGATCCCGCTGGTCGTCTGAGAGATGGCTCCAGTCGGACTGGTCCGTTATGAAGTCAACCACTTGTGGGATACGTTCCACTTCTGCATGGAGCCCCGTGAGGTTGAACTTGTCGGCGATGTATTCGGCGTCAATCTCACAGAAGTACTCATGTCCCTTACTTCCCAAGAATGTCTCTATCCAGTACTCTAATTGCGGTGTTAGTAAGCGGTATGTACCGTCTCTGGGTTGCTACTTACCAGAAATGTCGCTTCCCGACTCGCTCGTGTACTCCTCTTCGGCCATCGTTTCGTCAGTGCTCTCCTGCTAACTTCCTCGCTATCGGGCGTGGAAAGTTTGTTGATCAAATTTTTGCAGGCGAACCGCAGGGCCTCGCGAATTGTTCACCACAGCTGCCTGCGAAAGCTCCGACCAACCACGGGGGACGTCTGATAAGGGAGCCGTTCCACCACAGATGCGTCTTCTCAAGCTTCCCGGCGGACGCAAAGCCACAGCAATTGCTGTCAGTGGCGAAACGCTGGTGGCAGCTGAGACTAGTGGGCTCACAATCTGGGACACGCGCGAGCTGGCACGAGTTGCTGCGCTTCCCTCCATCGATCCTGCTGAACTCACGAAGCTGGTGCCCAAGGGCACGGTCGAGCTACATAGCACTGCTGAGGTAACGTGTATGATCATCGTGGATGGAGCTATCATCAGTGGTGATGCGGAGGGTCGCGTCTACAGAACACCGCTGCATACCATGGATCCGGAACTACTCTTTCAACTTCCGGGGAGACGCTTGAATGACGTGACCCACACAGACCAACTGCTGCTGTTTGGAACCATCAGCAGAATAGCGTCGTATGACCTTCGACAGCGGTCACTGCTCGCATATATCCCGACACGGACAGACGTGCGTAGTGTCTCTGTGGATCGTACAGGTGCATACCTGGCAACTGCCGGTGCAAACAAGACCGTGGCCGTGTATCAGATCCAGCATACAGACGGCAACTTCCTGTACAAGAAAGTCGCCACGGCAACACAGCCCTTGGCATTTGTAAACGACCTATGCCGTGTGTCATGGTCGCCCAGTGGCGAACGATTTGCCGTTCCGAACACCGTTATGGAAGGTGCAAAGGCCGTGGGAATGGTGTCCAGAGCTAATTGGAAGCCTGAGTTTGCCCTCGTGGGCCAGGACGCCACCGCTGTGAGCTGTTGCCCGCAGTTCTTCTCCGATGGTACAAAGCGCTACGATCTAGTGGCAGCTAGCGGCGTGGACAAGTCACTCACATTATGGAACACGTCTTGTCAAAGACCATTGTTCACCGCAGCAGAAGTATCCACGGTGCCCATCAATGACATTGCATGGGCGGATGATGGATTATCAATGTTTGTCGCTGGCGATACAATTGTCGTGTTTGTGTACGATGCTGATGAGCTCGGCACCCCTGTAACAGCAGAGGCTCTAAAGGAGATCACAGCCAAGCTCAAGATCCCAGAGCCCTTACAACTGAAGGCACCTGGTACACCATCGACTCCGCAGAAGGCTGCGTCTTTGGAGGGGCCTTCTGTGGAAGCACCAGATACCGTGCAGGTGGAACCTGTGAGATCCGCTACTCCTCAACCACAGCCAGTGATAAAAGACGGGAAGAAGCGTATTGTACCAACATCACTCACAGCTGGGCAACCTAGTCTCTTACCATCTCACCTCCCACCAGCGAATGGGACAACGGCACATACATCGATGGAGTTTGATGTGCCATCGTTCTCCGTGCCCAAAGACCTGAAACGTCGCGAGGAGACAGAAGCTGCGGATCCAGATCAGCCCACCTTAAAGAAGAAACGTGAGCTCGATGCCGTGGAGTTCATCGGCAACGTCGCCATCAACCCGTCCACAGCATTTTCCAAGATGCGTATATCCACGCCCAAGATTCGTCCTTCGTTTATCCTAAAGTCACCCAACGATGAAACACTGTCATTGGAGGTGAAGAACGGTACCGGAACCGAGCAAAAACCGACCAAAGTCACGCTATTGAAGAATGGTGCAAAGCAAATCTTTGCTGACTTCATTCCAAGACTGGTGTGTTTGGGAACGGGCGGTGAAGGTGATTTCTGGGCAGTAGCAACCGTTGATGGAGTTCTTTATGTCTATTCCGACACTGGAAGACGACTGTTCCCACCTTTGGTGCTAGGGACTCCGTTGAGTTTCCTTGAGGGCAAGGGAAAGTATCTTCTTGCCGTGACGTCTCTCGGTGAGGTCTATGCATGGGATGTGGAATTGAAAAGGGCTCTATTTGAACCAACTTCACTATACCCACTTCTCTCTCGCTCCAATACCGAGCTATTGGCACGTTCAGAGAACTTGACGATGTGTAGCATATCCACTGGTGGTGTTCCCGTGGTGACAATCGCCAATGGAAATGGATACCTTTTCGACAAGGAGATGGAGGCATGGACACTCATCAGCGATTCATGGTGGGCATTTGGCTCACAGTACTGGGAATCAAGAGATGCAGGCTCTAGCGGCTCATTGATAATGATGTTGGAGAAGAAGACGAACGATGAGATTGTCAGGCGTGGCAGAGCCAAATTCTTACAGAAGATGGCAAAGACGATGTTGATGAAAGAGGGATATGAGAACCTGGAAAAGACGATATCATTGGCACACCTGGAGAATCGGATTTTGATCGCGCTCAAGTTGGGCGAGAAGATTGAGTTCAAGACTCATTTGATTATCTATTGCAAGCGGATCAGTGAAATGGGCTTCAAAGCTAGACTTTTGGAGATATTCCAAGATCTTCAAGGTCCACAGTATCCAGACCAAGAATGGGACCCTAAGATACTTGGGTATGACAAGCACGAACTCCTAAAGGAGCTCATCTTCTCATGTGCAAGCTTTAGAAACGTACAGAGAATTCTTGTTCAGTTCGCCACATCGATGAAGATTCTCGAACAGGTCACACTATGAGTTGTGCGTATGAATAATCGATGGCTGTTTGTTTGGACACTATATACATTAACTCTTTCTAGTCCAGTCCACAGTTCTTTCTCACCTGCTTTATGGTCCTTTCTGCTATCGTTCTTGCCCTTTCATTGCCTCTTTGCACAACTCCATGGAGATAATGTGGATCTTTCACAAGTCTCTCATACTCCTCCCTTGGGGCCTTGAATTCCTCCACTAACACGGTTGTAACGTAATCCTTGAATGCTTTGTGATCTTGCACTCCAACCAAGTCATGCTCAACTTGCTCAACAGATTTTCTCTGGATCCCACTGATTGTGTTGATCATATTGGAGACACCCGGTCTGTTCCCAGGATCGAAGTTGAAGCGATCACTAATGGAATCCGTCACGGCCTTCTTCACCTTCTTATGTATCTCATCCGGTGTATCAGTAATGTATATTGTGGCCATCTGATCTGGATCAGACTTGGACATCTTCTTTGCAGGGTTCTTCAAGCTGAGGATCTTCTTCGTTGGTGCAAGTATTGTCGTTGGCAATGGGAAGGTCTCACCAAACCTCTTGTTGAACTGCTCCGCCACATGTCTGCACAGCTCCAAGTGTTGTGATTGATCATCCCCTACTGGCACCTGTGATGACTTAAACAACAAGATATCAGCAGCCTGCAAAACAGGGTAGGCAAAGAGTCCCAACGATGCACTATCCGATCCATCGGACTTACTCTTCCATTGAGTCATTCTGTTCAGGTAACCCACACCAGAGATACATGACAATATCCAGTTCAGCTCCGAGTGCTGAGTAAGACCACTTTGATGGTACACTATAGCCCGCTCACTGTCAATGCCCGTGCTCAATATGCTTGCAATGGCTTCATATCGTAGTTTCTTCAACTCTTGCGCTGGTTTCGGGATAGTCATCGCATGCAGATCTGCAACCCCATACACCACTGTGGCTGAGTCTGGTGCAACCTCACAGAGGTCCCTCCAAACACGGACAGCACCGAGATAGTTTCCCAGGTGGAATCGTCCAGTGGGTTGGATCGCAGAGTAGATCGTCGAGTTCTCATGGACCTGGAGAGTTTTAGGGTCAAACTCGGTGGTCTTCACCGTGGATCTGCACCGGGTAAGGATGCGACTTGTAGGGCTGAGCCGTGACCGGAGCATTTGTGGTGGGTTTAAAGACGAAGTTTTGAAGTGGCTGATCGAGCCATTTTTGTGAAGTCATGAGACTCCAGAAAAAACACTGAACGGGGGGAAGGGATCCACGAGCATGGGAACTTGGAAGGACCAGCGAAGTGATACTACCAGCAAACCGTTTAATATCCCGCGTATAGCCCATCATTTGATCTCCCAAAGACCTGTGTCACGTGACTGAATCCCGAGGCCCATCGAACTTTTTTTCTCTTCCCAGCTGCTCCGTTCAGTTTGACACAATAAGTTTCCCTCCACTGTGAAACTCAGATCTCCATGCTCCGCACACTGAGGAGTCGCCCCGTGAGATATCCGCTCAGGTACTTGCATTACTCACCCTGTCTCCGAAATGCGGTGGAGACAAAACCACAACCCGATGCCGTCGGATCCACAGAGGCCCATGAATCAGAGACGCCGACACCAGCGGCCGAACGTGTTCACGCGGGGCTAGAAAGCGCACGTAAGCGTGCCTTTCAAGAGCTCCGTGGGGATGTGAAGGTGGAATCTCTTGCCAGCATCCTCCAAAAGAACGAAACCCTCATGGCCCAACGATACGCCAAACCCAGCAAGAGGTGGTCTGGCGGCATCAAGGAAGCTGCTGCGAGAAAGTTGGGTAATCGAGGTGTATCGAAAGAGAGTTCCAAGGCTGTATTGGATAAATACACCGGGAGTGTGATGGAGAAAGCCCTGGGGAAACCAAAGACTACGATTTCAGTGGAGAACCTATTTACTCCATTGAATGTTGGAGATGCTGTCGAACTTTCGAGTTCACTGAACCAATCCGTGCTAGCGGTCATCGCTGCTGTGCCCACACATTACCATGACCCTAGATATACAGTGATGACACGGCTAGGCGAACTGCTATACCTTGAGAAGTCTGCATTCAAATTCCGTATCAGTGGTGTGATCCCACGTGCATGGCTTAAGGATGCTATAAACAAGATCAAGGAACCCCACGCCGACTATGGGAGTATAAAGACCACAGAGTCCGGGTTTGAACGGTTTATGATTAACCCACTTGCCCGACAGATAGTCTCACAACCATTGGTGGATTTAACGAATGATGCATGGTCCAAGATTCAACAAACTTCAAGAAAACTGGAGATTATTCACAGAGTTCTTGAAACCACTGGTCCTCGTGAAGTGTCATTGTTGTCCCTTGTTAAGGCAGCGGAGGTGTTGGACTTGGTGGAATTTGAGAAAAGTATGCGTTCAGTGGGTGCAATCGTGGCGTATAAGCACCTATCAGAGTCTTTATCCAAGACTGCCGGAGTGGAGTTCGCATCAGGCTTGAAGAGGCCCATCTTGGGTAAACACTTTGGATCGTTGGATCCTAAGGCGGAGTTCGACTTATCATTACTCTATTCCGTTGTGTTAACGTTGAGAAAACAGACAACGCTATGGTCTACACAAAACAGATCACGAAGTGCATTTATGCCATTGTCCATAACCGTGTTACCCATGGCTTATTCTTCTAGAATCGGGAGTATAGTGGAGAAGTTGAAGAGTACAGATAAGAACACCGCGAAGGAGTTCCGTACTTTCATGGAACAAGGTCAGGCGGGAACCAAAACTCCTTTGATCATGGAGGTACTGTTCCTGTTAAGGGAGTATGCCGTGGGAAATGTGACAGATCCTATTAGTGAGACTGTCGTGTGTCAATTGATGAAGCAATACTTTGATGGGAGGGTCACGCAAACTCTTGTATGGAACCTCCTTGTGGACGTTGGGTACATCGATGCCAAGATGATCAATCCACAACATTTGACGAATTCTTTGGCCATGCCAGGGAAGGACGTGTCGGTGAAAGCAGACATCGAGGAGCAATTCTTCCAGGTATGTGAAGTTGATGAACTGAAGCATGATAGGGCCAGGCATAGGGTAGACATGACAAACCTTCGAGTATTTTGCATCGATGCAGCCACAGCACATGAGATTGACGATGGTGTATCCATTGAGAGAGTTGACGATAAGTTTAGGGTGCATATCCACATTGCAGATCCCACCTCATACTTGCCAGTTGATTCAACGATATTACAAATCGCATTTGAAAGGGCATTCACAACATACCAACCTGAATGTATCAGTGCAATGTTCCCCAGAGAGATGAGTGCTCTTGCTGGTCTTGGTGTTGATGGGAGAGTCACTCGTGCCATGACATTTTCTGTGGATGTTGATAAAGATGGGGAAGTCGACTTCAGCACGGTACAGGTGAATGCGACGCACGTGTCCAAGTTCCCACAATATACCTATACACAAGTGGATGATGCCCTAGAGAATCTTGACCGTTCAAATGCAGAACAGGCGGAGTTACAACTCATGAGTGAATTGAGCGTGAAGCTGAGGGAGAAGAGAGTGGAGAGTGGAGCCGTTGTCTATCCGGATTCTTTGAGTGTTCAGGTTAAGGTTGGACAGGCGAAGGATAAGACAGTGGAGGAGGATGACGATGATGCTGTTTCATTTGACGAACAACATTCCACAAAATCTGTTGTCTTGGTGACTGAGCTGATGATTCTTGCCAACAGAGTTTCGGCTCAACTGCTCAAGCGAGCAGATTTGGCTGGTGTTTTCAAGACGATGCCACCGTTGCCCTTGGAAGGTTCTGCGTCGGGTGTTATATCCAGATTGAACAAGATTTCGCGCTCAGGCGAAATGGGATTAGGGGACATGGTCAGTTCTTTCAAGTTCATTACACCAGCGATCTATTCACCTCATGCAGGAGAGCACTTGATGCTTGGTGTACATGCATATGCGCCCTCCACTTCGCCTCTGAGACGGTTTGGGGATGTTGTCAACCATTTGCAATTGCATTCGATGTTGAATGGAGAGGAGCGATGCTTTGGGGAGGAGCAGGTTGTGGCGATGACTATGCACATTGAGGCAAGAAACGACATTCTGAAAAAAGCCTCCCGTGGCGCGCTGGCCTATTATGCGCTATTGAACTTAGCGGGAAAATTCGACGAATCTTCTAGATTCGTCGTTGCATCGCATGCAATGAATGGGTCCGTCAATGGCATTCTATTGGACTATGGGCTTTTCTGCAAGTTGAACATTACAGGGCCACCACCAAAGATAGGATCTGTGCTTAGTGGCCTTGAGGTGGACACTGCGGATCCAGTCGGGCAGATTCTTACGCTCCGGCTTGGCGAACGGGCATCCAGCTGAGCATCATCAGATGCTGGCCCACGGGACCAGCCGCATGCCCGTAGCCGAGCATGCTTGGACGCCTGTGGATCACGCTGCAAGTTGCAAGTTGCGGCAGGAGGCGATATTCCGGGGATTGGGAGCTGGACAGGGCCATGATCATCATTCTAAGGCGTACATAGGGAGGCTCAGGACCCTGGCATTTATACATAGGATTGCATAGAGCCCATGCTTGTAGGATGGGCTAAACGGTAGAGCCCCTCCGCATGCAAAGTGTTTGTTCACGTCTTCAAAGTGCGGAGGCAGCGTTTCTTTTCTTTCTTATTTCCCCATGCATGCAAGTGCGTGCAGCCGCGAGGGCATGTGCATACGGGCAAATACGAATTGCGGGAGGGGAAGGGAAGGTTTTATAGCAGATCATCGCTGGAATGCGGTGCCCTTATGCGTCCTCGCGCGGTGGAGGCCCAGCTGGTCCGGAATGGGCACTTTTCAGGAGCACAACCGCCCACGAGCACGGGGAGGCATTGGGCCCACGGCTACCGGGATATCGCGTCTGAGTGCCCTATCGGGCGGGAGGCTGCTCACATCCCAGGAGCATGGACTGCGCATTGCCTACCCGTGCACCCCAGCACGCGGCCATGTGAGCCCATGCCCCCACCTTCAACAGTCCCGTTCCCGGCTGTTGGACTAACTCCGCCCCTTGAGCTCCACTGCTCTTCTTTCTGCTTCCAGCCAACGAGAAGGGCCTGCCTGCCTGCATGCAGCAGATCGCCAGCCCAGCCCGCGGGTGCTATCTGCGGAGGCCCTCCTCTGTACAGCGAGGCTGTCTGCACCAGAGCCCAAAAAGCCAAAAAAAAAGGCGCTCGCACGGAAGGACGCTGTGCAGAGAGAAGCGCCCGCAGGTAAACAGACACTGCACGTTTGGCCCTGCCGCTTTCCATAGCGGAGTACGTATATATATCAACCGCAAGCGGTGCTCCTTTGCGAGCCAGCCTTTCCCGGCGAGATGTGTCAATGCGTAAGTATGAGGTCCCGGGTCCCCCCCACCCCCACCCATAACCAACAAATTCGTCTAACCTCCTATTAGGCTTCGAGCTCCACATCGTTCAACAGCCCGTGCGTGCACGCATGTGCGGACTGGGGGACAAGGACCGTCGTCAGGTCACTCCTCCTCCCTTTGTTCGGTGTGTTGCGTATCAAGACGACTCTTCAGCGCCTGTGGATGTCGATGCATTGGACGTTTCCCAATTGGTACTGTTAGTGTCTCTCCGATCCGCCGACGGTTCACAAGACTGCACACTCAGCCAGGACATCACCGGTTTGGCATCCGATGGCTCTTCGGACGACTCTGCTGGCGACGTCCCCACGCGCAACCTCATCGGCGCAACTGTCCTCAATGCATTCACACTCATTGATGATTCTTCCACAAGAGGGATTTGGTTCATACTCAGCGATATCAGTGTAAGGATTGAAGGAGAGTTTACACTTCTACTCACGTTGGTCAACCTGGCCACGATGGAAACGACACAGAGACTCACACAAAGGTTCCACGTGTACTCTGCCAAAAAGTTCCCTGGTGTTGTCGATTCAAACCCACTCGGGAAGTTATTCGTCTCCCAGGGCGTCAAGATCCCCATGAGACGTGAGAGTAGGGAGGGCCAATACTAAAAGCATTACATCTTGCATCAACATTTCATAACGCATTCAAATACGTTGGATCAACTTCTCATATACGATCAATCCATCTTAAACACCTGTTCGGATGACCATCCAGCCCGTTTCAAATATCCACCCAGTTCCCCCTGGCCTTCGAATGGCTTGACACCAGCCAGTGTGGTCACGTAACCATCTGGACCACAGACTAGGGCAAACTCACCGCTTGGACCTCCAATCCCTTGGTGGAATTCAGCACGATCGGCTCGTTCCAAGATCTTGCACACTTGTGGGATTGGCTCCGCAGATGATGAATGGTAAACATCGATGAACCCACGATACGGATTACGGGTCAATAGGAGTTGTAAAACAGGCGTGATTCCCGTTCCAGCTGCATAAAAGGACATGTCCATGGGCTTTATCGGGAATTCTGGATCCTTGGGAGTATCAGATGGGACATTGCGTACGCGGGGTCTCTCGATGGAGTTATTCTTTGTGACGGGGAACCTGAACTCTTCATAAGGCCCTCTCAATTCCAATTCGGATCCTAGTTTCTGACGGTCAATCCATCTGGCAACCTCACCCTGTGAGTACTTCTTAATGTACAGAACCAATTTCCCCTCAACACTCTGTTGATCTTGCACACGTATCACTGGTTGCTTTGTGAACTCTGAATCATAGAGCTCCAAGGGTAAAGGTGTGTATCTTCTAACCACCATGATCTGCGGTTGTTTGATCTCCACGGACCACAGTCTGTTCCCATTCCAAATCTGTTCTATCTTGGTATGCTGTCTCCATTTGGAGTACTTCGGTGTCAATTCAATCATGTAGTGCTCGTCATCAACGATCAGCTTGTTCGTAATCACAAACGGCGTGAACTTATCCTTGGCCAAGTACTCCACTGGAGTATCATCCATCACAAACTTATATGCATATCCACCCCAAATAACTCCGCCAAGGGCCAAAAACCCAGGTAGGTACTTTTTCCATCTTCTGTTTGCACCGCCTCCGTCGCCACTACCATCGGGGATCTGGAAAGTCTCTCTCTTGTAGTCCTTTTGAGGCACAAACGCGGAGGGAACCGTTGTCTTGTATTCCACTTGTGGGGTTGCCGGTGCAAACGCCCTTGGACGAACTTCGCCGTTGGGCACAGGCGTGGTGTATCGCCTTATGCATCGCACTAGTGAGGCCCGGCAACCACGCATTGGTGTCTTCGAGTATGAAGGGGACTTTGATTTGCGGGCATGTTTTCAACATTGGAAGAAAATTCAAGGCCGGCCATTGTAAACCTCCCCATCTTTTGATTCCAAGTACGGATTGATCCCACACGAAATCGGTACACAAGTCCCTAAGAATGACCCGTGAGATATCCCTTGTTCGCTCACTGCCTGTCCATGGCGACAAGGTGTGGTCCATCTCCATCCACAATTCTCTCCCATTACTCGCCACTGCATCGACGGACCGAACAACAAAGGTGTATGACCTGACGAACTTCCAACAGATCACCGAATTGGACGATACGCATAAGAGAAGCATAAGATCTGTGGCGTGGAAACCCACAGGGACGGAGCCTTCATTGGCATGTGGGTCTTTTGACTCCACTATCAGCGTCTGGGGTAAAGATCTTGATGGTTGGTCATTGCTTGCCGTTATCGAGGGACATGAAAATGAGGTGAAAGCTGTGAGCTGGTCCAAGAATGGAGACTTCCTTGCCTCGTGTTCTCGCGACAAGTCAATATGGATATGGGAAGCCGATGATGAGAATGAGGAGTTTGAATGCATTAGTGTGCTTCAAGACCATACCCAGGACGTCAAGCACGTTGTATGGCACCAATTCCAAGACCTTTTGGCCTCCTCAAGCTATGACGACACGATCAAACTATGGAAAGAGGATGACGATGATTGGATCTGCGTTGCCACATTGGTGGGCCACAACGGGACCGTTTGGAGCTCCGATTTCGAGAAGAGCGACACAAAGACGAGGTTGGTCAGCGGATCTGATGATTGTTCCGTGAAAGTGTGGACAAGAGTAGACCAGGATGAATCAAGCGAAGTGTGGGAGCTGGAGGCCACCTTGCCCGAGGCCCATACTAGGGCCGTCTACTCTGTCAGTTGGAGCCCCACGGGTAAAGTGGCCAGTGTTGGTTCTGATGGACAGCTCGTTGTATACGAAGAGGGGGCAAACGGATGGGTCATATTGGCTACGAAGAAGCTAAGCCATGGTGTCTTTGAGTCCAATGCTGTTCAATGGTGCAAACCATGCGACGGTGCCACGGAATGGATCGTCACAGGTGGCGATGACGGATGTGTCAACATTTGGAGCATTTGAGTCCTGTATATCTTGAATAAGTACGCAGTAAAGCGTGGGCTAGATCGGACCGTTGGCAGCTGGTGACCGATAGATGTCATTGCGCATTAACCGTTAGCAGAGCCGAAGAAGCGTGAGCAAGTGGTGCGTAGATTGGACAGAAGAGACGAGCAGCAGCACACGCCACTAAACATAGTCCGCAGCCCTAGTCCAGCACTGCAGTTCCACCACCCCCATCAGATCTCAAACTCCAGAGTGCTTAAACGGCGAATTCGCCCCGTCCCCACCCGGCCGCCCGCGGGTTTCCCAGGCTGAGAGAGAAAAGAGACAGACCTGCGCTAATGCAGAGAAAAAGTGTGCAAAAGAAAACATCGCCAGCTTTTGCAAAAACAGAGAAGAAACCCGCCAGACAAGCGCAGGTGCGGCACGGACAGTCACACGCGCACACGCACACGCACACGCACAGACACCGTCCCACCGTCCCACCGTCCCGCAGCCTCCAGGTCCAGGTCCAGGTCCAGGTTCACGTCCCCGAACAACCGCTGCGCTGACAAGCACCCGCTCGCGTCTCTCTTTTGTGCCCACTGCTCACCGTCACAGCGAACAATGAAGCCGCTGAAGGGAAAGACCTTCAAGATAGGACTGAGGATCCAGCTGCTGACACTCGTCATCCTGGTGGCAATCCTCTCCCTCACGGTGCTGGCAATCATCACGGGCATCTACTTCACAACAAACTTCAAGACTACGCGGGAAGACCGTCTGCAGACCATTGCCCAGCTCAAGGCCTCCCAGATGGAACAGACGCTCAACTTCTTGTACTACCAGGTCTACTGGCTCACCGTGCGAGACCCCATACAGTCTTCCCTCGTATCGTACAGAGCTGGTAATACCTCGGTCTCGAATTGGGCCAGTGCTAATTTCACCATCGTCCAGTTCCTGCAATCATCACTACTCTTCTCATCGGTGCGTCTCTATGACACCAGGTTGAGCCAGGTGTTCAAGTCAGCGACGAATTCCTCCACCGTTTGGGTCCCGGCAGCCGTGGAGAACCAATTGTTCCCCCTGGATAACAGCAACGCTACTTTAGCGGATACGTTGGACTCCGTGGGTATGATAACAGGACCCATAAGCAATGGAAGTGATTCCCAGGTGATGTCGATGACACTCCCGGTCTTCTACACGGGGTCCATCCTCTTTGAAAGCAAGGACTTGGTGGGTTACGTCAGCGCCGTCATGTCTGCTGAATCTTTCCAGTCCGCAATGAACGATAACACTACTTTACCGGATTCTAAAGTGATGGTGTTAGCTGCTGACCCTAATAACGGCACAATCACCTTGAATTCAACATTCCGAGTTGCCCTGCCAGTGGATGCAGATAATGTAACGTATCGTATTAGAGATTACTACACAGCGAATCAGGCTTTGCGACTCAAAAGGACAGGTACCACGAGGAAGGAGGACATCAATGGAGTCCACAGCGTGTTGGGATATTGTCCCGTGGACTTTGAACTTGCCGACTGGGCTGCGGTCATCCAACAAAAATCATCAACTTTTGACCAAGCCTCAACAAAACTTACGCATATTCTCATTGGTGTCAGTATTGGAACTGCAGCCTTCGTGGCAATTGTAACTTTCCCGCTGACACATTGGGCCGTTCAACCAATTTTGAGATTACAAAAGGCCACGGAATTGATTTCCACAGGTAGAGGGCTTCAACCACGCCCATCTAGGAAGGAGAAGGATACACCATATGGTGGAGGCAGTACAGGTACAAGCTTACACTCCAATGGCCCAGGGATATTCAGGTTTGGAACCTCGATATCACCTCAACATGGGACCGGTAGTGACTTGCATCTGAGTGAGGCAGGATCGGTCTCATCTGTGGGTGAGGCTGGAATCGGTAACTCATATCTCCACAATGCAAGAATCCCACAATATTCTCGCTTCTTTGATGACGAATTGAGCAAGCTGACACGAACATTCAATGCCATGACAGATGAGTTGGATCGTCAATACACGCACTTGGAGGAGCGTGTCAAGGAGAGAACAAAACAGTTAGAGGCTGCAAAGATCCAAGCGGAGAAAGCCAACGATGCCAAGACCGTGTTTATAGCCAACATTTCACATGAGTTGAGAACCCCGTTGAACGGTATCTTGGGTATGACGGCAATCGCCATGGCTGAGACTGATACCACGAAGGTCCAACAAAGCTTGAAACTTATTTTCAGATCAGGTGAATTGCTATTGCATATCTTAACGGAGCTGTTGACCTTCTCCAAGAACTCTTTGAAGAGATCCAAATTGGAGAATGCCGACTTTGGCATCATGGAGATTGCTCTACAGATCAAATCAATCTTTGGTAAATTGGCCAAGGATCAAAATGTGAAACTCTCGATCAGCATCACACCTAACGTTATCAGAAAGATGGTGTTATTTGGCGATTCCAACAGGATCATCCAAATTGTGATGAACCTAGTGAGTAACTCACTCAAGTTCACACCGGTGGATGGTAGTGTCACCGTAACAATAAAGAACTTGGGTGAATATGATGAGCAGAGATCTCGTCTGGCTGACTTCAAAGATGTTTACGTCAAATCGACGGTACTGGATACCGAGAAGGCGGATGAAGTTTTCGACACAGAGTCTCCAACAACTTCAAACGACACTAGTCACACCAGCAGTTCCGAAAATGAAGATACAGATGCAAAGAGTATTGCCACTGTTTCGAGTTCATCTTACGATGACACTATCTTCAAGACCCAGTTGAAACTATCAGATCCTTCCATTGAAGAGGAGAAGGTGAAGATGAAATCTTTACCGCATGAAAAAATGTGGGTATTTGAGTTTGCCGTGGCAGATACTGGCCCTGGTATCGAGAAGAGTCTACAGGAAGCTGTATTCGAACCGTTCATCCAAGGCGATCAGACTCTGTCAAGACAATATGGTGGTACAGGTCTTGGTCTGTCCATTTGTCGACAGCTGGCCACTATGATGCATGGTGTCATGAAGCTTGAGTCGACAGTTGGCATTGGATCCAAATTCATATTCCGTGTACCATTGGTTCAGCGCAAGGAGATGGTTGTTGGAACAGAGGATTTTGAATTGTACGAAGATGAATTCAACGTTGACAGCAAGAAGAGCAGACATGTCAAGATTGTGGAACCGAAGACATCAGAATCTATAAAAGAGAGACGATCATCGAATAGTGACCAAGAAGTTTTCACACCAACATCTGAAAGGTCAGTATACTTCGGCAGCTCCGAGCGGGATTCGCCAGTTAACCCTGAGAAGCCAGAATCATCTGACGCTTCATCCAATGGCGCTGCGGCTAACCCATCAGCACACCTAAAAGTGCTCGTTGCAGAGGATAATAATGTGAACCAGGAGGTTATCAAGCGCATGTTGAACCTCGAGGGGATCACAAACATACAAGTTGCCAAGAACGGTGAGGATGCTATCGACCTGATGAGGGCCAACCTCAGTTCCCAGAACGAACACTTTGACATTGTCTTCATGGATGTTCAGATGCCCAAAGTTGATGGCCTCATGGCTACAAAGACCATCAGGGTCGAGTTGGGGTACACTGGTCCAATCGTGGCGCTGACTGCCTTTGCAGATGAAAGCAATGTGAGGGAGTGTTTGGAATGTGGTATGGTTGGCTTCCTGTCCAAGCCGATCAGACGTACGCAGCTCAGACGGGTGCTGAGCAAGTTCTGCTTCACCAGCGAGTAGGACAACGCTTCGCCTCCTATCGATGAGGCAAGCAGAAGTTAAAGAATAATAGAGAGATGAAGATAGTACTGTACAAACGTCGTAGTATAAATCGTGACATAGCACAAAACAATTGAGAGTAAGAGAACGATAACTACTGAGTGTAACATGATTCTATTGTACAATATGCATTAAAATGTCAAGAGTCACTTTTACTCTTCTTTTCGGCCGGCTCATCCCCCCCTTCAGCAGGACGCTTCAGTCCAGCTTCAGCAGTAGCAGCTTCAGCAGTCGAAGCAATAGTCTCAACAGGAACCTCGCGTGTAGCCACAGCAGGTGCCTCGACGGAAGTTTCAACCGCTGGCTTCTCTTGCTTGACCTTGAGCTCCTTGTTCTCTGCCACAATTTTGTCCAGCTTGTTCTGCAGCAGCTTGGTACGCATCTTAGTCTCTTTCAAGGTATCTTCTCTGCCTAGCTTTCGACCTTGCTCCAGCGCAGCAGCCTTCTGGGCCTGGAAATCCTTGGTCAATTGAGCGATAGTAGCCTCATAATCGGCCTTGACCTTCGCTTCGTGGCCATCGTGGTCTCTGTTGTTCCCTTCCTTCTTCATTCCAAGAATCTTCTTATCAAAATCCGCCTTTAAGGTCTCCACCTTCTTATTGTACTCATCCTCGAATTTCTTGGCCTTCATGTCTGCAAGCTGCTGTAGTCGTGCTTCTGAAGGTTGACGAATTCTGGCCTTCAAAGCCTCTAGAGCCTCTGCGATTTTGGTTTTAGATTCTTCTTCGAATTTCGAACGCAAAGTGGCTTCTTGCTCCTTGAGTGCTTCATCAACACTTTTGGAGGTATCTTCTGATGTCTCATGATTCTCCAATTGCCCGACAACAGCCTGGAGGTTCGACTTCGCGGTCTCAAGATCTAATATTTCAGCCTTCAGCTTCTCAATAGATTCCTCGAGCTCTGCCTTCTCCAAAGCAGCAGCCTCAGAAACAGCAGACGCCTTTGAGGATAGCTCCTCCTTCATCTTAGCGATGTCAGCCTCCAGATCACCAATCTGCTTTGTCAAACCAGACTTCTCAACCTCCGAGTTCTTCAATGTCGTCTCAAGCTCAGAGACCCTGGCCGCGGCTACAGTCTTTTCCATCAGGTCAGCCTTGACAGTAGTAAGCTCATTCTTAACAGCAGAAAGCTCACCATCATCAGCTCGTGCAGTGTTGACTCCGGACTCAAGTTCCTTGATGGTTTCCCTCAAAGCCTCAATCTCCTCATTAGGAGCCCTAGAAAGTTCATCCAACTGCTTCTGCACAGCCGCAGCTTGGTCATTGGCAGTTTTGATAATAACGTCCTTTGCCCTCAGTCTCTCAACAGCCTGCTTTCTCACACGATCAAACTTAGCATCCAACTCAACCATGGCAGCATTGCGCTCAGCCAATGTTTGAGCGATTTCCTGATTTTTCTGTGTCAACGCGACAACTTCTTCCTTCAGTTTGACGTAATCTTCAGGATCGACACGGTCATATTTGTTGATGATATCCAAGGATTTTTGTCTCCAGCGATCTCTTTCTTCACCGACGAGTTTCAGCTCTTGTACTCTGTGAGCAATTTCTGCTTGAAGCTCTGCATTCGTTGACTCGAGTGGCTGGAACTTGGCAGCCACATCCGCCAGTTTAGCCTCAAGCTCCTTGACACGATCAATGTTAGAATGCAGCTCGCTTCTCAATGTTGTATTACTCTCACGCAGCAGATTGAGCTGCTGAAGCTCCTGAAGAAGCTCATCATGCTCTCTTGATAGTCTGTTCACGTCAGAGTCCCGATTCTGCGACTTGACCAGCTCCAGTCTGGTCTTGTCCAACTCAGCAGTTACCAGATCCAGTTGCTGACGAGCACGCTTCAGATCCCGTGATGCAACATCCAGTTGAGTATCCGAGATATCCTTCTCATGGCGCAAGAGATTGATCAGCTCTCTCAACTCCTCCGATGAACCGTCAAAGCTAACAGCTTCCCCGGCATCAGCAGACTCTTTCCTTCTGGTCAATTTCTCAATTTCATTGTAGAGAATATGATTCTGAGATGCCAAGTCTTGAACCCTAACAGCATTAACAGAGATTTCCTCCTCAAACTGGGCCTTCTGAATCTCCCAGCTCTGCTCAGACTTCGTGAGCTGCTCTTGTGCTCGTTTAGCAGAGGCCGATAGCTCAGAGATCTGCTGTTTGAAAGCGTTCGTCTCTTCCCTAAGTGCAGAGAATGCTTTTGAGACCTCAGCGTGCTTCTGTAGCTCTTTGCTATAGTTCTGTTGGGCCTCGGCTGCAATTTCAACTTGCTGTTGATATGAACTCTCAATTAGAGCAACCTTCGCATCATAGTCCTCTTTGAGCTTGGTAGCATCAGATATCTGAGACCGTAGATGATCAGCTTCTTTATTAGCCAAATCAATTTCCTTTTGGGCCTCACTGCGCTGTAATGACAGCTCAGAGTTAACAGTTTCAACTTGATCGTTTAAGATGGCAGCTCTTTCTGTCAACGACTTGTTCTCGGACAGAAGTTTCTCGATTTCAGTAGAAGTGCTCTCTTTGTAACTGTCGAACGACGAATTCATGCTGTTCAAAGCCTCCTCTGCTGCATTTGCAATTTGCTTGAACTCATCAACAGCAGCATTAGAAGTCTCTAGTTCTGCCCGAGCATCGTCCAGCTCAGATCTGAGTTTCAGGGACTCTGTAACAATGGTAGATTGAGAAGATGAGCCATCTGTTAGAGACTGGTAGTCCTTGACACGAGCTTCAGCTGAAGCCAATTTCGCAGATAGAGAGTCAACTTTATGTGTCAGCTGGTCGACGGCGCCGTTTTTGGCAATCAAAGTTTCTCTAGTGGTGCTCAACTCAGTTCTCAGTGTGTCAATGCGATCTTGGAAAGCCTGTGTGTCTGCCCCTTTGCGTTGAAGTACCTCCTTAAACTCATTTTGAGACTCAGAGAGTTTGGTGCGGACCGTTACAAGCTCGCGCTCAAGAGATTCGCTTTGAACGAGTAGGCGCTTCTGAGACTCGGCAGTGGATAACTCACGCTCTTTGTCTATAGACTGCAAGTTCATAAGCAATGCGTTCAACTTCGCCTTCTCTTCAGCCAAAGAGCTGTTCTCATCGCTTAAGCGCTTCTCAATGCTCTTCCACAGCTGCTTCTCAGCTCTGAGGTTGGAGGACTCAGAACGGAGTGATTCAACAAGAGACTTTGCCTGAACGAGTTCCTCAGCGACATGTAGGGTTCTGACATCTTGCTTAGCAAGGCTGTCTTGAAGGAATTGTGCACTTTGACGGAGCTCCTCGATCTCCGATTTGGCGTATTTGAAGTTATCCTGAAGTGACTTGTATCTTTCTTCCACAAGCGTGTTGGAAGACTTCTCCCGAGCCAGGTTAACAGCTAACTCAGATCTCTCACTGGAAAGAGAAGAAACTTGTTGGTTGAGGATGTTGATCATAGTCTCAGACTCAACCTTGATCTGTTTCAGCTGCTGTGTGGTATGGTCCAGCTCCTTTTCCAAGGCTGAATATTTCTTGGTGAGCTCGGATATCTCATCACTATGGCCGTGTGTGAGCTCAGCGCCCAAGATGTTGTTGGAGGCGCCCTTGTTGGCCATGAGTGATCTGAACATGTCACGCTCTCTAGAAACCGCATTCAATTTACCTTCGTAAGTATTGAGCTCTTCTTGTAGGGTAAGAATCGCCTCCTTGGCCTCATTGATTGCGACACTTTCCAAGTCCTCGAGCTTGGATCTAGAGGTCTGCTCCTGCTGCTCAAGCTTAGATCCCAATTCCCTGATGATGCGCAATAGCTCCTCATTCTTCTTCTGCAAGTCAACAATATTTTGGAATATCACCAATCTCTGGGATATGAGCTTATCTGTGTCGCTCTCATTGATGACTCTGTCGCCTTTGGCAATGCGCTCCAGCGCCTGGTGCTCGGCTGGGGTGAAAGGTCCACCGCTGTCATTGCGAATGGTGACCTGGACAAGGAGGTGCTGCACCTGGCGGGCCAAGTCCACTCTTTGTTTGTTTAGGATGCCGATTTGCTGCTGTGATTCCTCAAACCTGATATGGAGATCAGACCTAGATCTTTGTAGTTCATCTTTCTCCCTGCTGGTAGTCTCCAAAATCATAGATAGTTCCGTCAGCTCGTTCTCAAGCAATGCAGCTCTCTCCTTCGTAGCATTGATGATCGGTGCCTTCTGTTCTAGCTCTGTGACAAATGCATCCATCTGTTGCTGCATCCGCTCCTTGGCGCGACGCTCTTGTGTAAGTTGTCTCTTGATCAGAGTAAAGTCAGCGTACAGCTGGGACAGAGAAAGACCGCCATGGCTCATAGCTACAGCCTTGGCTGATGGTGACAATGGAGGAATTGAGATCAATGAAGAGCTGACGTCCGCATGCGAGGTCTGGGAAAGTTCGTCAATCGTCTGCTCCAGATGCTCGATTCTCTTCTCGCTCTCATGCAGTTGATGCTTGTAGTCATCTAAAGTGGATTGTAAGACAGCAGATTCACCAGCAACATCAGACCTTGAATTCGCCAAACGACTCTCGAGCTGAGAGATCTTGAGTTTGTTATCTTCATTAGACTTCTGCAGCAGATTGACAAGACGGTCTTTCACAGACATCTCCCTTACAAATTCTTCCTCGTTGGCAGCCTTCGCATCATTCAAGATCTTGACTTGAACCAACGAATCATCGAGCTTCTTCGTGACGTCTTCAGCTCTTGAACTTGCATTTTGGTAACGTAGAGCCAGTGTGTTAAGTTCGGACCTCTGTTTATCAACCTCAGATTGCAGAGAGGAAAGCTCGATTGACTTGTCTCGTCTGTACTGTGAAAAGTCATTCGTATTTTTTTGAAGCTCGTTATTCAACCACTCATGGTTCTTATTGACAAGTTCCAACTGGGTCTCCAAGGAATGAACTTTCATTCTCTCGTGGGTCAAGTTGGACTGGAAGGTTTGTGACGACGTTTCAATCTCTACAAGCCTTTTTCTAAGCTCGCTATTAGAATCCTGGAGCTCGCTGTACTCTGCCTTGAGAGCGTCCACATCCTTCGACTTCTTCTCGACCAGCGCAAGAGTCTGCCTCTTCTCCTCGATGAGTTCATCGATCCTGGACTGTGTCAGTCCTGATGATGACGCGGAGGAGAGGTACTTCGCCTCCAAGTCTATGAGCTTCTCTTGGAGGTGGTTCTTCGACGACTCCAATGTGGCATTTACCTCAGAGAGCTCCTTATTGGAGGTCTGTAACTTCGTGAGCTGAGATTTGAATATGTCGGCTTTCTTGTTGGTCAGATGGGTGGCCTGCTCGAGGCTCACTTCTAATAGGACCTTCTCTGATCGAAGATCTGACAGCTCTGTGATCCTGGCCTCAATCTTGCGCAAGATACCTCCATTAACGGTCTGAAGTAATGATGGACCGACACCGAGGAAGGCAGATATCGCGGAGAGGTCCTGAGGCGGCCCTGGTTCTGAAACGTGTGGCGATTCAGGATGCTGCTCTTGGCCAGGTGATTTGGCTACCACTAACTCGGCTGATCCATCATCAACGTCCCCAACAACTGGAGTATCCTCCCTGACAATGACTGTTTCAACTGAACTCTCGGTAGGCCCAGGACCATTAGCCTCAGCGGCAACACCATGGGGCTCCTTCGATGGCTCTTGACCTATCACCGAGTTCTCTTCTTCCTCCGCAGGGTGATGCTGCGGCGGATTATCCTGCATGTGCTCGTCCGCCATTGTGTGCCCACTTAGATCTCAGCGAGGTTCTGAGCGATGATTCAGAAGCCAATGGATAGCGTAGAATTGGCTCGCGGCTCTGTTGATATTGTTGGTATTGTTGTTGTCATCTACTACGCACCCTAAGTTGAAGTTCTGGATCAGCCCCCCGGGTAACACACCTGACAAGGGCATTTATGTTTCACGTGATACAGTCTAGGTCTGCTCCATTTTGCCTGCAACTTCACGATGTCACACACCTGGACATTTCACCATTGCATGCGGCTCCAACCAGCGCTCAAGGCCTCTGCTCCGCGACCCGAAGGACAGGATGTGCGCAGACCAACTGGTTTGCTCGCCCAATTTGTGTCTGGTTAGCGCACAATGTATGCGAAAGTGGAGCTGTGGGCGACTCTAGAAAAATGTGAAAAACCACAGTCCTTCCAAGTTACTCTCACAATATCGGTTAGTCGTAATGCAAATGTAAGTTGGCAAGCAAGGAAGAATGAGGCAGTGGGATATGAGAGCACTAAGGAGATACGCATGCACAGACAATATGGAGACTTTCCCGGCTTGGGAGCACGTGGTGAACAAGGACAGAATCAAGCAGAACTGAGAACCTCGAAGATAAGCAACTCAAGAGACATAGGGGATCCATAACGAACAGCACACCGCCTGAGAGTACGACCGCAAAGGCCGCATAACTCTACTCCCCACTGTCATACGCACTTCAAATGTACTGAGTGAAAGAAGATACTAACATCCCCCCCCCAGCTTCGTTAAGACCTTGACCGGCAAGACTATTACCTTGGAGGTTGAGTCCTCTGACACCATTGACAATGTCAAGGCCAAGATCCAGGACAAGGAGGGTATCCCACCTGACCAACAGAGATTGATCTTCGCTGGTAAGCAGCTCGAGGACGGCAGAACTCTTTCTGACTACAACATCCAGAAGGAGTCCACCCTCCATTTGGTCCTCAGATTGAGAGGTGGTATCATCGAGCCATCCCTCAAGGCCTTGGCTTCCAAGTACAACTGTGAGAAGTCCATCTGCAGAAAGTGTTACGCTAGATTGCCACCAAGAGCCACCAACTGTCGTAAGAGAAAGTGTGGCCACACCAACCAGTTGAGACCAAAGAAGAAGCTCAAATGATCTATTTCGCCCCCCTGGACGGTTGTCAATACTATGCCTATTGTACATTTAACTGCATGTAGTTTATGATATTTCAATTTTCCTGCCGTGCGTGTGTGTTCTTGGTTCACTTACAAACGTGTTTACGTGTTTCATCCCACTATGGACGACCCCAGACAGCTCATAGATGATCCGGAGAGCGAGTTTGAGAGACTCACAGAGGATGAAGCTGATTGTATGTCATCTTTGATCCTAAAATGCATCCGAAACTAACATCAGATCAGTCGATGTATTAGAGAGGGAAGAGCAGGAAGCCCTGGAACGGATAGCAGAAATCAGAAGGCTGAAAGAGCAGAGGAAGACCGAGCGCAAGCACAAACCAGTCCCACAAACAGAGGTCGCTGCGACTCCTTCACCAGTGAAGCCTGCGCCATTGGAACGTCCGTCCTTGAACATCAAGCCAAAGAACCTCACTGGGGCTCTTAAATATGAACCTGCGAAGGAGCCGAGCCCCGCGTTTAATGATGCACCCACATCCTCATACTTCCTTCAGAAGCTTGAGGACGCGCGTAAAGATGCACAGGTGAAGAAGGAACGTGTCAGGTCTGTCATCAATTCCCGAATCTTCACGTTTGATGATATCCAAGAGTCAGAGCCTCATGAGGTTGACGAGAAGGAGTTCTACTCAGGACAGCAGATCAGTCGGCGATACGTTGACCTGGAACAATTAGCCAACTTCTTTGCGGACAAGAAAGTGCTCCGCATACCTAAGCTCTTCGCTAAGGTGGCCCCTCCGGACTTTGAGGAACCTCAATATCCCAATTGGTTGGTGATTGGCATCTTGAGTGGTAAGACACAGCCCAAGACTACATCCGACGGCAAAGGTAGATACTTGTTTCTTACGCTTACTGATTTCAAGTTCAGCATTGACATCTCGATGTTTGGCTCCGCCATGGAGAAGTACAACAAGTTGAGACTAGGAGACGTCATCGCGGTGTTGAATCCAGACGTCTATGTGAAGAGTGATTATACGCTGGATAGTGTAAGGACATTTGGACTTTCGATCAAACATAAGGGCGACTGTTTACTGGAGATTGCCAAGGCAAAGAACTTTGGTTTGTGCCCATCCCTCAAGAAGGACAAGAGCGTCTGTCGTCAGCCGTTCAACAAGGCCGTAGAGAGCTGCTGTCAATTCCATCAAGAGCTCCGGATGAGAAAGACAGCAGGTAAGCGAATGGAATTCCAAGGCTCAGTCCGTGTCACCTCCCCTGTGAAGAATGGAAGAAAACAGCAGATGCTGTTGGGCAAGCCCGACAAGCTTGGTGGGTGGACAAACACTACAATTGTGACGGATCAGAGTGGACCTAAGATAAATCGTGTCAACTCGTTCCGCAAGCTCTTTTCATCTGGTGAGACACATGAGAAGTTCTTCAACAGTGAGACCGGCGAGCCAACGGGTATGAGACGACAGCTAGACCAGAAACATGAGCATAGACGCAAAGTGAAGGACATGGAACTCCAGGACAATCTTGCGAGATCCATGGAGGGTGCAAAGAACCTGAAGAAGTTTAATGCTGTGGATGTTCGAGACCCGAAGGAGAATATGACATTGGAAGAGAAAAAGGCCCTGCTGAGGTATGCCTACCAAGGCACCGGATTATCAAATCTCGGGTTCGATCCATCAGCGAAGGGTGAAGGTCGTGGTATCCTCTCAATTCAGGATGAGAGGGAAAGAAGGAAGGTCTCAGAGACGGCCAATGAGTTACGAAATATTACAAAGAACAAGAAGATGAATCTCGGTGTATGGGATGGTGAGATCAAGAGGCGTCGACAGATGAAAGAAGAGGCAGATGAAATACTCAAAAGGATCAAACTGGAGAAGCCTGGCATTAAAGGAAACCTCAAACCGAAGCCCAAGGCCAAAGAGCAATTGCATGTGGAGCTTGACTCTGGATCTGATGATAGCGACGATCTAGAAATTCTTTCCCCAACAACTACTACATAGAACATTTCAAATATGCATTTATCAAAATATCCATGCTAGTCATTACATTTCCCCTCTGCAAGCTTCTCCACAACTTGGAAGAACCACTTTCCCTGGAAAGCTGCCACTTTGTTCACTCTAGATGACAATCTCATTGCTCTGTCCTCAGTGATCAGCACCGTCAAACTCACGGCACTAAGGTCATAGTTGTTCGTGCTCTGCACCATATTCTGCAGGTGATCGCCGAGCAGCTTCGTAGACTTAATGATCGTTTCATCAATGTTGTGCAGCCATGAAGTATTCCCCTCGAAATCTGCGACATCATTCAATGAAGGCGCTTGCGTCCCATCCATTTTTAATGGCACCAAGAGTCCCTCGGTCCCCAGCTGTCTCAAAGCAATCACAGCACGCGTCGCTGCATCAGAAACAGTGGCTTCGCGCGAACATCTCAAGGATCTCAACTCTTGGAATACAACGAGTGGGATGGCAAGTTTGAAAATCCGACTGCGCAGTGCTTTAAATAACTTACCGCAATGCTTCAGCCACATGTTAGTGTCGAGGATGAAGAAAGTGACGTCTTTGCCAACCATGATCCCAGATTCTGCAGTAATGACACCTGGAGACGGATGTCTCACAGAGGAGGCATCAGCCAAGATATCACGGCCAATGTCTTCCAACTCTGCACCATCGCCATAGTCCGAATGCTCGAAATATTCCTCGCTCTCCTCATTATCGGCCTCGTCGTCCGCATAGTTCACCACTTGCCCCGAGACATGCGCCTGTTGTGCTTGTTCATCACTTAGCCACTTCAAGATGTCGTCACGCACCGTTCTGGCACCAGACTTTTCCGCAAACGACGTCTCAATGAGTCCCAAAGCCTTTGCCTGTTGAGCAAGCTCCATGTAGGTTTGCTTCACGTAGCTGTCAGCTTCTGTGGAAAGTGCGTTCTTTTCCATTATGCTCTCCACATGGTTGAAAAACCTACCGTTTGATCCTCTTTTGATACCAAAGTTGAAGTTATCAGCAATATATGTTGCAAGGAGAATCACTCGAGTAAACCGCTCCTTGTTCATCTTTTGATCATAACGGGCACCACCGATGGGTATATCCAACAAGTCATGCTTGGCAATGCCCGCCTCTGCGCTGTCACAGAACTCCTCCTTTAGGCAGATCACATCATACCACAAAGTTCCCCAACACTTCCATACTTCGACAAGTGTTTCGTTCTGGTTATAGTGGTTTAGGAAACCCGATTCGAGGAAGTTTGGCGTGTGTACCTGTTGCTCCGCCAATGATTCCAAGATTTCAGGTTTGGATCTGATAAAGGATAAAACGTCATTAAGATAGTTGATGAGTGAGGCGGAGGGCAGGAACATATTCATCACCGTTTCAAAAAAGGCGCGACTTTTTGGTTTCAACTTCGTCGCCTTGCCCACGGCGACAATGAAGTAGAGCATTGTGATAACATGAGGCAACGCAGCGATAACTGGCCCTTTCAAATATGTATCAAACATTTTCATAGTGAGTTTCACAACAACTTTATCCAAAGCGGCATGTGTACTGAACCACTCCTCCACGGAAAGCTCTGGAATCTCGTCCAACGGGGTAGGTTCTCGGTCAATATGTGGTAATGATCCATTCATGCTTTCACCGCTGCTGCTTTTCTTACGCTTGTCCTTTTTCTCCTTTCTATCCTTGCGTTCTTTCAATGCTTCCAGTAGTCTAAAAAGCCGGGCAAATGGATTTGAAGGCACTCCAAACCCGGCCATTAGCGAGATGTTTGCAAGGGCAAATGATGAACTCCGCTGTAACCAGAATTGGAATTTGCCTTCGTAGTCATTGTCCTGTGAATAGTCTGGCGATACGATGACTTCCGATAATGACCCAGGAACACGGGTGAAGAAATCAACGTTATTGTTATCCACTCCCAAATTCTGTGTGTAGAATGTGATGAGCTTATTCAGTTCATAGACATCGTTAACTTCACCAGTCAGCAGCAGCTTGTAAACCTTGGTAAAGTCCAGCACGGGTAAGTCGATGTAACTCCGTTGGTTGATGTTATCTATCACCATCTTCATGTACTGAGGCGTTGGCACAAAAGTATCACGGCAAAAGACGCTCTTGCCGATATTCATCAACGCATCAAGAGAGTCCTGTTGTACTGTGGCAACATGATAATAGATTTTCCCACACCCATACTGGGTCTTCATCGCCTGTGTGTACCAATACTCCGAGCTGATTGTCCAATCAATGTAACGCGATGGATAGAGTGCAATGGCCATACGTGACAAGTCACCGAGTTTCTCCGCTACCCATCCATCCATATCGAGGTCACTGAGACCGGAGAGAATCACAAATGCATAACCGATAAAGCTGGAGCAGATGTCATGTTCGATAAAGATGGACACGACATTCTTGATCACATCTAGGAATGTCACAATGCCATACACCCAAAGTCTTCGTGGGATCCTATAAACTTGTACTATCTGCTTGCCTGATTTCCCGGAGCCAAATGCATAGAGCAAGAAATCGTAATAGGAGTTGAGCAGTTGGGTGTTGATGTTGTACACGTCCCAGAGTTCGTTCATGCGGTCCAATTTAGGTGGGACATTGAGTTGAGTACAACGGCGTTGGAGGATCACCTCGAGCCGAGTGATGTTCTTGTAAGTGTCCTGCAGCTTGGTAATAAGGGTCTGTTCCTCTTCCGAAAGACGGGTCAGCGCTGGTTCCGCATGCGGCATCAGTGTCTGTGCTGTGTGTGATGCATCACTGATGGTGGAACCTGGTGAATCTGCTGTCAATTCCTTAGTAAGCTGTGCTTCGCGTTTTGCCACGGGTGCAGGCACAGCCATTGGATTTGGGAGTTGTGCCAGCCGCGATGGGCCGACGGTATACGACACCGTGGGTTGCGTGTACGCCAGTGAGTTTGTATCGAAATCATTCGCATCTGTTGGTTCGTCAATATAGCTTGCCGTGTCCAGTTTAGCTCTCTGTACACTGGGCGAGGCTGCTATCTCTGGCGTTCCTGGCTTTTTGTACGTTGCATTCACAAACATTTGGCTGAAGCGCTTGCCCTTGGGGACGGGCGATGCCGCAAGAGTGAACCCAGAGCGGAACTGTGGCTGAGACAGCTGAGGTGAAGTCTGTGGAGGTAGCGCGGACGGTGGCGCGGACGTTAGCGCAGGGGAGGAAACCTCTGGATCGACCAGCGCTTGCCCGCCCACGGGTCTCTTCAACGCCTGCGGCATGTTGTAGGACGATGAATGCTGACGCTTCTGTGAATTGGGCTGTTCACCGCTCATGGTGGAGAGCGCCTGTGCTGTTGTGAAATGCTGACAGCTCCGTGATGGGGCGCTGCTGTCTAGGGACAAGGGGTTGATAGCGGCCTCAGCAGGCTGTGCAGGAGTGGCGTGGTGTAGTGGGAACAGTAGCCACTGGTGTGAGCTGTGTGTCCACTGGATGTGTGTGTGTGACGCAGGGGGGCTCTTGGGCAGCGTCTGGCGTGTACGTTTTGTTGTCTCCCCTTATCCGTCGTTGTGTGGGTGAGCTGGTGAGAATTGTGCGCTTTTGGTGGGATTCGGTACAAGCAGTTAAATTGCTGCAATTTTTACCGACCCGGAACGGTAAGAACCCTTGATCTCTGTGGATTGACGGCCGTGGATAGCTAGAGACGGGATTTGAGCCCTCTAGATGAGGTTTACGCGGTTATAAAGTAGTCCTACAATAAGAGGCATTGATCCATATATCCTATCATCCCCGAAATCATTCATTCATCAAACTCATCCATTGCCTCCACAACGGTCTTGAGTGACTCCAACACGCTCGACACCGCCACACGCAGCACTCGATCACTGACTGCCTCAAACGACACCAGCAACTCGTTGTCCCGTGCCGTGTACCTCACCTCAATGTCATCAGGCCGGAGGATCGGGTCTGGTGAGAGCGTCCGCTTGGCTATCAACGCCTGTCTGGGCGTGACGAAGGGAACGGCGATGTCCCTGTGGTATTAGCTCTGGTCTGTACTCCTTGTCCAGGACGGGACTTACAGTGTGTGATTGAGTGACATCTTTGGTCTTTTCATCGATGGACTAAGTGTGTGTGTAAGTTTTTCAGCTACCTGTGGAATCTGTAAGCAACGGGCATTGACCATCCACCTGTCACAGACCATTAAACTGGCCTACCAACGATGGGTAAAGCACAGACCCTCAGCCCTGCATCATGCACTGGCAATGTGCCACACGCTTACCAATCCTTGTTTGATAGAACAGCCATGTCATGATCACGTCAATCCTGACCCTCCGTGGCCCTACCCACGGATGCAGATATTAGCCGTATCAATCCCGGTCTCTCCCTCTAATGAAAACAGCTCATCCCACCCAATGCCCGCCCTGCTCACGATTGGCAGACGCCACTTCACCCTCTCCTTTACAGAGACGGAGGCAAAGACTCACTCAGACTACGAACTCACCGAGGGCGACGACAACGACGCCGAAGGCCCTGTCGTTTCATCGCCATTACCACCCCATCTTCTGCGCCCCGTCACCGTCGTGGACTCCGTGGGGTCAGGCACGGGGAGAAAGAACAGGGACTTGTACACCACTGTTCTGAAGCCATTGCTCGACGCTGCCCTTGTCGAACATGACTACTTCAAAACAACGGATAGTAAGTCGCTTATCCGATTCGGTCAAGAACTGGACCTATCCAAGGATCATACGCTGATCCTACTCGGCGGAGACACCTCCGCTTACGAACTGTTGAATAACTTAAACAAGGAGTATAAAGGATCAACACATGACATCGACGTGTGTCTTGTTCCCATGGGGTCAGGGAATGCGCTTGCCGTATCAATGGGGCTGGAGGATGAGGTTACCGCCATTCAAAACATTTTCACTGCAAAGGAGAAATCACCTTTGCCGCTATACAGCGTGGAATTCCCGCCAGGAGCACATTTCGCACATGGCGATGAGGCACCTGCCAAGTCATTGAACTTCGCAATCATCTTCTCATTTGCCCTACATTCCAAACTGGTATATTATGCTGAGGATCCAAAACTTCGTGGTTTAGGAGTGGAAAGGTTCAAAGTGGCATTTGGTCGGGCATTGATGGAACCGCAACAGTTCAAGTTTGAATTCAGTGCGGATGATGCCCGGGGGAAGCGTGTCCTTGGGTCCCAGCATGCATATGTCGCCGTGGTGGCCAGCCCATACATCGAAAAGGGTTATCTCATCTCTCCAAAGTCTAAACTGGCACATCAAGGGTTGCATTATCTGAGTTTCAACGACCTCCCACCAGAACAACTTGTTCCAATCATCATGGCGCCATACCAAGGTGGTATGCATATCCAAGACCCACGAGTCAAGTATGAGTCCGTGGATGGTGAAGTCACAGTCCTAATCAATGAAGAAACAGTGGAGAGAACTTATGCTTGTGCGGATGGTGTCATCGTTGTCATTGAAGATCCAAAGGGTAAGACTATAAAGATCAAACATGTTGATTCAACGCATAATCACTACCGTTTCAACCTGGTCGGCTTGGTGTAAACTCCCAGCAACTACATCATTTTTCCTGGCTTGATCCATTCATATTAACCGTCCAAACGCAGATCAGTAATAGCGCACTAATATATACAATGCACTAACTCCTAGCCTTCTTGGCTGGGCTTTGATTGCCAGTTCCGCCACGCTCTGGGTTCAAGAGAGCATAGACATTGGTCTGTTGCTTTTGCGTCGCAATGTTTGTAGCACTTAAGGACTTGCGGGCAAGAAGTTGAGGCTCCAATGGCACACTCCTTGGTGGGTTATGGAAATCGATTGCATCATTCGACAAATGTCTCTTCCTACTGGCATCGCCTCTCAATGAGTTATGTACCATAGGTGCCACCCCTGGGAACGATCCAGGCGTCTGTTCACGTTCTCTTGGGAACGATCCAGGTGTCGGCTCACGCTCTCTTGGGAACCAGTGTGGGTCAGGTGAATGTGTACGAGCGCCATAGGCCCTTGCATCAGGAAAATAACTTCCATGTTGGATGTTGGGGCTAATGGCCTCAGAGACGGATGAACGTGGCATGCTCGCCGGCGACGCCATCGTTGGTGTGGACTGCAACGGGTCACAGAGCACGGAAACGTTCCTAGAGCGTGGTTTTTGTTGGAACGGATCATGTAATCCGTCTGATGGTTGAGAACCTGGATGATGTGGGGGTTGCGGATATCCGTATGGTCGCACCATTGGTTGTGCGTATTCATAGTGTTCACGTGCAGTTCTTTGTAGCAGCGATCCCCGGAGCCGTGCAATGTCAGCTTCGGCCTCTTCAGCAGCATGGGCTGAGGAGGAGACGGACCCAACGCGTTGGAGAAGCTCGAGCAGTTGCACCATGTCAAGGTTAGTCCGCCGGAGCTCTTCTGCCGCAGTATCATAGCGTAGTTGTAGCCTTGCATGCTCATGGCGAAGTGCAGCTAAGGAGTGGCCTAGTTCGGCTAACCTTACCCCAAGTAAAGAATCCACCTGGTCCTGCGCCTGTGATGTGTGTTGCTCATGGGTAACATATGTGTGCTGTCCACCTTCTCCATCTGATGATACCGTGTCTGCAGTAGCTGCAGTAGCTGCATTTCTATGAGCTTTGCTTGACCTTCTCTTGATTGCCTTTAAGCCCTCAACGTCGCCTTTACGAAAGGCCCCAGCACTATGACGAAACTCCCACGAGAGAGTCTCACCACCATCGCCTCCATCACTCACTTTATGGAATCCATACATGTTCAGTTGCCGCACGAATGAGGCCACATTTGTATGCTTGAAATAAAGAGCGAGTGCTCGGCTAAACTCCTCACCAGGTGTAATTACGAATGAGTCACCGGATGGGCCCCACCACATGAGATGCGCCAGTTCTGTATCCTCCAGCATATGGTACAGCTTATGAATGAATACCGTGTTTAGTCCCTTTGGTTCACGCTTCTTCTCTTGGTCCTCGACGGGCGCTGCGGTGTTGCCTACGGGCTCTCCAAGAAGCTCGGGCGAGGCCATCATGCTGAAAGCGCGGTTCTGTTCTGTTGCGGTATGTGTGCTATGCTGTGGCGCACGCTGTGAAGTGGGTTGTCGGTCGAACGATGTTTGTTGATAGCAGCGCTTGCGGAGACCCTGTTTCCGAACCAGTTCGCTGCCCCGTTGATATTAGCAAATTGGAGTTTGTACTATCGCAAATTTTACAACCTCGGGAAAAAATTGAAGGAACTGGGGAGTGGGTTGGGGCGCCCGTGATCGGTGAGTCCCCCTGCAAGCGTTACATTACTTGAGAATGGAAGGGGTTGTACAAGGCCAGGAAATTGGGGAAGCCTATTCAGTGATGGCCGGGGTTGTTGTGCAGGGGATTGGTTTTATGGTGCGTTGCGGAGATCCCAAAGGGTACTTATGACCGGGGATCACTAATACATTGATCGTCAAACCTATCCGCCAAGGATCTGCATTGACTAGGAAGGCAGTGCGCTGGCCAACTCCACCGGTCCACTGCCACCAGATTCCCCAGCACCCGGCGGAAATATGGGCCAACAGAGCCGCTATGATGATAAACGATTACGCGGAAGCGCTTCCACGTTAAGCGATCGTACATAAAAGCGGTTGAACAGCACGCGGTGCACCTACGATACCACCGTCGGAGATACCCTAATAAGCTTCTAACCCTTGAGCCTGGTAGCGTAGAGCTTAGCCAAACTGGTATGATATCGGGTGACATAGAGGAGTCTTGCGTGGCTCCATGGCTGCTGTTTGGAAACCGCCGTGTGTGTCATCTGCACAGTCCCGTTGATAGCAAAGTTGACGGGCTTCCCCGGCCTTCCTTCATCTCAGAGTTACCCTGTGGCTGCCGAAGTATGCGTATATTTGGGCATGCTTGATTGTTTTCATTTGATCGATTCAGTACTACCTGGTTAAGAGATGCGTATCCCCTGGATGACAACTATGGATAGGCCGGTAAAGAGAACGCCCGTGTCACAGATACTTGGTGTCAAGGATGTCAACAGGGCTGTTGAACCTGGCTTGAAGAAGAGGAAATTACAGACGCTTCGTTCGGTGTTGACCCCAAGATCTAAACAGATCACAACTACAATGCAAAAGACTCCATTATCAAGCATACCCAAGATGCACAGCACTATAGCACCGCCACCAGCACACAAACCAAAGTTCAAGATCTTGTCTGACTCAATACCAACCCACAAGTTCAAACAGCATTCGCCATCTAAAGCTATAGCAGTGTCACAACAGGTCTCATTCACAAATTTCAAGCCACTAGATCATGCCCCAAAGAGAAGATTGGATTCCATAACTGACACTAAGGGGATTCTCGATGAAATCCATGCACCGTTGGCTCGTCTAAACAGTTGGTTCGCGCTACATACTCCAAATGTGCTCCACAAAGATCTAGAGCTTCAAGATGGGCAATACCAAACCGTAGCAAAAGTTGTCATCTTGAATGAAATGCTGGTGCTGGTAACACTTGATGATACCGATACTCTTCTATTGAACTATTGTCAAAGTCTGCCCACTTTCAATCGGATACAGGAGATGACAATTGGCGACAAGGTTATGTTGAAAGAGTCGCTGCAAATAATGCATGGCCTGAAGCTGTTCTATGACTGGAAATTGAAGGTTTGACATATTGTTGGATGCTTAATGACTAATGAATTTACCATATATATATATATCCTTAGGTTGTGAAATATTGAATACAGTTGAGTACTTTTGGCTGTAGAATCATCTGACAAGCTAACATACAGCCAAATTTTCGAATTTCGCAGAGACTTCGTGGCCAAGTTGGTTAAGGCGCACGACTGTTAATCGTGAGATCGCCAGTTCAACCCTGGCCGAGGTCGCTTAATTTTTTTTTTGCTATGATCATCTCAGCCGGCGGCGCCCTGACGTCAATATTAAATAATTAATAATTAACCATCAGCACATGATGATGATGATGCTGCCGCAGCTGCTTAAGGCGGTCCGTACACATCAAGTACCTAACAGACCGAATAATATAATGTGTAATAATTAACACGGTTTAATTGAAACGTCACGCGTCGGCCGCCGCCGCCAGAAAAAGCTCCTGCTGACATAATTATTGCAATTACGATCATGATAGATCGCTGTGGCATACGTCGTTGTTACTTCAGCTTCAGCTGCGTGTCACAATCATAAGAAGACACTGCAACCGGATCCCGGACTCAGCACATCTTGAGAACTCGCTATTCAGTTCCCAGTTGCTCCCAATGCGTCTCCTATTACTGGCGGTTTGGTTGACACATGTCCTAGCGTCCGTGCCGCTAGTGATGTATTCACAGAAGCTGTACGTATCCGTCTCATCAGGTCTGAACTGAGCTGACAAATAAGCGTGCCTAAGATTCAAGAGTACATAAGGCAGTACAGCCATCTTGAGATGCCTCAAGAACGTGTACTAGAAGTGAGCAAACGGATGATTGATCCATGTACAGCAGATGCGATTGTCCTGGTGAATCAACCAGGCTTAACGCTGACAGATCTTCAGGATTTTGAACCATTCACCGTGCTCCGTACATATTGCTTCATGAGCTCTACGCTCGGTGTGGTGCACAGGATGTCAAAGCCATTAGATCTGGACAGATTGGCGCAGTATGCTTTAAGGAAGTGTGGTGGAAGCCTGATTGAATTACAAGGGTTGGATGAAGTTGAGACATACATCGATAGCAAGAAACGTGTGATCAGAATTGATTTCCCACAATTGCCTGAAGACCCAGAGTTGCGCCGTGAGGCACTCATGGATGCTGGTGAGTTATCTGCACCAATACTGAGCAATGGGTTACTAACGAACAGATTTGGCATTGAGAAAGACTTTGAGGAAACTACCATCACCATATCATCAAATCGTATACACCACAATGGAAACAGGGTTGCTAAACTTGAACAATGAGAAGAAGTGGGCAAAGATGGAGATCTTTCCTGACATTTCTAAAGATGCATCCCGTTCGCTGGAATTTGAACGGAATAACAAAGTCTTGGACGTCGAGAGACCATTCCCTGAGAAGAGAACTGGGTTGATGAACCACACCATGTACCAAGCCTCAAAGTTTCTCGACAGGGATGTCATCTACGATAATGAGCTATTGATCCTTGGGATTATATTCCTTGCAGCGGTGTTCTTGGCCCTTCAGCTTGTAAAGTTTGGTATTGCCATGGGCAATTGGATATTTGCACGCGAGAGGGAGGAGGCAGATCCAGCCAAGACACATATCTCAGACAAGAAGAAGACCACAAAGGAGGAATAGAATAGCCCTGATGATGTTTATCGCTACACACATTTCGTTCAAGCCGTCCCCCGTAAGTTTATCGTAAAAACTAAAAAAAAAAGACGACGTCTGTTGATGGTTTCTGCCTTCCCTGCATGACCAAGATGCCAAATTTTCCATTTGCACACCACCACCTTCCAACTCCCCATTAACACAAGCAATGGACACTCTTCACCACTCAGTCTCATACTCCTCCATCGAGAAGCCTCCGTTCGTGGTATCCATCATCGGCTCTGGGAACTGGGGCACCACCGTGGCCAAGATCATCGCGGAGAACACACGGGAGAACCCTCTGTTGTTCGAGACCGCAGTGCGCATGTGGGTCTACGAGGAATCGTTTGAAGGTGAAGACCTTTCGGCGATCATCAACAGGGACCACGTGAACAAGAAGTACCTTCCGGGGATCCAACTACCGGACAACCTCATTGCCGTGCCTGATCTGATAGAAAGCGTACAACATGCCAACATCTTGATCTTCAACGTGCCACACCAACACCTTGAGAACATCTTGTCCCAACTGCAAGGCCACATTGAGCCAAGAGCACGTGCTATCTCCTGTCTCAAAGGTCTTAGAGTGACCAAAGATGGCGTTGAACTGTTGCCAGACATCATCCAAAAGGCGTTAGGGATCCATTGTGGTGTTCTTGCCGGTGCCAACCTGGCCCAGGAAGTTGCTGAACAACGTTTCAGCGAAACCACCGTGGCATATCCCTTACCAGATGACTACCAATCGGGAGATGTCGACCCTACCGTGCTGTACACCCTTTTCCACAGGCCATACTTCCATGTCCATGTCATTGATGACATTGCCGGAATATCATGTGCCGGTGCCTTGAAGAACATTATTGCCATCAGCTGTGGATTTGTTGAAGGACTCAAGTGGGGTGATAACGCCAAGGCTGCGATATTACGTCGCGGACTGCTCGAGATGATCAAGTTTGGTAGAAAGTTCTTCCCGCATTGTAACGTGAGTTCTTTCACCGAGGAGAGTGCAGGTGTGGCTGATCTCTTCACTACTTGCACAGGCGGGAGAAACTTCAAGTTGGCCAAGACTATGGCTGAAACTGGGAGAAGCGCAGAGTCTGTTGAGAAGGAGCTTCTTAACGGACAGAGCGCACAAGGCCTCATCACTGCAAGTGAGATCCATGAACTGATAAAGAATAAAGGGTTCGAGGAGGAGTTCCCATTGTTTGAGACAACATACCAGATTCTTTTCCATGGGGTGCGTATTGGGATCCTTCCATACATGCTGGAGAACAAGTGGAGTGTCACCAAGCCCAACTATTCCAGTTGATGGAACAAGTGGGGTGCCACTAAATCCAACTTTTCAAGTCGATGGCCTTCTTCTCTTCGATAGGTCTTAGATATGTACTAGAGCTAAAAAAAAAAAAACTATAGAAGTTGATTTGTAGACGGACGCGGACGAAAGACCTTCCATATGTCTAAAACTACAACAACATACAATCGTTACTCATTTCTTCTCCTCTTGTAGTCTCAAAGCTATACTCTCTCTAAGTGCCTCGAAGGGAGATTTCTTGAAATGCTGGTCCTTCAGCACGGCACCAAATCTCGCTCTTTCTTGCTCCTCCACTTTATGGAGCCCCTTCTTCGTCCTGGTGCTCGGTAGATGTGCCTTCTTCTTCTCGATAAATATTGGTTTCTCCACCACATTGACCGTGTCCATCGTACCCTCAAGTGAGTCCAACAGGTCATGCATCTTTGGTTTGAGATCGTCCTTTTCTCTTCTCTTTTGTCTTCTCAAGGAGGATTTGGAGATGGTGGACGCTGAGAGCTTGGACATCAGGCCCTGGTGCTTGTTGGTCATCTTCTGTAGCTTAGTCTCTTTGTATGCGTGGAGGAAAGCTTGAGGGTCCTCTGGAAGTCCCTCTGCGCCCTGTTTGTTGGTTCTCGTGCCACCACGTGATACCTTGCTTCTCAGCTGTGTTCTCTTGGCCATGTTGTAGTGACGAGCGGTGTGGCTTGAACGGGTACAGCTGTGCATCTCATCGCCTTCCGGTCCAAAACTTTTCACGGGACCTGCGCGGAGCGGGCGCCCGCGAACGGGTGGCCCAGTCAAAACGTCGAAGGCTCCCATTCATCGCCGTGAAAATCCTCTCCACAACGGACACAAGCACACACAAAGCACCCGAAAGATGTCCAGAGCCACTGCCATCATTGCCGCTGCCGGTGCTGTCGCCCTCGGGTACGCTGTCTACTTCGATTACTCCCGCAGAAACAACAAGGAGTTCAGAAGACGCATCAGAAAGAACAACGACCACCACGCAAAGGAGAAAGAGGCCAAGCAATCCCAGGCCAAGACCGCACAGGTCGAGGTCATCCAGCAGGTGCTGATGCACTCGCTGGCAGAGGAGCCGATCCCAACGGAGGCCGCCAAGAAGGAGGAGTATTTCATGAAGCAGGTGACCGTTGCGGAGCAGCTCTCTGTCGTGCCAGGCCAGGAGATCCAGTCCGCATTGGCCTTCTACAGAGCCCTCTCCGTGTACCCAAACCCAACAGACATTCTCAACGTGTACCAGAAGTCTGTGCCACCGCAAATCTACGAGTACGTGATCATGATGATGGCCCTGCAACCACCGTTGAGCATTGCCTCATTCCTAGGTGACCAGGAGCTTGCGCAGGAGGCCCTTGAGGAGAACGAATGAACGTACATACGTCCCTTGAGAGTGTACATATAATTTTTCCCATGTTTCACACAGGTAGTCTCGTATTGTTCCTATACACATAAGATGAGGTTGGGGTGGATGATCACTTTGGAACATAGCGCACCAGTCCTCGAACAAGGATGAATCCATAGGATGTCAAAGAGACGAAATTAACAAGGTTGAATCCGAGTGACACCGCATGGAGTTTACCAAACTGCTGGGTGAGCGCCTTGCACTCCTCTGTCTCGCCTTGGCCCTGGGCCTCAAGTGCCATTCTCTGCTCCTTGAGCCCTCTGGTCACAGGGAGTAGCCAGAATCTATTGGCACTGCCACCAACAATTGCCGCACCAAGAGCCCATAGCGCACCTGCAGTCAGTGAATATGGCGCAGTAAGCCCAATCACTAGTGGAGCAAGCGTCTGTGCCAGGAAGAAGTGTGGAAACACCTTATTCTGAAGCTGACCAAACTCCTTACGAGGAAGTGTCTTAAAGGCGATTGGCGAGGCAACGTAGGAGTAATACCCAGTACCACCCCAGCTAGTATGTTAGGATACATTGGTACCTGCAAGAAGCCGAACTACTCACACAAAGGCCCATGTGAATAAATGTGCTGTTGGCAAAAGCATTTGAGTGTGTGGTTCAGGAGTGAAATATATTCTGGCGTACAGCTCTGATCAGGTCATAACGCGATGAAGTTGCACCAGTTTCTCGCCACCTTGAAGGAGGCGAAAAAACCGTACAGGATCGTCACGGGGAACCAGTCGGGAGACCTGGATTCGGTGGTGTCCTCAATATCGTATGCCTACTTTGCCCATCTCAAGAATGAGCCTGTCTTACCCCTTCTCAGCTTCACAAGGGGCGAGTTGAATGCTCGGAAGGATGTCGCATTGGTGTTGGATCGACTTGATATCAACAAGGACAGCTTGCTTTATGCCGACGACCTAAAGAAGCTCGATCCCGAGGGAATCATCCTTGTCGACCATAATAAACCCTCTGACATTCTGTCAAGTTTCCCAATTGTCGGTATAATTGATCATCACCAGGATGAGAAGCTCTTCTTTGAAGCTGACCCGCGTATTGTACAGACTGCTGGAAGCTGCTCCAGCCTCGTGGCTCAGTACTGGATGAATCAAGGCATCCAACTGGATAAAGATGTGGTGAAGCTTCTGTTGGCTCCTCTAGTTATTGACACAAGGAACTTGACATCTCGTGTGGAGAAGGTTGATGTTGAAGCCTCCAAACAATACGCCGAGTATGTTGACCCGCAATTCACGAGCCAGTGGTTTCACCAGATCCAGGATGCCAAGTTTGATATCACTGGGCTCACAGCAGAGGAGATTTTGGCGAAGGACTACAAGCTATTCGAGTTTGGAGTTGGTAGCGATGAGATTCCAAAACTTGTAGGGATCAGTTCCATTGTGAAGCCACTCAGCTGGTTGAAGAAAGAGTACGGCCTAGAAAATGAACTGCACAAGTATCTCAAGGACCACGAACTCGACATTCTCGTGGTTATGACTGCATTCGAAGATGATGGCTTCAAAAGAGAGATTGGGTTTGTAACGTCGGATGAAGCCAACCAAATCATTCTTGATCTTGCCCTGAAATCCCTACAAACGGAGCTTGACTTGCACCCGATCGACCGATTCACATACAGCCAGCTTAATACTGCTGCCAGCAGGAAACAGGTGGCGCCCGCTATCCAGAGGGCCTTGGAGAGATTGTAATGAACTAGCGCACAATTTTGACTCCGACCGTTGTAGTGTCTGGTTTTTATGACTCCGCTGGCCCCTTATATATAAGAAAGTGCTATTATCTGCTCCTCTCCAGCGCAAAAGAGAACAACGTCACAAACAATGCTCAGACGCTCGTACTCCACTGCCTCTCCCCTGTTGAAGACGCCATTGTATGGGCTGCACACCTCCCTGGGTGCGGATATGGTGGAGTTCGCTGGATATGCGATGCCCATCCTGTACAAGGGGCAGTCTCACATTGAATCACATCTCTGGACACGTCAACATGCTGGTTTGTTCGATGTCTCTCACATGCTGCAACAGAAGATCGCTGGTGCCGATGTGATTCCATTCCTTGAGTCGATCACTCCAACGGACTTCAAGCAACTCAAGCCATGGCATAACCAGCTCACAGTCTTGCTTAACACTGAAGGTGGTATCGTAGACGATACCATAGTCACCAAGCATGATGATGACCAACACTTCTACATCGTCACCAACGCTGGTACACGGGAGAAGGATCAGAAGTTCTTCAAGGAATTTAGTCAAGGGTTTGACGTCAAGTTTGAGCCAGTGGACACGACACTTTTAGCGATTCAGGGTCCAAGTGCTCACAAGGTGCTACAGAAGTTCACCAACACAGATCTGTCAAAGATCTACTTTGGAAACTCCAGGTATATCAATATCCCAGCTTTCAATAATGCGGAGCTGCATTTGGCCAGAGGTGGGTACACCGGTGAGGATGGATTTGAGATCTCTATCCCAAATAACGTGGCTGAAGGTTTGGCAAAGGCCCTTTTGGAGGACCCAGAGCTCAAGCCCGTTGGTCTTGCTGCTAGAGACTCACTGAGACTTGAGGCCGGTATGTGTCTTTATGGCCATGATCTCAACGATGAAACGACACCGGTGGAGGCATCTCTTGCATGGGTCATCTCCAAGTCCAGAAGAGACGGAAACCCGCCGTTCAACGGTTCTTCCAAGATTCTGGCCCAATTGGCGGATCGATCGCTTGTCAAGCAACAGAGAGTGGGATTCCAGCTTAAGGGCCCAGCAGCTCGTGAAGGCTGCGAGATATACGACAAGGCTCAACCAGAGAGGCTCATTGGTAGAGTGACCAGTGGAAGTGCGTCACCATCGATGGAGGGCCGTTGGAACATTGGCCAAGGGTACGTGGATAGAGGATATCACAAGTCTGGAACAGAGGTGCTCATCAAGATCCGCAACAAATTGAGAGAAGGTGTGATTTCAAAGCAGCCGTTTGTGCAGCCTAAGTACTACAGACAATGATCTACACACGTCATGAGCAAGAAACCAGTAGCCATTAATAGCAGACGCATCCGGCACGCAGCCATCATATCACCCCGTCATATAATCGCAGACCGCGGGAATCGAACCTGCACCACACGGGGGGGAGTTAGTCGTGGCTGCACCGAAGTCCCTCAGCCAACCAAATTCCGTCGCTCAGAAAGTCGTTGAAAAAAACCCACCGGGCCCACCCCTGTAGAAGCTCCAAGTGCAACAAAACAACCCGCGATGTTCTCTAGATACGGTGCCTCTGCCGCTCGCTCGGCTGTTTCCCAATCAAGGTGAGTCTCCACCCCGCTTCGATTGCGCGCAATGGGCAACCGCAAGGCCCACCTGTTGCCCAAGCTCGAGAGGGTCTCGGGTGTCATGTCCACCACGGTCCCCTTTATTTGCCTTCATCACTAACAAATGCCAGAAACTATGCCACTCTTCGTGACATTGAGACTCGTCTCAAGTCCATTAAGAACATTGAGAAGATCACCAACACCATGAAGGTTGTCGCCTCCACCAGAATTGGAAAGGCTGCTCGTGCCATGGCCTCCGCTCGTGTCTATGGCACTGCTGACAGAGAGGTCTACGACCACGCCGAGACCGCTCCAATCGAAACCGAGGAGACTCGCTCCCTTTTGATCGTGTGCTCTTCCGACAAGGGTCTCTGTGGATCCATCCACTCCCAGGTTGCTAAGGCTGCCAGACTCAGACTTGCCGAACTCGACGGTAAGGCTGACCTCATTGCCATCGGTGACAAGGTGAAGGTACAGCTCAACAGAACAAACCCAAACAACATGCTATTGGCCTTCAACGGTATTGGTAAGGAGGCTCCAACTTTCACTGAGTCTGCTCTCATTGCCGATGAGATCCACAAGCTCGGCAACAAGTACGCCAGTGTGGAGATCATCTACAACAAGTACGTCTCCGGTGTCTCCTTCGAGCCAACCCGTTCTCCACTCTACGATGCCGAGTCCATCGAGCAGTCTCCAGCTCTCTCGCAGTACGAGGTTGACCAGGACGCCAACGTGGCAGAGACCGTCTCTGAGTTCTCCCTCGCGAACGGTATCTACGCTGCCCTTGCCGATGGCTACGCCTCCGAGGTTTCTGCTAGAAGAAACGCTATGGACAATGCCTCGAAGAACGCTGGTGACATGATCACGAAGAACTCCATCCTGTACAACAGAACCAGACAGGCTGTGATCACCAACGAGCTTGTGGACATTATCACCGGTGCCTCCTCCCTGGACTAAATATTCAAAATGGTATGATATGATTGATTGCTGTAGAGAGTAGTATTTACCAGTGGTGTCGCCGATGTCTGTAATATTGCTTCATGAATATATATGAATGACAAATTTCCCAGACTGGAAAGATCACCTGCCAACTTCAACTCTTTTAAACCGCCAACCCCTGATGGTACGGTGGCTCATTCTTGCAGCGCCGGCGCTCGCAGCAACCTTCAGTGTCTTTGAAGACCTATTCGCAACGCCAAAAGTGAGTTTCAAGGGGTCTTTTTATCAGCAGTTGGACTAACCACGTTCAAAAGCATGTCATAAAGTACGCGGATGGGGTCCTCTCAGGACAGCAGAAGCTGGAGCTTGAGCGCAGTAATGATACATATGCGCTTCAGCTTAAGGACAAGAGATTTCTGTGTCAGATCGCACCGACATACACCGATGGAGATGAAGAGATCGACTCCGTCGGTGCCCTCACGCCCAGACTGGAACACTACGCTACATTGATCGAACTTGCCCTTGGTGACACGTGTTTCTTCCAAATCAACGGATACTGGACGTATGGCTTCTGTCCCAAGAATGAGTTTGCTCAATTCCATGGAACGCCACAGGATTATGTCGATGGTAAGGTGTACACATATACACTGGGGCGTGCTGCCAATGCCCCTCTAGTGGCAAAATCTGAATCAGGAACAACAATTCTCTCACAGAACATGGAGAATGGGTCAATATGTGATGTCACCGGGAAGCCTCGGCGTGTGGAGATCCAATATGTTTGTGATCCTGACGTGAAAGGTATTATGCTTCAATGGGTTAAGGAGTACAGAACTTGCCACTATTTGGCCCAAGTGAGTCTACCACAGTTATGTGAAGATCCTCTTCTAAGAGTCCGTGGTGAGCCTTTCAGCTATATAACTTGTCATCAGGTCCTGGAGGAGACGCCTGAGATTGCCGATGATGCTTCAGAATGGGAGATCAAACTCTCTGATTACGAGTTGCGCAAGTACTCGGAACATTTACTCGTCGCACGCCATAAACAGCTTGAAAATTTGATATTCATTGTCACTGATGACAATCATGAATCGTTAACTGAGCGTGTTGGGCTCCATTTCCAAGATTTTTTGCAAAAGGGTATCTTGATGGATGCTGAACTAGCTCAGCAGCAGTTCGAACAAGGACTCGAATTCAAAGCCCTCCTCTATGACAAGAATGGCAGATTCATTGCGACAATACATGTCTCTGTCATAGATGGGGATGTCGTTGTAACTGTGGACACTAACTACTCCGCCCTCTCAGACAACTTTGCACGCACGGATACCGTTACAACCACGATCACAACCACTACGGTGAGCGTCCATGACGAGCTATGAAAATCACGAAAAAACATCCATTCGAAATACACCCCGGTTGTAGATCGACATATCCCAGTACGTATGACAAGACAACAGTCATCCAATAACAAAAACCAACAACATCAGTCCTCGTTGAAACTCTTCCCCAATTCCACGAGTTTGCCACTAATTCTCTTCCTCAACTGTGTCTCTGCATCCTCTATGTCATCAAAGCATTGGTTCTCCTTGTTTCCTATCCATAATCTCAACACCCCAACAAGAGTTTCTACGTTCAACAGCTCTTCGTCGCGACACCACGCAAGTGGATACTTCTGTGCGAGCTTGAACATGGAGATGAACGAGAGTAGACTTATTTCATCCTGGTCTGCCTTGATATACTTCATTAACAATTTGCTTTCACGGCCCTTTTGAAGACGGATATACTTGAGGATCAAAGCAGACGTGAGCGCATTAAAGAGATCCTTGGAGAGCAGCGGTTTGAACCGAGGTTCGACCGACTTGGGGATGTGGTGTGCATAAGCGATGGCGTCATCATCAGCTTGTGTGGAACTCTTCGCGTCAGGACCTTCATCGTTATGCAAGGCAATTTCCTCAGAGTCGTTATCCCCACCAATCTCTTCATCACTAGTGAAAATGTCTTCGCCATCGTCCGATTCGGAATCCACACTATCCGACGATGCCTCAATCTCATCAGCCACGGGTGTCTGCGTTGACTCCAACGCCTCCTCATTGACAAGCCTTAACGTATCATCAAGGTATTTCTCATTTAGGAGGGACTTGAACAGTTTAATACGAATCTCCAGTATTGATCTTTGAGGCGCCAGGTTCTCCGTCAAGTTCAACAAATCCCAGAGTTCCTTCTTGATCTCCTTAACCTCATTACGGTCGAGCAGATCCATTTTCGGATTAAACGTCAGGTCAGTGTATTTGAGCAACACTTCTCTGAAAAGCTCGTTGGACCTGAAGCTCACTAATAGTGTCTTGTAATCGTGGATTATGCGATCATCCTTCAAGATCAATTTGTACCCCTGATCGTTCAGTCCTCTGGTACAATTCAGATCAAACGGAAGTTTGCACACATAGTTTAGTAGTCTCGTGAACGTTTCCGATGGGCGGCCCACTGGCGAAACCATATCTTTGAAAAGGTGTCTCAAAGTATGATCTGCAACTCTCAGGTTCTGGATTTCAGCTGTGGAGTGCTGGATGACGGCATTGATGTTCACGAGCGATGATAAATCCGAATGTTCTTTTAACAGCTTGGCAATGACAATTTTACCGAACTCCACTTCGAAGTTCGACTTAAAAGTGTAGAGCTTGAGTAACGTGTAGAGTAAACTGGTAAAACTTGAAGTCATGGGGTTTACCAACAATTCACTGTTGATGATCATGCTCACCTCAAGTTCAGTGGCATCCGCTTGCATTAAATGACCCACGTTGATGAAAACGAGTTGTTTGGTGAGCTCATACCACGCCATAAACGAGATTCTTGAAAGCTTAGTCTTTGTCGCGTCGTCATGTTTGCGAGTAAAAATTGACGGTGACAGAATCTGGAAGATGGAATAGAGGATAAACATCACTTTAAAGATCAGGACAAAAACATCAAAGTTTCCTCCGCAAAAAAATGGGAAGGCAGAGAGACCCCTGTACTCGTAATCGCCTGAGGTGAACAAATTTTGTCCCACCATCGTCGCCAAACCACCCACGAGCACCTTCCCTTGGAGTCCCAATTGACCATATGGTGCTTGTGGCTGTTGTGATATCATGTTAACAGGTTGTCCAGAGTAGTCCAGAGCAGGCTGGAACTGCTGCATCTGTTGCTGTGTCTGTTGTGGATAATGCTGCTGCATGAACACTGGCTGTTGCTGTTGCTGTTGTTGCTGTTGTTGCTGTTGTTGTTGTTGTCCACGAAGGTGTTCGATTTCCGCAACCAGTATGGCGTTTTTCTTCTCGAGGTGCTGAATGTATTCAGTGGCCTTCGTGAGCACTGAAGCCTTGTTGATCTTTGATGCCGGCGAGAGCCCGTCAAGATCGTTGATTGACGTCTTTGAGTCACCTGCAGCGATTCGCAACGCCGGAACAGCGTCTCGCAGAGCTGTAATCTTTGTGTTGATGTTTGTCCGATACTTCATCTCGATCACGTTGTGGGTGGAGCGGTCCTTCTTCTTGCTTGCAGACTTTGCCTTCGGGTGTGAGTCTGCAAAAAGTGGAGCAATGGTTAAATCAGGGCGTCCCGTCCACGACTCTATAACGAATGGCGAATCCTGCTGCGAAGAGGACCCAGCATCCGGTGCACTAGGACCGAGCGGCGCAAAGTCATCGCTGTTGTACAGCCCATCCAAACGCCACCCGGGCGAGACGGAGCTCTTGGTGCTTGCAACCTCCGACGGTGACAGCGACGAGCTGGACAGAGAGGCCAGCAGGGCGTCTGTATCTTCGAACGAGTACTCGATTGGTTGCGCGGCAAACGGCATTCTTCTTTGAAGGTTGCAAATACGGCCGAGCGACTCTGGAAAACGAGACTATGGGTGTCCTTATGCGTGCAGCGATGGCTGTCCACTTTGTATCCCTTGAATAACAACGCGCCCAGTCCAGCGGCTGTTTGTGTGCAGCGGCTCTGTGTTGTTGTTAGGGGGATTCTTTTTTCCCCCCCACGGAACTAACTAAACCAGCCCGTCCCAGCGATTTTTGAATTGCGCGCGCAGCAAAGTTGGGAAAAACCCAGACTTGTCCCCGCATCCGTTCACCACACACACACAGATCAGAGGCCACACTGTGATAAGGCGATCGGGGCTGAACTGCAGAGGTGGGGCTGGAAGATTCGTCAAGCGGTTGGTTCCGGGGAAATGCAGCGGTCCATGCTAGTGCCGTTGGTATTTGCAGTGGATCCCGCGCGGAAGTTGAACCGGTAGAATTGATTTACGAAGGAAAAATAGCCACGTTCATCACGGTGCACGAAGTCGACTGAGTGAACAGTTTTGAAGTAATCGCGATCTGACCGCAAATCAGCTTGCTAAGTTGATAGTTTCGGGGGGGCATGTACAGCGTGGACTATGACAAGCTGAGCGTGGAATACCCGGAACTTTGCAAGTTTATGGATGCGGGAAGACTAAGATTTACTTATGAGAGCCAATGCGCCCTCACCGCCGCCCTGCTGCACAAGTTCCATGGGATAAACATCTCGATCTTGAAGGGCCATCTCATCCCAGCTGTGCCATCCCGCGCAGTGTACTTGAAGATTGTCAGACGTGTGTTTGAAGAGAGCTGCGGGTGGAGAGAAGATGACATGCAAGGGCTGGATATTGGCGCGGGCCCTTATGCCATCTACGCCGTTCTGGCCTTCAAGCTTTATGGATGCAATATGACCGGTGTTGATATTGATCCTTCAGCGGTGGAGCATGCGAAGAAGATCGTCCTTGACAACAAGCTCCCGTTGACCATTGAACTAGGAGATGGGATCACGGGTTCAGGTTATGATTTCATGGTTTGTAACCCTCCTTTTTATGCCTCCATCGAGGAGATGAAGAGGCGTAATGAGGACAAGTCGGAACTTTGCCGTGAGCCCGTGGTGGGCACTGAATGCGAGCTCGTCTGTACAGAGGGCGAAGTCGGTTTTGTCATGCGACTTATTGACCAAAGCCGGGGCCAATGTCTTTGGTTCAGTTCCTTGTTAGGATTGAAGAGTTCTGTGTCCGAAATTATCACCTATCTGATTTCGAAAAGATGCGCCAACTTCCACGTACAGGAGTATCACCTGGGTAACACCAAGCGATGGATCCTGTTCTGGTCCCATGAATTCCACAGACCCATGATTGTGCATTCCAACTGGGCAAATGTTAAGGTTACTGTCTTTGAACACAAGTTTGACTTGGAGAAAGTGAAGGCTGTAACATCAAAGCTTCCCCTCGATGTTCAGTCTGAAGATGATAAATTGCTAATCAATGTCCCAGGGATAGTATGGTCTCGACAATACAGGAGATCGGGTAAATATACCCCCTCGAGGCATACCTTCATACTCACCGCTTATGACATCCATTTCCGATACGGTGAAGACTTCAAAACTTTCCAGAGCTTTTATAACTATCTAAGAGGCATCTAAACCGATCTCTACTCGTAACCTTCAACCTTTTTGACAACGCGAGCTGGTTGTCCCACACAGACACTATGTGGAGGAATAACCTGTCCAGCCTTGACCACAGAGTTTGCGCCGATAACCGCACCTTCACCAATCACTGCACCTTGTAACACGGTGACATTCGCACCCAGCCATACGTAATCACCAATGGTGATCTCTCTTGCCCACTCGTTACCCTTTTCGCAACGCTCAATTGGATCCAAATGATGGGTTGCACATGAAATCACGCAGTTTGGTCCAAACTGAACATATTTCCCAATCTTCACCACAGATGTATCCAAGATGGTCAGGTTGAAATTGGCATAGAAGTAATCACCAATTGAAACGTTGAATCCGTAGTCCACGTTGAATGGGGGCTCTAAATATGCATCTTTCCCAACTTGGCCAAAGATCGTGGAAATGTAATCGTGGCGCTCCTTGGTAAACTCTTGCTCGGTCTTGTCATCGAGATAGATGTTCCCATACTTGCGTGCCATCTCATGACGTACAAGACGGGCTCGGTTAAGCTCAGGGGCCCAGCAGTTGTAGTGCATACCCGAGAGCATTTTTTCGTAATCATCGGATCCCTTGGGGACACCGTTCAGGTTGTCGTAGGCAAATCTGATGAGCTCTTGGTCCTTCTCGTATCTCTGTGCCATTGGTGTAGAGCTTTCTTGGGCGATATGACGGGGGACTCCAACAGCGGGAGACCGAGGCCCTGGTCATGTCTGCACCCCATAATTAAATGCCAAGTTCGGTGGAAAATTCCGGCGGCCACCCCCGCATAGAATTCCGGAAATGGCTTGGACTAGCCTACGATCGATTTACAGACGTTGAAGGGTGGCTGTCTATCAGCTTGGTCACTAGTCTCTCTGGAGAGCTAACAACTTAAGCCGGCTTAACCTCAACCCTTGAGACTGATAGTTGCCTGCCGTTATAGATTCTAAATGGCTAGTCATCTATTAGTCTTAGCTCGAGCCTCTAACAACAGTGTACCAGCATCACATACAACAGCTCATTTCGCCATCAACTCCACAAGATCATCCACAGGATTCTCACCAAACGTCGCACTGTCAATGTTCACAAGTGCATTCTTGATTCCCACGTCCAGACGTGGTGTAATGGCGGCAAGCTTATTCAAAACCTCAACACGGCCACGCTCATCGGCAAACTCCTTCTCCAACAGCACGTTGTTAAACTCATCCAACGTGGAGAGATTTGGCACGGCAATATCATTGTTGAAACAACTGAGCATATCCAACTGCTGCAACACCGTGTATGAAGACGTGGTGGTCAGGATCAACAAACGACGATCATCTGGCGGTTGGCGCTTGATGTACGTAGTGAGCACTTGTAGGATCGCATTGGAGAAGCGCGGCCCAATTGGTACCCATTCGATGATCTTCTCAATGTCATCAATAACGACAACGTTCAACGGTGACTTGTATGCATCACGGAATAAGTTATCAATGTAGGCAATCTTGGCACTCTCACTCATCGCAGCCATATTGTCAGGAGAGAGCAGACGCACAAAGGGGAACCCTGAGTCCAGGGCAATCTTTGCCGACAGCGCAGTCTTACCAGCGCCAGGAGGACCATGCACCAATAATGAGATCAAGTTGGTCTTCTCCCTGGTTTGTCTTACATAACGATGTCCAATCTTGAGGATCTCGTTGACCCTAGGAGAGTATGACAGAAGTCCCTGCTTCAAACACATCTTCAAATCACCCTCACTGACTCCAAATGCTGGCACAACTTCCGCCAATGCATCCAAAAAGTTCTTTCTCGTCACTTTCATGTTACTGATGGTCTTTTGGTTTACATTGGTCTTACCTTTACCAATGTTGACAACACCGTCAATGGCAAAGGACGAGGCGGATTTCACCAGACCTTCAATCTCTGCACCTGAAAAATTCTTCGTCAGTGCCGCAAGTTCATGCAGATCAACGTCCGTTCCCAATGCCTTGTGTTCTCTCATCTTCTTTGTATGGATCTCAAAGATTTGCAAACGACCTTCTTCATCAGGTAAATGGATCTCCACTTGTACTTCAAATCTTCCAGGACGCAACAGGGCAATGTCAATCAAATCACGGCGATTGGTCATTCCAATCACCAAGATATTGTTGAGTTGGTCCACACCATCCATCTTGGCCAAAAGTTGGTTAACAACATTGTCACCGACACCTGTACCATCACCTCTTGAGCCTCTCTGCTTAAACACGGAATCCAACTCGTCAAAGATGATAATGTGAAGTGAAGACTCGTCTCCCTTGGCTTTGAACTCTGTCTCGGCGTCCTTGAACAAGTTACGAATGTTCTCCTCAGAAGAACCGACGTATTTACTCAGGATCTCTGGGCCATTAACGATCTTTGGTTCCCTGGCATTAAGCATCTTTCCGATCTTTCTAGCAATCAACGTCTTACCCGTACCAGGTGGCCCAAAGAGTAAAAGACCCTTGACGTGATTGATTCCCAACTTCTCAATGAATGCAGGTGGGAACACTCTCGAGGCAAAGGCACGTCTAAAGATGTTGGCAAACTCCTTGTCCAAACCACCAACACCAAGCTCTTCAAACTTGAAATCGGGTCTGATCACCGCGTCAGATCTTGGTCTCATGGAGCTTGATTTCAAATTGACAAGTCCATCTCTCCCCTTGAAGAAGTTGATCACTGTTTGTGGTAACAACAGGCCCTTGGTCTCAATCCCAGTGCTTACGGGTCCATTGTTCTCAATATCGACAAGATCAACAACCTGTACACTTTGCACACGAATCTCAAAGATATGCCCTTTAAAGTCCAACAGCAACAGCTGTGTTGGTGTGAAGATCTGATTCTCAAAACGGGCAGTCATAGCCTTCGCCAACTCATCCTGGTCAAACTGATCGGTGGTTACATTGTTCTTACCACGGAAGGAGATTTCCACGTTCAGTGAGCCGATGTACGTTTGTCTCCCCGTTGCAGCCAAGATATCATATTTTCTCACCTGTGTAGGCTGATCAATGGATAAACCGGCCCAAAGTCTCTGTGTACCATTCAGGCCAATGGTTCCAGGGATCACCTCACGGGAGTGTTTGGTAGTGAAGACGTAGAACTCATTCAAGGACACGTGGATCCCATCCTGGAAGTCTTCAGGATTCACCGCTGCAACGTTTGCCAGCGCATACTGGTTGTTTGGACAGTTTGCTGCCCGCAGGTCCCGTGGCGGCCCCAGCTGCGCGGGTGCTGCTCTGTTATGTGATATCGGTAGCTTGTTCATCAGTCCGTTGCTCTTGCCGAACAGCTTGTCCATGGTGAACAGGTTTTTTCGTGGCAAATGGCTGATTGGCGTTTGTTTAGGAGAGGATTCTTGGTCGGATAATTTTGGGCTCGCTATCGATGGATTCATCAGTCTGGGCAGCTTTAGGCGGGTGGCTTACCTGTGATTCAGACTCTACAGTGGCTAATGGTAGGGGATTCAGCCCCCAACGGGGGGTTTATACGCTAGACGGCCCCTCATGATCACTGGCTGCTAGCCCCTCCCTCCTTGTCACCCGGGCTCATGAGGAAGAGAATGGCCACAGGGACGAGGTACATCCAGTACTTCTGTATGAAGGACTTGTTTTCCTGGTTAAATTAGTCAGTGAAACCGGTGCAATGGGTGCCTCACACTCACCTCCTCCGCTGGTTCCAGCGGGTTCTTGATCTCTTGTTTCTCTTTCTTCTGAGTAATGAACGGCGTCGGACCCGGTGAGATTGTCTTTACAAGGGGCCGAAGTCCCCTAGCTGAGCTCTTTTTGAACGAGACAGTGGCAATCTCCCCAGTGGACTTTGTAGTGATCACAACATCGTAACCGAAAGGCTGCGACAGCTATGTTCGTTAGTCTTGGAACCAAGGCATCATCAATATTCTCTCACTCACCTCAGCATATCCGTAGCTCATGAACTGTGGGCCTTTCTGAACACCAAAACGATATGCTCCAGCTTCTAGAGTATCCACACCATCCACAATCTCAGCCTCCTTGGTCTCCTCATTATGATTGAGGGTCCCGATCGGCGTCGACGTGTGTGTGTCCAGATTCTGGGCCAGTAGCTTCAGTGTCTCAGCATCCGCAACTGTGGCTAGCAGCGTCGTCAAAAGTGTGAGATGTGATAACTGCATCAATTCGTTGTCTTACTCCTTCCTGCGGCCCTTTGTCGCCCGGATCTCACACTTCCCGGCGTAGTGGGCTTGATGGCTAACGGAGACACTGAAAGGGGATGAAAACATCACGAAACCTCAACACTGCACCACAAAATGTCCCACAACACAATGTCTTCGAACGGGCTGCACGTGCCCAAGTCCGCGTATCCTCGCGCCTTTGGCGACTTTGACTCTTCTCTGCAGGACCTAGACGACGTGGAAGGTGACATATCTCTGAGGGCTGACCTTCCACCTGAAGATGACGACGAGAGTTCATTCGATGAGCTTCTCGAACCTAACGGCAGACGTGGTTCTGTGTTTAAGGAGGAGTCCGCATCAAGTTCAAGAAAGGGTTCCATATTAAAGCAGCCAGTCTCGCCCAAGCCAAGGGGGTATGAGTTCAAGCTTAAAACCACACAATGTCTCATCTACTTGACATATCCCTCCACCGGGGTGGAGATTGACAACTACGGGAAGATAGAATATGAGCTCAAGACCAAGGAAAAGAGCATGGTGGTTATCATCCCCAACTCCAAGGGACTCAGCATTAATAACAAGAAGCTCGCGGATGCCTACGCGATCAGAACAGGATGTGTCACTGCACTTGTCGACGTATACTTTGACGACGCATTGAACCTTGAAAATCCTGTCGACGATCCTAATGATTCCTTGATCGCCAAATTCAAGACTATGGCTGTGGGACTGGCGTTGAACGTGAGGCTTAGCTACTGGCTTCAGTGCCATAACGTATTCGGTGCATACAATGAAGGCCGTTATCAAAGCACGTCCAACTGGGTTGAAGTGGAGAAATGCATAGAGGAGCTACTTACATCCAGCAATGTTCAAAATGCAGTCATCATTGGTTTCTCCTTTGGTGCAAATACTGCCCTTCGCTTCGCTATTGAGTCCGACGATAAAAGAATCAAGAGTACCGTCATCGTGCATCCCATCATGATGCCACATGAGGTCTTTGAGCACGTCAAGATCCCAACACTTCTACTTGTGGGCAAAGAGGACAACTTCTACTCGAGAAGTGATCTCGCCAAATTCGAGGAAGATCTTGCTACCAAGAAGAACAGTGCACTATTTAAATGCGTCCAGTTGAAGCATAATAGCAACACACCACATGGGTTTGCCATTGCAGGAGATTACTCTCCGGTCAAGGTTGGTGATCTGCCATTCCGTGCCTGTGAAATAATTGTCTCTTGGGTCTTGGGGAAGATTTAACTACGCTGATTCATCATTTCGAATCATTTCTTGTTCTGAGTGGCATAATGGCGCCTTCATACCTTTTCATCGACGGCTCTAATGATCCGGTTCAAGTCTCTTACATGCAGGGCGACAGCCCCTATAGCAACGATAGCCGCAAAGGTGAAAGGTGTCCAAGTCATTGCACTTGCCTTCTTCCCAATGTGTGCAACCACGATTCCCATCGATGCTTTCTCCACTAGTCTTTGACTCGCATTGGCAGCCACATGGGCCCACATTGCACCCAGTCCCCAAACTAGAGCCAATATTGGGGCCAATGCTAAGTTGAACTTGTTCACAAGGATTTGGGCTGGGAGGCCAGGAATGGCGACGTAAAGCAAAGACAGGAAAAGCACAATCGTGAGCACAATACATGCAATGAGGATGTATGGGTGCACAATCTCGTTGGAGAACTCTGAAGCGAGTGAGACAATGTCCAACGAGGTTGAGCTTGAGTTTGAATTCACGGTATAGATGTCCACTGCAGTGACCTGTATAAACTGGCCAAGGTTTGATTTTGACATGCATGTGCGATCCTCGCCCACGTCGATGCATAGGGACAAATACCCGGCACGGACTTGCATCATTTCATAATCGGTTAAGTTTCTGGATTTGTATGAACTGGTGATGAGTGGATAGATTGCGGAAGACTCGTTGAAGGAATATTTGACAAGGTACGTGGATGAATAGGTGCTACTATCCGAGTAGCATCCCAATAGAAGAAAGGCGAGGATGAAGACGTTGATGAGGAGAAGAAGCAGCATTGAGATCCGAGGCATCTTCTTGAGCACGATCCATGCGACGCTGATGGAGAACATTGTGCGAATGATTGTTGATTAGCGGAGGGCCAAGGGCAAAATGCAGAAATCTCAGTATTTATACACAGGGACATAGCACTGTTTCATCGTCATTCAGGCTATGCGTCTAGGGTGTCCTTCTCAATGTAACACTCTCGTAGTGACATTGTAGCATCGTTGTTTCATGCCTGCTAGAGTGCGCCCCGAACCGATGATGTGAATCAGTAAACCCACAGATTGGACCGTTGCGGACTAAAAGTGGCAGGTAGAGAGGAACAGGGTAGCTCTCAAAGGCACTAGTCTTATAAGTGACAATGATATCTTGGCTAGCACAACCCCCAACTGACCCACTGATGATGATGCCAAAAACAGCTTTCTGGTGCCTTTCCAGTGCTCAAAAGACTAATCCAAGATACCGAATATGTCCCTAAAACGAAGATATCACTTTAGCATGCCTAGTATTGTCTCAATGAAGGATTCAGAATGACATAATTTGGCCAACGATAGAAAAGACATCTCTGATTATTTACAGAACATTTAATGTAGGGCCTATTCAATAAATGGACCCAGAAGACGTCACAAAATTAGGATAATTGACTACAATGCTTCATATTGAGACGAATCAAAGCCATTGTGACAATCTACCGAGTTCAAGAGCGTTTCATATTCAAAATTCCAAGCAACAAATCATGGGATCTCCGCCGCACGACTTTATCCGCTTCCGCCTTTGTGGCGTAACGTGCATGCGTCTTCGCTGCATGGATAATATGGAAAATTGCCCAATTCGGGTGACGGGTCGCCAGTCATTCCACAAACACCCGAGCAGACACTAGGGAGAGAGAGATATTACTACAGCTACAGCATTTTTGTGCACGTAACACGTCATAGATGATCAAAATATTTACTTGGAAGCAACGAACTCCAACAAGTCGACAACTCTGGTAGAGTAGCCGTACTCGTTGTCGTACCAAGCGATGAGCTTCACGAACTTTGGAGACAACAAGATACCAGCGGAGGCGTCAAAGATGGAAGATCTGGAGTCGGTCAAGAAGTCAGTGGAGACAACAGCATCCTCGGTGTAACCGAGCACACCCTTGAGCTCACCCTCAGAGGCGGCCTTAACAGCAGCCTTGATCTCGTCGTAGGTAGCACCCTTGACGAGCTTGACGGTCAAGTCAACGACGGAAACGTCGGTGGTTGGGACTCTGAGAGACATACCGGTAAGCTTACCAGCGAGCTCTGGGATGACCTTACCGACAGCCTTGGCAGCACCGGTGGAGGATGGGATGATGTTACCGGAAGCGGTACGACCACCTCTCCAGTCCTTGTGGGATGGACCGTCAACGGTCTTCTGGGTGGCAGTGATGGAGTGGACAGTAGTCATCAAACCCTCCTCAATTCCGAAGGTGTCGTTGATAACCTTGGCCAATGGAGCCAAACAGTTGGTGGTACAGGAAGCGTTGGAGATGATCTTGATGTCGGAGGTGTACTTGTCCTGGTTGACACCCATGACGAACATTGGAGCGTCAGCGGAAGGAGCAGTAATGATGACCTTCTTGGCACCACCGTCAATGTGCTTCTGGGCACCGGCAAGGGTGGTGAAGACACCAGTGGAGTCGATGACAAAGTCAACCTTCTCGGCACCCCATGGGATGTTGGCTGGGTCACGCTCCTGGAAGACCTTGATCTTCTTACCGTCAATGACGAGATCGGTACCCTCACTCGAGACCTCACCAGTGTACTTACCATGAGTGGAGTCATACTTGAACATGTAAGCAGCATACTCAGCGGCGATGAATGGGTCGTTCACAGCAACGACAGTGATGTCCTTTCTGGACAGAGCAACTCTGAGGACGAGACGACCAATACGTCCGAAACCGTTGATACCGACAGTGATAGCCATTTTAAATTGATTGATTGATTGATTTGTGGTTGGCTTTGTGAAAGAGGACGGGAAATCAGGGGCGTGGGCGCCTTTTTATAATTGCTGGGCGCTCATCCATCATCAGGTGGCGCCGCCGCCCATCCATGCACCATAAATGGCCAGATCAGGTGGTTGCTGTTTTGTAATTAAACGGTTAAAGTGGCATTAAGCGATCGCAGGAGGGATAGTGTAGCTACACTGTTGCAATTGACCTCATACATGGTGCATTGAGTCCTCGCTAGCGTGCACAACCCTCGAAGACGTCATGTGGTGGGAGCCTCCCTGCCGACCCAGGAAAATGACAAGTTTGACCGGAACTGGGGCCCTAAGAGGGTCGGATGTGAGGGTTTTAGCGGCAACGCGTGATGAGCATTTGACGGTGCTCATGATTCTACTGGTGATGGTATCATTTGCTATGCGCTGGAGCCGGTAGTTCTACTGCTAATTGCTAGTGGCATGGATGCACATCCCCTGACTTGACATCGGGTGCATTGTTCTTGTTGCCCTCTTCACTCACTGCAAGCTACAGATGCTCACAAGTTGCAGATTATTCGGCTGCACAATTTACAAACAAAGACCTTCTGCCCAACGGTGTGTGCCGGGAAACCAAGGTCCAATTCTGCCTGACTCCCATCCCGAGGAACAAACCCATTGATCTCCTCTGAATCAGCCGTCAGGGGCAAGGTCTGCAACCTTGTTCCAACCTCGTGCCACATTACTGTCATCACATGTGCTCCTGCTAACTCAGGAACTTACAGACATCAACACCTAATCATTTATACAAGAACTAATGGTGCGCCTTTTCAGCGGTTGGAAGCTTCTTAAGCGACACTCTGATGGACTCAACACCCTTGAGTAGGTCCTCCTTGGAGATCACCAGAGGTGGTGCCAGTCTGATGATGTGGTCATGTGTTGGCTTAGCGAGCACTCCCTGCTCCTTCATCAGAAGACACAGGTCCCAAGCGGTTCTACCGTTAGCCTTGGACTCGTCAATGACAATAGCAGAGAGCAAACCAACTCCACGCACTTCGGAGATGATTCCGTTGGACTCACCTTGGAGCTTGATGAGCTCCTCCTTCAGGAAGGCGCCGAGCTCAGCAGATCTCTCAACGAGCTTCTCTTCTCGCACAACCTCCAAGGCGGCAACAGCGACGCGGGAGGCAAGTGGGTTACCACCGTAAGTGGATCCATGCGAGCCTGGCTCTAAAGTGAGCATGATCTCCTTGGACGAGAGCACAGCAGAAACAGGAAGGACACCGCCGGAGATGGCCTTACCGAGGAGCACAATGTCTGGTTTCACACCTGCGGAGTGTTCGTAGCACAGAAGCTTACCAGTTCTGGCGATACCAGTCTGAATCTCATCACAAATGAGCAAAACGTTGTACTCTTTGCACAGCTCAGACACCTTGGTGAGGTAGTCTGCTGGCGGAACAACAATACCAGCCTCACCCTGAATTGGCTCAAGGAGAACCGCAGCAATCTTATCACCAGCATTCTTGAATGCAAGCTCAATGTCCTCGATCTCACCGTAGCGCACCAACTTGTCCTTCGTACCTGGAATATGTGGACCAACATTCTTTAAGAACGGACCGAACTGGGCAGTAGCATCTGAATCGGTAGACATGGAGATCACACCGAGGGTTCTGCCATGGAAGTTGTTCTGAGCAGCGAGAATGATGGCCTCGTCCGCAGGAATGCCCTTCTTGACGTAACCCCATCTTCTGGCAAGCTTGAGAGCAGTCTCAACAGCCTCGGCACCGGTGTTCATTGGGAGCACCATCTCGTAGTCGAAAAACTCGGTGATGTACTTGGCAAACACTCCAAAGGCATCCGATGAGAACGCTCTCGAGGAAAGGGTGAGAAGTTGGGCCTGGTCCACGAGTGCCTGAATGATCTTTGGGTGACAATGTCCCTGGTTCACAGCAGAGTAGGCAGACAGGAAATCAAGGTATTCGTTTCCTTCTGGATCCCACACATGTGCGCCTTTGGCCTTGTGGAACACCACTGGCAATGGGTGATAGTTATGCGCCGAGTACTCGCTCTCGAGCGTGCGTGCCTCTTGGGAAGAAATGCCGAAGTCCACCATGCTGATTGATGATAGTTGTTGGTACCCAGAAGAAAAATTTCAAAGCTTCGCCGAGGATTTTAAATGCTTTTGTTGTATTCGCTATCACCAGTGCATAGAGGAAGTTTTGGTGTCAAACTCCCACTCTAAGTGATAAATGGAGCGAACATGGTGTTACCCTGACTCGACCTGCCTCAAAAGTGAAGTTGCCTAACTCGGCGGTTTTTCTTCCATATTTATCGTTCCCCTTTTGGGTCCGTCCGTGACAGGTGATCCAGTTGTAAAAATTGATCATCACAGGGGGGCTCCCACCAACTCAGCAAACCGTTTCCAAATGTCACAGATCAAGAGACAGCTCAGCCACAACATCAGTCAGACCGGTGAAAGCTATGACCACCAGCATGCCCTTCAAACGATCGGCATGCGAATCCGCAAGGCGGTGAGTGAGGGCTACCAGGTTGGCGACGAGATGCATTCCACTCAACGCTATTCCTTGCAGCAGCAGCAGCAGCAGCAAGAACCGCAACAACAACATATGGTGCCGCCACGTCTTCTGCGTGTGCCTCTTCCCTCAAGCGTTGTCGTGCCACCAATGTTGGGCAACGCAAGCTCCTCGTTCGGTTCGAGTATGGCTGAGTGGGAGAACAACTTGGACCTGCGTTTGAAGGATATCGACCAAGTGTTGGCGGTTCATCAGCAAGGGCTCAATAAGCGCAGATTTGACTCGGTGGACAATGACTGGTAGGCAGGTCCTGGAGTCATCACGAGAAGTGTTACAATTTTACGATTTTGCTGATAATTATTTGTAGTGGATGACATTGGGTGGAGCGGCTAGTCTAATTGTTTTCCTCCACCACATCACCGCTCTTATCGCCTCATTGCGTCTGAAGATTTACGGTTGATTGTGCCATCTGTTCCTTTTAACCCCTCACCCCTTCTGTTGGGTATCGGTCCGAGGAGTGAGTGCAGCGCAAAAATTACACTCTTGATTAGCTGTCATCAAATCCACCAGAAAACACAAAAGGACCCCGTGCGGCTACGCAACAGTGCACATCCAGCGGAGGAACCTCACTGCTTTGGCATCGCTTGTACACTCTCTGCACATAGACAGCCAGATAGCAGCGCATAGCAAAATCTGGGGCCGCATATAAATCCCATAAAAACGAGACTGTGCCAAAGCCACAATGGGTAACGCTGAGTCCAAGCTTGCATATAAAAATAAGGTCTTCCGACTCGCCGGAACCGATGATGATGATATTGATTTACAAATACCATCAGATGACTCTTACTGGAACATGTTTTGGGAGGCGCCGACCACCGCTGACGATGTGTTTGCGCTCCTCACTTATAACGACATCAAGGCCGTCAGGGATAGTCACAAGACCAATTTTCTCAACTTGATACGCATTTGCACAGTCAAGCTGATAAGGACAGCGAAACTGAAGTCTTTCCCAGAGCCCGAGAGTAAGAAGGAATTGTTGAATTGTTTGAGAGTCCTTACCAGAGTGTTACCTTTTCTATTTGAGATGGGAGGCGAGTGGGCTAAGGAGACTGACAACTTGTTCTGGAGCCTAAGCTTGAACCCCTTGAGTACTAGCGCACTTGGAGGCAGTCCTACCACTGCAACAGTGGGCTCACTCTCATCTGACTCGCGCGGCCTTTCGCCTTTGGAAAGCTCCAATGTGAGAGTGAACATTAGCCAGAACGTGAATGTCCCACTGAGCTCTACAAGGGCCAATGTTGGACAAGCCGCTGCTGCATCATGCCTTGGACAGCTCTTGGTGGCCACCTTAGCGGATTTGATGTTCACAAGGGAATTCACCTTGGAAAAGACTGGGGTGAAAGGTGCAGACTACAAGATGTGGGAAGTTGGCATCGGTTATAATGGAAAGTATGAGACTCCAAACCCTGAGCTAGACTCAAATAGACTCGAAGTTCTTAGGTTGCTCCTTACCTTGACATCGCAGACTCTTTTCAGAACCCCGAGCAATGTGGTTCCACAGGGTTCCAGATTTCTCACCATACTCGTTACGACGCTACCGAGGATGAAATCGTTGACAATGATCTGCTCAATGATCAATGTGGTTTGTCGATCTTGCAAGACAGACGCTGATAACAACGGCCTGAGCTATAACTCCTCTCAAAACAACAGCCAATATTCAAGCACCAAGTATTACGTTTTGAGAAGAACATTTGTCACGTATACACTGCAGCTACTCACCGTTATGCTTATATATCCACTTCCCAGCACGGACTTGAGCTTTTTGCAAAAGCTAAATTTAATCGCAGCGGGTGAAAAGCCCCATAATCTGGTGAGATCATACTTGGGAAGACTGCATAAGGAGACAGAGCTTAACTTCATCTACTCTTCGATAATGTCTCTGTTGACCAGACCCATTGAACAGGCAGTGGAAAAGGAGGCCAATCCTTTCAATGTCCTGAAGACCAGTTTTAGTGCCTCACCAACGTCAACTGCTGTTAGTGGCGGCGCACAAAGTACCTTTGGCGCCTCTTTTCCTCAGTTGTCTTCCTGGTCTACAGAACTGGTGATGATACTCTGGGACTTGGTTCAATGCAACAAGAACTTTAGGGCATTCGTTTACAACAAGAAGATTCAAGAATTGACCGTGACGCTACTATATTACATCAAGTACTACCGGAACAACGGACTCTGGAGACCAAGCTTGGTGAGGGTCGTATGTTTCTTAATGCTGTACTTGTCAGCAGATGAGATAGTCGTGACCAAGTTACTCATGCCTTTTAGTGCGAGCTACTACACCAACAAGGTGCCGGCCTTTTTCAAGTTGAATAATCAAACGATGCCTTCTAACTTGACATACAGAGACTTTTTGGTGATCCAAATCTCTAACATGATTGTCCAGGATGACTTTGACCCTCTCATATCGCCGAGTCTCTTTGAATACCTTTACAATTTCATCCCAGTTAAGAATTCAGATTCCAACATCAAAGGCCGCACTTCACTGTCGTATCATGCCGGATTAGCAGTCTTGAACATTATCAACAAGATGTCGAACCCTGGTGCGTTGAGTGACCCGTTGAGATTGGACTTGTTGGCACTTATTATTAGAGCTATTGCTCATGGAATTTGCCGTCATCACAGGGAGTCAAGGACACTATTGTTCCTCTTGGTGAAACATGAACGTGTGCTTCTGAACCTTTTGAACGTGATCCAAAGTACATCAAGTGACGGCGAGGAAGAGGCAGACGACTCTTCCAGCAGTAGGCCCATTTCAGGGAATGTTACGCCTGCGGTGATATCACCACCACCGGAAACGAATGATCAAGATGGGTTGACAGATGCTGAGGATAGTCAAGAAGATAGTGACGACAATGATGACTTCCAGAAGAGCTTGAGACCCAACCCATTGGTTGGGATGTCTGTTAAGGCCAAATCCAAATTACCAGCTGACGCTCCCCTGTCCATCACCTGGGCAGGATACAGGGCCTTGCTCATAGTATTGGGCGCCGTCAAACTTGTTAGACGGGAGATCCCAGACTTTGATGATATACCCAAATCCGAAATTTTGGAGCTGCTAGTGAAGATTGAACAAATTGAAAACTTTGATAGCAAAATCTCCAAATTCGCCACTTCTGAGTTCCTTCCAAGAACAAAATTCGACCACTTGCGGTTCGTGTGGTCCAGTCTTTCATTGGGCTGGTACGAGAGCATTGCATGGGGTATCATCTTCTTTGAGAATGTCAGCGCATATAAGGAGGCTACTTCCTCATCATGGTTCAACAAAAGGAACTCCACAATATCACTAAAGGGGGTTGCATCGAGCTGGGGCTTCAACTGGAAGTCCAGTGGCCAGGACAGACCACTGGACTTTTTCGACTTTGATAGTACGATTCTCCAATTGGGCATTTGGAATGGCACGGTGATCAAGCTATTCAAGATCAAGAAACCGGTGCATGAAAAGCAACTTGTGGACATGACGAACCTAATGAAACGGTTCAGACTGAATAGTGTCTCGTCTATATCCACAGCGGATTCAAGAACTTCACCAAGGTTCGCCGCTCAATCCACGATGAACTCTCCAAACCAACTGACGCCCATTACATCACGGCAGTCGTTCGCAACGCCACGAAATTCCTTATCTCGGAGAGACTCTACGCAGCTGAGTCTTACCAGAGAGAATTCATACCAAACTTAGATGACATTTTTAGATAAGATAAGCCTACAATCCAAATATCATAATTACAGTCCTTTAGTTGGTTCATAAGATCATATCAAGTCCAAGTTGAGAGCCAGCTGTCTACCTGGAATTGTAGGATGAGCCATAGTCAAAGTGGCGTCCACCGAGTCAATCAAGTTGATATTTTTACCCGTGATGATCTGCACCGGCTCAAACTTTTGGAAGCCGAGCACATCGTCATAGCTAAGGTCAAACACCTCCACGATGTCATCACCAATGCAGATGAGATACTTCCCCTGTAAAGTAGCATTTGTGCACCTAAATTTGAAGGGGAAGATAAAACTGTCGTTAACCAGCTGCCCTATTGTGTCGATGACAATTGCAAAGGAGTCATACACGAGATAGAACTGTGGTTTTAAAGGTACTTTCATCATTAATAGAGGCTTTGCGGACCCCGACTTCAGCTTCTTTTTGATCATCTCCAGTTCACTTTTTGGCTTCTTCAAGTTAGTCAAGAACTTTGGTATCGGCTGTGATTCGTACATGACTTGGAATGACAAGATCTCGAAGCCCTTGACAGTGTGTAGGACAAACATGGAGTTGAATATGGAGATGTCAAAACAATCAGTGGAGTGTTGGAATCGCTTATAGAGCTGAAAGTACTGGAACGTTCCAAAGCTATCAAATATTGGCGTGAACACCTTGAATCTGGGACCTAGAGTCTGCAGTGGCGTCTTCATCAGGAACAAAAGCTTGGTGTTGTAATATGAGCCAATCTTGAAAAATGCCACATCACGCTTTGAGAGCCGTTCACCAACAACCTTGCCGTCAGCGTTCATGTCGTAATAATTTAGTAACAGTGACACAATATTAAAATAGTAAAGTGCCTTGTCAGACAACACCACCAAGAGGTTATCGAGCTTTTCAATTTGTGTGATCCTTGACAGGTCCAGAACGCGTTTCCATCCTTGGTGAGCGCCATCTTCGGTGAAGTACAATCCAAATTGTAAGCCCAGAGCACGGTACGTCTTCCCCTCGAATGAGAACGTTGCCCCGGAAAGCAGCTCACTCATCATTATGGGCCTGGACATTGATAGACCCTCAAGCCCAGTCTCCATAGCTTTCTTGTGTGCCGTCAGCACGACATCAATATTGGAGCCTTTGACACACACTGGCAGCTTCTGCGGTTGCTGTCCCTCTTCATACCCAAATTGGTCTGAGAGTACGGTGATTCTAAATGGTTCAAAGTCCTGCCCTTTGGATTTCTTTGCCTTGACCTGGTTGTATGCAACAAACCAGGCATCACGCTCAGCAGAAGAATCTGTAGAAAACGTGAAGGACAGGTTTTGGCCCGTATATCTGATCTTGAAGGGGAAGCGCTCGGTCTCAGAAGATGTATCAGTTGTGAGGTCTCGTGTCTCAAACTGAAGAAACTCTACAGGAATCGGCTTTTCCACAATCCGATAGTTCGTATCCTTTTGCTCCTCCGTAATCAAGAGATAGTTGTCCAATAGAATGACGCAGTTCGGTGAACTTGTCCACTTGTCTTTCCTTGTGACATCGGCCTTCTTGACTAGACGTCTCATGGACTCTTTCATTTTGAGATCGGTCTCTAAAACGGTCGATTTCCATAAGAGTTGCCTAGCAAGGAACTTGAGCTGCCGACGCTGTAATGCAGACTCTTGCATCCCATCAATCTTTCTGTTCAGCTTGTCCACCTCCTCCACCGCCTTTCCCAACAAGGCATGATCGATGTCACTTGGAGCTGTCTTCTTTTGCACGCTTCTTAGAGCGAGCGACAAAAGCTGAGTGTGCCCAATGAATCCACTGAAGAATATTCTGCTGTGATCTAGCGAGGCTGCCACTACATCAGGGCGCTGGTCGATATCATACAGCCACTCAGCAAACCTTGACTGCCTGTTCTTTTCAAACTTAATCAGTTCACGGACAGAAGCTAGGGACTCAGTGTACTTAAGATAAGGTACTGTTGCCTGCCTACCCCACTCCAAGAATATTTCACCAATACCGGAAATATACTTGCCTTGTGTGTTCAGCTTCGTGATCAACGGCTCAAAAAGATGACGCTTGTGTAGCTCTATCAACGGCTTTACGGAGTTGAATGCGTCGTTGTAGAACTTGGAGATATCAGGGAGAAGCTGCGGCTGTGTGCTCTTGAAAGATTGACCATACTCCTTTACCTGTATTTCCCCGAGCCTAATCATACTCTGCTGTTGTCTGATAAGTTCGAAAATATGACTCTGCTTCTGTACTTCATCATCATCCAAATCCTCAAGATCAAGCTTAGACAGGTTCCAGTGGGATGCCCATTCACCTAGTTTATTCACCGGTGCCTCCTGTACACGCATGGTCGGGATTGGCGGCTGATATATCGTCAATGAGCATCTGCATGAAGGGCATTGATAGGGTGACACAATCTCGTGCGCCCTAGAATAACAGCCTGTTAACTGTGGGAAGACGCCAGTGACCTTGACGTTATCAAAGAAGTGGATTATGTTCTCAGAGTTGACGTAAATAGCGTTCTGTCTTTCGAAGGACAGCACCAGAGCTTCAATATTGCTGTCAATAACGTATGAGTTCATCGTTGGAGACTTGTACTTGAACAATAGCTTTAGCGACTTCTTGTATTCGTCTCTGGTGATGAGAAGGCCCTCAGACCATTGAAGAGAGAGGTTCACCGACCACTGGAACACATCTGAAACGAGGAAGATGGTCGAGCACTGAGAGAACTGGATATCTGTTAAGGAACGCGCAGAAAAGGGAAGTGATGGTAACAAGAACTCGCCTGCTTGTGGTAATTGAGGCAACTGTTTATCGGTTGGACCAACAGGGTCTCCGAGCTCGGGTATGTCAATCGACCCCAGGTCGAATTTGGCGTTGAACATCGGTGTATGTTCCTCTTCCATAGGCGATAGGACACGAATTGGCTCCTCAGTGAGATACTGCTCCTCATTGTCGCCCTCAAAGTCCATCAAATTCACAGAATACTCAGACTTCCAACTAGTGCGGTGGTCATAATAACCCGTCTTTCCGGGCGACGCTGAAGGTGAATAGGTCTTTCTGAACGATCCACCGCCAGATGACATCTGCCGTGGCCCGTAGAGCTGAGAGCGTGGTGAGTCCACGAGGGAGTCAACAGAGAAAACGGGCGTGAGCACGGGTATGTCTGGCAATGCACTGATGGGAGAGTCCATGAGGCTGTTTTCAACGCTCACGTTCAGCACTGGCCGAACATCTGAGCGTTTCGGGCTCGGATTGCGCTGATAGAGAGGCGATGAACTGGTGCTATAACCATTGATGTAGGACGAGTGCATCTGTCTTGGCCCTCCAGGCGATGAGTTGACACTGAGAGGTGAGCTCATCAGTTGGTTCTGCAGAGAAGGAGAGTGCTGGTAAGCGATGTTCTGGTAAGGTATGTTTTGGTAGGGCGTCGCGGGAGAGCTCTGGTGGGCAACCCCAGGTGAGCCGTACTGACGTCCAGGTGGATCAGATGGAGAACTCACTAAGGAGTGGCGGTCCCGGGGACCCGTCAGCCGCGATCTCGGGGGCGTTGACAGCATCTGTTGACGTGGAATGTGATGGTCCACAATCGACTGTGGTGGTCTGGTGGGAAGCGGGGGACCTGGAACGGAGCCTTGACTGAGACCTTGAGGGAAACCCTGACCAAGCGGGGCGAAGCTCTGATTGAACTGACTTGGTGTTTGCACCGACTCACTGTGTCTCAGTTCCTCATGTGTATACCAGGGATCCTGCCGCGGATACGGCGCCTCAGTCGGATACGGCGGGCCCATTGCGTCCACGGTCGTCGTGGAGTTATTTGGTCAGGTTATTGTTTGTTTACTTTCCTGGAGAATTAGATCATCACCTCACAAACAACCACACAATTCCCACCAGATGGCCACATCCAAGTTCAAACTCAAGGGATGGAACTTCCATTTCGATGAGGCTCCCGTTGACGGGCGGCGTCGGAGAGGCCGTGGCCCAGAGGAGAAGCTCGTGCTGCGCAGAGAGGTCGACGGGCTTGAAGTGCGCGCGGGGGAAACCCTCGTGACCACAGACCCGCAACACGGTGACCAGCTCGTGGTTCTCGTTAAGTACGTCGATTTTGGCACTGATGACTACATTGTGCTGGCAGGAATTGAGTTCCTTGCTCCCATAGATGTTCAGAATGTCCCGGAAGACACGCACGAACAGGAGCTCTTCCTTACTGCAGTAACGCGCTCTGTATACTGTGAAAACATCCTGCACAAGGCTCACGTCCTAGGAGAAGAAGACTTTGCAAAGATCTCAACTGACGATTCGAACAGAGACTCGGTGTTCTTGTGTCGTCGTGGATATGATACGTTCTACAACGCAATATCGGCGCCAATTAGCATCGCATCCACGTGCCAAACCATCGCTCAGGACCACGACAAGGGTTTTGCTGTGCTCAAGAAGATAGTTGTGAAAGCACCAGGGTCGTCGAACACGCCACCGCCAGCTTCCTCCGTGGTCACCTCATCATCACACACCTCTCCAAGATCGCCAAATTCAGCACCCTCATCAGACTCTGAGACCACCCGCCGAGTTGCTCCGAAGAAACGCAGTATGCTGCCAGAGGTTGTTCTCTCCGACAGTGACAGTGACGAAAATAAAGCAGCAGACTCGGATGATATCTTCTCGGACGATTCACAGGAACCAGAGATTTTGGCAGATGATGATGAGTTATTCAAACCACGCTCCAACATTCCTACAGGCAGACCCAGAGGAAGACCAAGAAAGCACCCCTGTGTTGAAAGGTCTGACCCAGTTGTGAAAAGACCACGCGGAAGACCAAGAAAGCACCCAATAGCCGAGGCGGGGTCTAGGAGATCTTATGTCAAGAAGTCACAGTTACAAGGACCCAAATCGCTTGCGCTACAGAGACTTGATGATGATGAACTAACAGAGAGTTCAATGGACTCCAAGTTCGATCTACCGTGCAGAGAAAATCAATTTGCGGATCTGTATCTTGCGATTGAAGGCGCTATTCAGACAGGCAGCGGGACGTGTGTCTATGTTAGCGGTGTCCCTGGAACAGGAAAGACGGCTACAGTGCGTGAGGTCGTGAGAGAGCTATACAGGGAGTCCCAAGAGGGTGACGTGGACAAGTTTGACTACTTGGAGATCAATGGTATGAAGCTGCTGACTGCCCAGTCCGCATATGAGATCCTATACAATAAGATCTCCACTGGGAGACGTCTACCGAACAATGGTTTCTCCAGTGCTTTGGAACACTACTTTGAGTCGGGTGAGGCTGAGAAACCACTGGTGGTGCTCATGGATGAACTCGACCAAGTTGCGACTAAATCTCAGGCAGTGATATACAATTTCTTCAACTGGCCAACCTTTCCAAAGTCGAAGTTCATTGTTATTGCAGTTGCTAACACAATGGACCTCCCAGAGCGTGCATTGACGAACAAGACGAGTTCAAGACTTGGTCTCGTGCGGTTCCAGTTCCCATCTTACAAGCATGAAGAGCTTGTGGAGATTATCAAATCAAGATTTGGTACACTACTCAACAACGAGGTCGAGGTCAAACTCAAAGATGATGCGGTGGAGTTTGCAGCGAGAAAAGTTGCCAGTGTTTCTGGTGATGCAAGAAGAGCGCTGAAGATCTGTGAACGTGCCATAGAAATCGCTAAGGAATCCGCCAAAGAGGACGAGGCTGTTATGGTTCAGACACTCCACATCAACAAGGCTGTCCTAGAATCAACATCAGCACCCATACAGCAATACATTGCTGACCTCTCTCTAGTCGCAAAGTTCTTTCTTGGTGCGTTCTTATCGAAGAAGAGAAAATCAGGGCTGGCGGAGAATTCACTGGGTGATGTCATCGATGAGATTAAGCAGATCGTCTCGCTCAACACATCGAAGTCGAAGGACCACTTTGTGATTGATAATGTCACGGTTCTGGACATCATGTACAAGGATTTTCTTGTGAGACCAAGGGGAATTGACTATATACTGAACGAACTGTCCGAGGCGGGGGTTATATTGGTTCTTAGGAAGGACTCAGTGAGAAACTCGTTGGTAAAGCTTGACGTGGCGGACACAGAGGTGACGTCGGTCTTTAAAAAGGACAAGTCCTTCCATGTGTTTGCTGATATGTTCACTGATGGTGCCGATGAGTGATGGTCACTGCCTACTTATTGGCCTAATTAATGATTTTTACTATATGCTTATGCAGCCTGGTGTAGAAGTATCGGCTCTCCCATGTTCCTTATCTCTGGAATATCCACTTGTAGATCAAAGGCCTTGGAAATGAGAATCTTAAACACTTTCTGCACATTTATGGAATCACTCGTGGACGTGAAGATAACAGGTCCCTTCATCGCGCGGGCAAACTTGAGACTGAGGTTATGCATATCTTCTTGGTGTTGCTGGTCCATCTCAACAAGTTGATCGTACTTTGTTCCTACTAATAATGAAATTGCTGCCCTGTTTGATCCCTTCGAAACCCTGTACCACTCCTTCAGAGATTCGAGTGTCTCCTTCCGTGTGAGATCAAATATGTAGATAACACAGACAGCATCTTTAGTTGCAAGGGGAAGCATATTCTTGAACTCTAGTGCTCCACCGAGGTCATAGATCGAGAACTTGATGTCGGTGGACCCAAGCTCAATGCTTCGTTCCATGAAGTTCACCCCTAGAGTTTTCTTGTATTTCGCCTCAAATGAGTTGTTGACGTACTTCACCATCAGCGATGTCTTGCCAACATTCTCATCACCTAGCAGGGCGACTTTGATCGCGACGCTGCAATGTTAGTTGCTTGGATTTCCACAAGGACATCAGGCACATACGAGTTCCGGAGCTGTTGCTGATGTAGTGGCGGCACTGGGGGGCTCATTAGTGGTGCGTTCAAGGAGTTTACTATTCTTTGTTTATCTTTTGACGCAAATCAGACATATATTCCACATGCGGTAGGTTCCTCATTGGTGTATTACTCCAAATTTAACCTGGTGTGCTGATGTGAACTCTACCTGACCGTGACTGCGTTTCCCATCTATTACTGGTTGACGACACATTTCACACATTAAATGTCTGGATGTACTGACCAACGCGATGTGCCCCCTCGCGGGTTTTCTCCTGGCGCGCGCTCCGTCGCACGCATTCAACGCCGTAAAATTTCACTCTTCAATCACCAACTAACGAAACCAACAACAACAAGATGGCTGTCGGTAAGAACAAAAGACTGTCCAAGGGCAAGAAGGGTCTCAAGAAGAGAGTGATCGACCCATTCCAGAGAAAGGACTGGTTCGACATCAAGGCTCCATCCACCTTCGAGAACAGAGCCGTTGGTAAGACCTTGGTTAACAAGTCCACCGGTTTGAAGAACTCTGCCGATGCTCTTAAGGGCCGTATCGTCGAGATCTCCCTCGCCGACCTCCAGGGATCCGAGGACTACTCTTTCAGAAACATCAAGCTGAGAGTTGACGAGGTCCAGGGCAAGAACTTGCTCACCAACTTCCACGGTATGGACATGACCTCTGACAAGCTCAAGTCTATGATCAGAAAGTGGCAGACTTTGATTGAGGCGAACGTCACCGCCAAGACCTCTGACGACTACATTGTCAGAGTGTTCACCATTGCTTTCACTAAGCGTCAGTCCAACCAGGTCAAGAAGACCACCTACGCTCAGTCCTCCCACATCAGATCCATCAGAAAGCAGATGACTGAGATCATCACCAGAGAGGTGCAGAACTCCACTCTTGCTCAGCTCACTTCCAAGCTTATCCCAGAGGTTATCGGACGTGAGATTGAGAAGGCCACCAAGAACATCTTCCCATTGCAGAACGTTCACATCAGAAAAGTTAAGTTGTTGAAGCAGCCAAAGTTCGACTTGGGTGCTTTGTTGGCTCTTCACGGTGAGGCTTCTTCTGAGGAGAAGGGTAAGAAGGTTGCCTCCGGCTTCAAGGACGAGATCTTGGAGACTGTTTAAGGTGCTTAGTACAAAATATTGTAATGACTGCTTGTAGATTCCACATGTAGTTTTTTGATTTGTATTGATGGGCGTAAGATTACTTACAAACGGCATTAACCCCTTCCTGCTCATCCTCCGTGCGCTCTGTATCTTCGCAGGTAGCGATGCTAATTACTTTATGACAGCTACATGCTGCTATGAGAGATAAAATAATTAAGCGATAAAACTCTAGTTAAACAAACGCTTCTCGTAAGAGTGCAAGTTGCTGACACCACCTTCAAGCTGAGCAGATGGAGTTCTGTACTCGAATCTAATCTCACCAGAATCGGACTTTTCTCTCAAATCAAGGAGAGATCTAACACCAATGTCCTGACAAGAGTGCTGCAAACCATTGTACAAGTATGGAACGTACTTCTTGATAGATCCCTTGTCCTTGACAGAACCAGAGACACCCTGAGCGACAAAGACAGCATCTGACTCAGAGAAGTATCTTGAGGCGGAGGCATTGCCCTTGACGTCGGTCTTCTGCATAGCATCGATAGATCCCATACCTCTGTAGGTTTTGAGACGCTGGCCATCGACATAGAAGTAGTCACCAGGAGACTCGGTGGTACCTGCAAGCATGGAACCCATCATAACACACGAGGCTCCAAGGGTGACAGCCTTGGTGATGTGACCAATGTTCTGGACACCACCATCAGCGATACATGGAATACCAAACTGGTTGGCAAACTGAGTAACATTGAACACAGCAGTACCCTGTGGTCTACCAGTGGCCATAACCTCCTGGGTGATACAGATAGAGCCGGAACCCATACCAATACGGAGACCGTCGGCACCGCCAGCAATGAGAGATGCAGCCTGCTCTCTGGTGACAACGTTACCGGCAATCACGTCCAGCTTTGGGAAAGTGGCCTTGATCCACTTGATCATGTCCAGTTGGAAAACAGAGTTACCCTGAGAGGAGTCGATCACGACAACGTCAAGACCAGCAGCAACAAGCAGTTCAAGACGCTCCTTGTCAGCAGGAAGAGTGCCGATGGCAGCACCACACAGCAGCTGCTTGGTATCGGCAGATTTGGATGCGTTAGGGAAGTTCTGGTTCTTCTGCAAGTCCGTTCTGGAGAGCAGAGAAACGAGAGTGCCCTGAGCATCCACGATTGGGAGTTTACCTTTTTTGGACTTTCTGAGGATCTCGTTGGCATCGGACAACTCAATGCCCTTGTGCGCAGTAACAAGATCAGAAGTCATAACTTCCTGGACGGTCTTCTCAAGCTCCTCGACAAACTGGATGTCACGAGAGGTGACAATACCGACAAGCTTCCCTGGGAACTTACCGTCCTCTTGCATGATGTTAGTATAAAGAGTTGCCAATGTTCCGTGACAGGACACACAAATCAGAATAAGCTTCTCCCCAAGATCGTTTGATCATATCGGTAGAACGAAAGTTATTATAGAAGTTTAGATCATCATTTAGTGATGCCCTGTCAGTTAGGTTTGATACGCACCAGTCACTGGGAAACCTGCAAAGCCTAGACGCTCCTTCAAAGCCTTCGCCTCCTTGATGGTGTTCTTAGGCGAGAGCACCACCGGGTCGTTGATGAAACCATTCTCGTACTTCTTGACTCGCTTCACCATCTCGGCCTGCTCTTCGGCAGAGCTGTTGTGGTGGATGATACCAATACCACCGAGAAGGGCCATGTGAATGGCCATCTCAGCCTCGGTGACGGTGTCCATTGGAGAGGACACGAAGGGAGTCTTCAAAGTGATGTTCTTCGTCAACTTGGACTCGAGTGAAACGATGGAGGATGGGAAGTCAATCTTTCCTGGAAGCACGAGGAAGTCGTTGTAAGTCAAACCACCTCTGGTGTGCGAGTCCATTAGCTCGGAGACGGAGAGGCCATCCTTGGAGGTGTAGTTCTTGAGCTCATCAAGAGCCTTGGAGCAGTCTTTGAAAGCCATTTTGAAGGTGCTAAGGGAATAGGGACACTTGCCAGGTTGCCAGTAAAAAGAGTGAAAGAACGCAAAATTGATGAGGCCGAAAGTTTTTATAAACGTGAAAATTTGCCATGCGGCGCGAACCGGACACCAATCGATACGAGTCAGCCTTGGGGTCTGCTATGCGGTGTGATAAGACGATGGACCGGAGGTGTGCGAGCACACGCTGCAGTTGATTCTTGAACTCTGCTTGCGATGTTTTATCTCCCAGTCGTCCCGGTGGATCAGTGACTGGTGGCTCTTCTGCCTGGCACCTCCACCAAGCATCTTGGCCCTAGGACATAACGGGCTTCAGTCAGTATAGCCAGCTCTTGCTGCCATAATCCAGCAGCAGCAGCAACAACGGACAGCAACAATCAATCCAATCGCCAGTGCAGCTTCTTCTCCGCTCCAGTCTGGCTCGGTGCGATAGGATCTGGCTAACCCGACGGATGGGGCGAGCTCACCGGCGGTGTCTGTTTTCACGTTTCTTCGCTAACGGAAGCGCGCGAAGTTGTTTTGGAAATGGGGCTGAGGGAGCCGCAGTTCGGTTCATCCAGAGCAGCAGAAGCTTCTGTGAACTTGTTCGTGAACTCTGTGTGTTCGTGAACTCTGTGTGCGTGCGGAAGAACTGAGGTCGAGTCTAATAGCGGCGGACACAACCACAGACTGACTCCTCCTCGATCTATCACAATGAAGTTCGAGAGGCTCCAGAAGCTCCGTGAGTTCCAGCTCATGGCCTTCCTCCATTCCAACAGACTCATTCAACTGGGACCGTCTCTCATCGCGGTGCTTCTACTCATAACCACGCTTTCAACCCAGAACACTAAGAGAGAGAGTTTCATGCCCGTCCTGTGCATTGCCACATCGAGAATTGACCTCTACAACGGTGTCTATCATGAGTTGGAAGAGAAGTATTCCGAAGACGGCATCAGTTCGGAGTTCCTCACAACCTCAGCGATCATGTTGATGACCAACCTCACATCTTCGCTTCTTAGTGCAACTCCTGACACGGTAGGTTCCACTTTTAATCAGGCATGCTTCACGTACAGAACTCGGTTCAGATATGTTGATTCCGGTGCTGCTACTGAAGAACTCGATCCATTCAGCCCCGATGCTGCACTCTATGACTTTACAAAAGTTACAGTCAATTGCATCAGGACCACCTTCTACGATTATAGAGCACTGCTGGATTATTCTGGATACTCCTACATGATGGGGTTGACAGGGACCAGCAATGCTGTTGATGACCACTACACGGATTACCAGACGCAAATAGAAGCAAAGAGCAAGGATATGGATAAGGTGCCCGGCATGTTGGGTTTTGTCATTGCTTCGCATCTAGTCACCATTGCCTTCTCCGTTTGGCATACCAAGATGCACCAACGACAGATGCACCAGAAAAAACTGAAAATGGCGGAACATGCCATGGCTGCATGGACATTCAGCACTGCATGTATTGCGATAATTGCATGCATGACGATGACAGTCACGGTAAAGTCCGTTCAGAAAATGATTCGTCACGATTATTCCGAATTTGGTATCTCTCTTAAGCTTGGTAAAGTCTTCTTTGGATTCATATGGGCAGCATGTGGGCTCACCATACTGACGATGACGTTATGGGTTGGTCCAATCTGGTGTGCTACGCCTCAAAGCGTTGATATTGATGAAGAGGAAGAGGAATTGCAAGGAGGGGTGGAGATGGAGATGGAGATGGAGGAAATTAGAAGGCTTGACACAGAATTGGACGAAGAGGATTTCAAAGGAATGGTGAACCCATTTGAGCTATACGGTTCAGGGTCACAGTCTACATTTGCAGGCCCTTCTGATAGGGAACGAATCATCACTTAGTCGTACGGGGCATTGACAATTGATTTTCATTTTGTTTTTGTGGCAGTTGATGGAATCAGTCCTTAAAGTGGCATATACATGATTTCACAGAGTTTGACAGTTGGAAAAGCCATAGCGAGACATGTCATTCCCTCATGAGGATCTAAGCTTCCTCACACAAACAACTCATAGGTTCACACTTGGGCAGAAGTCACCATTTCAACGATTTGGAGACAGCAGTGCCACGGAATCGTCGCAGCTGTCCAAAGAGATAACTTGGGGTCATGGGTCACCATTTGCAGTCAGTGGTATTGCAACACCGTACAGGACGGCCCGAATGGCCACGAGCCTTGGAGGATCAATCAACTCTACACCTTTGGGGTCACTCCGGAGACAAAGCTTTGAGGACAAGTTGAATAGCCACTTTGATGGTGAAGGGGAGGAGAAGTTTGAAGACATCGATGAAGCAGAGGAATATAAGCCGGAAGATCAAGACAAGGAGCCCCTTCCAGTGGACCAAAGTCTTGACGAGGTTATCTCCAACATCTTTGACGAAGAGAATTATCCTAAACCTCATTCACCATCTAGTATTACTTTGACATTGGCGCTCCTTGCGTTGATCTTGATATTGGCAATATGTTTGTCATTTGCGTGTCTCCCGCTCTTTACATGCATCCTGAGTGAAGGGATGTGTATTCCACAGATATCTATCCAGCTCTCAGACTCTGCTCCACTGTCCAAGTCTGCTCTTTCGACAGTTAGAGAGCTGTTCAAAGTGTTGTCATATGTGGCAATGGACTTTGGTGACACCAAGGGAGAGATCGACATGTTGAACACCAAGTTTGAGGACTATTATAACAACAGTGTCATTGATACATTTAGCGAAGATACTGTGTATCGGTTGAATTTTTGGGGCTATTGTCGTATGTCACCCCGAGATGAGGGATACTTCTGCATGAAGAGCTATGGATTTGACCTCTTGGGGATCTTTGTGCGGGATGCTGGTGTGCAATTTGCCGAGTTGACCAATACGAATGTGAACATCATGGGTGATTCTTTTGCCATTGCATATGAGTTGGCAATTGGTGGTATGAGCCAATTGGTCTCGCAGGGAGACAACGACGGGTCGATGCTTGACTATGCCATCTTGTTGCAGAAATTCAGCAAGGGCATGGCTTCATTGGTGGCGTTGCAATTCCTGTTGGATTCACTGCTTTTACTTGGGTCATTCATTACCTTGGTATTGCTACGGGGCTTCAAGTCATGGAGCAAGAAGTTGGTAGTGTCGATGACGTGTTGCTCCTTCGTTTCGCTCCTTACTGCGTTCTTTGTATGTTCGTTAACCTATCAGTATGTGTTGAAGATCTCGCAGTTGGCACAGAGCTTGGGGATACTGATAGTGGCGGTCGATATGGGCTTTAAGATGATCTGGGTGCACTTGTTGTTCGAGGTTGTGAGTAGCTGCCTTGTGGTTTGCTTGGCGAACGTGTACAGGAAGACGAGGCTGTAAGTTTGCTGGGGACGTTGGCAATGCCGGTCATTTGGTCGTTTTAGAGGTAAATATAGCATGCCTTTAGCAGCGCTGGTGTCGGGTACCGAAGCTTTCCTGATGTGTTGTAGATTGTATAAACATACATACTGGGCCCCGCTCTCCACCACCGAGGCCACCACCATTTGTATTGTTCCAAACTGCTGCTGCTGCCAAGCCGTTTTCACAGACGCAATCCACAGCCCCGGCGGAGAAAACAAAACAAAGCTGAGATCAACGGTTTTGCGCAAGATCGGCGGCTAATTTTAGAAACCAGCCATCTTCTTCTGAAACAGATTAAAAAGGGCTGGCCAACCACTTTGCATCGGAGACTCGAATGATTTGTCCCCTTCCTCCTTTCCCTCCACCAACGAGTCCACTCCACAAAAGCTAACACAACGCAAATGCCGTCCCTCTTCCGGTTCTGCTACGTGCTCTTCCCCTTGATTCTGTCATTGGCATCCATCATCCTCGGAGCACTGGCCATCGCGGGCTCTACAACGAATCACAACCCGATCAATCAGACCTACCTGTTCAAACTGAACATCACCGGAGCGACGTCCACGGTGAATTCAGCGCTGGCCTCGTCATCGGTGTCGTCTTTGGGACTCAGTGATATTTACACATTTGGTCTATGGGGTTATTGTAAAGGTGACAGTGACAATGGCTCCTACAAGCCAACCTGGTGTTCTGATCCAAAGCCAATGTACATCTTCAACCCGGTGGACACGCTCGAGAATGAGCTCGATTCAACCTCGGACACTCTGACCTTGCCCTCGCAATTCCAGGACTACGTCTCCACTGCCAAAGTGGTGAGTAAGATGATCTTCATCTGTGGAATCATCGGTGTGGCTGCTGCCTTCCTCACCGGTGTCCTCACGTTGTTTAGCTTCTGCTCACATGGGGTGTCATGCATATCTGTCATTATTGGATTGATCTCTTTCCTCTCGCTCTTGATCTGTGCTGCAAGTTCCACGGGTGCCTTCCTCATCTTGAAAAAATACTTGAACAATGCCACAGATGATTACGGAATCACTGGTGGACTTGATGGCTACTACTTTTATGGTTTCATCTGGGCTGCTGTTGCCGCAGCCCTCATCGCTGTGGTGTTCAACTTCTTTGGCATGTGCTTAGGCAGCACCAGATCTCGCTCCAAGTCCATCGAGGAGGAGCCAATGTTGTACTACGAGAAGCATTAAACCTCTGTTAACAACACCGCTTCAGATATCTCACTCTTCTATGACGACAAACCTTTTATTCATCCATTCGCTTGCACTTTTATTCCCTTGTAGTACACACGCTTACACTTCATATCCGCCTGCACCGACGACACATTATATCGTCACCGCAGCATCCTCAGGCTTGTAAACAATCCTCCAATTGAACGAGTTCACCAATTCAGCATTGACACTTTGGAAAACAGTTTCATCAAGAATCAAGTTGGCATTGAAGGCATACCAGGACCCCCAACTTGGTCTTCCCTGACTCAGTGTGGGTGGCAGCCCATGAATAGGCACATCTGCAGTCTCGCCTAGTCTCGTCTTACCAGATTCATCGAATCGTACTTTCCCACTAACGTTAACGATAACGGTCCCTGTCCCGACGATGGTATGATAGTCAACGGAGTTCGCCAGATGTTGTGTGAGGGGGAATTTAACCCAATGTTGTTGAAAGGCCAATTTCCCTCCAATAGGATTACCGTTGAGCACCACCGGTGATGTATGCTTCAACTGTGGGAGAAGCTCTCCGAGATATTGTTCTAGTGGTGAGTTATTGGCATATGGCTTATCCAAGGAGGCCAAGAGATCTTTTACAGCTTTTTCGAGTTGTGAACCTGAATATGTTAGCACTGATTGGCGCATAAGAGAGGACACTCACCTTGATCCATTCTGCGTTCTTTTCCTTGCTGTGGTTTGTTGTGGTTGATCGAAGTTCGCACGTTTGGTTTAAAGAATTCACCGGGATTGAAAAATTCGGTCTGGGCTTCAGTTCATTACCCTACTCGAATGACACTACAAGAGTTGAACGAATACGTTAATGGTTAGTGAGGTCAGCATGGACTTGCCTCGACTTATCGCAGTACCGTTGCATGAATATGTATGAGTTGTATCATGGGTTATCGGCCCACTTGAGCACCGACAGTGCTGCTCCAACAATGCCAATGGTGGCTGGGAGGGTAAGCACAACATAGCCCCAAAAGAGAACACCCGCCATCTCCTTCTCGTACAGCTCGTTCAATTGACAGATCTGCGAAAGCTGGATCGCCGGTGGGGAGATGGTGAGGATGAATGCAACAACGAGGAAGATTGGGTCATCGAGGATGGATACGGGGAAGATCTTGACGCAAAGGGCAATCATGGGCAGGAGGATCAATGGCGGGATAATCATGCGAGAAATGAGCGAGCCGGCAACGATTCGGGTATACTTTGGAGTAGCGGGTGGTGTTTCTGAACTTGGATACAAGTTGGAGCCCAAAACGATCAAGATGAGTGGGATACACACACCACCGAGCTCCTCAATGGCCTTGGTGATGGTGTTCTTTAAAAACCCATTCTTCACGAACAACTCGTGTTGCAAGGGATGAGTGGATGCAACGACTAATGATGCTAACATCGCCCAAAGGGGTGGATTCATGGCACCCAAGAACCGCTTGGATACAGACTTGGCACGTCCGAGAATGGTTTCATCGAACTCCTCCAGCACGGTGAGCCCCATGGAATCTTCAGTGGCAAGCAGTGGGTGATGATGGCTGGATCCCAATGATGTAGTGGCGGATGTAGATTTTTGGGAGCTATTTCCATTTCCATTGCCATCGCCCTGGTCATCTTCTTGGCCATTGAGCATGGAGTGAGAATTGGCCTTGGTCACGGGATCAGTCGTTTCGATGTTCTCCTCGGTGTAAGACAACAGTTCCCTTTGAGGTCTCTTGAGCAACGTGTTGTAACCCCAGGACCATCTGAGCACTTGTCCAATCTGTTGGAAGATCAGAAGATAGAGGATTCCACGGGACGCCACCTGCTCTGGTGTGTCATTCTCAATATCGTCCCACTCCAAGTTGGGCAAAGTGTAAGAGAGGGCAAGTGTGAGTGAAACTGGTAGAGAGTTGGAATTACCAAAGACACTCATCGCGGTCACAAAGTTGCCCTCAGCTTCATCCAAGTTCAAATAAGCAGACACGAATCGTGACACCAGGTATGAGATTCCCGTAGATACGGCGAAGAACACCGGAATGACGAACACCTCCAGCAACTTCTGCAAGCTCAACGATGGAGCGAGTTTGCTGAAGATCATTGCCGGCGTAAAGAGGTCCACGTTGAGCGCACTCACCTTCTTCTGTGCGCTCTTGTCGAGGAGCCCCGAGTAGGCGGCCCAGAACCCCATCAGGCAAACAATGACGACCTCGACCACAGCTTGGAACGTGAGAAACACAACCTCCACGAAGGAGAGGTTCTCAGCTGTCATACAGTTGTTACTTTCTTCTGTTTTGTGGATGTCGAGACGGTTGGAATTTGAGCCCTGAGGCCGCTCAGCCCATGAAATTCCTTATCGCTGCGGAATCTGCGAAGGCCCATAAGCAGCACCTGACGTCATTCCAACGATTAAGCAACGTGCACTGAGAGGGGGGGGGGGGGAACTACAACAACTCTACAGCAGATCCACTTCCACTATATACATCCGATTCACTGGAACAACTTTGCGTAAATCTGCTTGTAATTCTCCACAAACGTCACATCGAAGCCCTCGCGAAGGTTCTCCGCAAGCACCTCGTAGTCACCTTCGTTATCCTTCGGCAGGAAAAGCCTAGTAACACCGTTCCGCTTGGCAGCAATGAGTTTCTCCTTGAGTCCACCAATGCGCAACACTTTGCCCGTGAGCGTGATTTCACCCGTCATGGCAATGGATGGAAGTGCAACCTCCTTCGCCAATGAGATCAACGCGGTCGCAATCGTGATACCGGCACTTGGACCATCTTTTGGCACTGCACCTTCAGGACAATGCAGGTTGATATTGTGCATCTTGAAGAAATCCGACTCCACGTACTGCTTAGCGACAGAGAAGGAGATCTTGGAAGACTCCTTCATGACATCACCCAGTTGACCAGTGATGGAAAGGTTTCCACCCTGTGGCTTGCCTGCATCATCGACAGCCTTCTCAGCGGTGACCTCGACGTACATCGAAGTACCACCAATAGAGGTCCAAGCAAGACCCATGACAACACCTGGCGGAGTGGTCTCGTAAAGACGGTCAGTCGTATAAATCGGTGGTCCGATGAAAAGCTTCAAATTTTCTGCTGTGATGTTAAGCTCAAAGCCCTCAGGAACTGCAATCTTGGAAACCTCGGTGTTTTCCTCAAATACAGTATCCTTGGTCTCCAATGGCTTGTTATGATCAAGGTTTGGCACAACATCCTCAGCGGCTTGCTCTTTAGATTCGAGCTGCTTTGCTTCAACCACCTGTGAGACAACCTTGAATGCGGCTTTTCTGAAAACCTTCTCCGTCAGCTGCTTCAAACGTCTCACACCGTTCTCCTTAGCATAGTGCTTCACAATAGACTCCACACCGTCTGTACTAAGAGTCACATTAGTATTCTCCAACCCCGAGCCCTTCTTTGCCAATGGGATCAGATAGTTTTCGGCAATCTTCACCTTCTCCTCAGCAACGTATCCAGGAAGCTCAATGATCTCCATACGGTCCAACAATGGTCTTGGGATGGTGTCAAGCGAATTTGCAGTACAGACAAACAGCACCTTAGACAGATCCACCGGAATGTCCATGTACTGATCTAGGAACTCGGAGTTTTGCTCTGGGTCCAAAAGTTCCAACAACGCAGCAGAAGGATCTCCCTGCGAACCACCATGGGTAACCTTATCGATCTCATCAATAAGGAACAATGGGTTCTGCGACTCTGTACGCTTCAACCCTTGAATAATGCGACCTGGGAGTGCACCGATGTACGTACGTCTATGACCCTTGATCTCACTCACATCGGAGATACCACCCACAGAGAAACGGAAAAAGTTTCTATTCAATGCACGGGCAATGGACTTACCAATGGAGGTCTTTCCCACACCTGGAGGCCCAACAAAGCAGATAATCTTACCGTCAACGGCTCCTAGTAAGTTACCCACGGCAATGAATTCCAAGATACGGTCCTTGATGTCATCAAGACCATAGTGGTCCTCATCTAGAATCTTCTTGGCATTAACAATGTCAAACGTCTCCTTAGTGTACTTACCCCACGGCAACTGAGTCAACCAATCCAGATAGTTTCTAGTCACACTAAACTCGGACATTGCTGTCTCCAGTGTAGACATCTTCGCAATCTCCTCGTCAAACACCTTCTGTACCATGGGTGGGAGCTTCAAGCTTTCTGCACGCTCCTTGAACGTGTCAATCAGCTTCTGACGACCATCATCAATACCTAATTCACGTTTGATTCCCTTTAGCTGCTCCATGAGGTAATACTCTCTCTGACGCTTCTGGATTTTACTCTCAACCTCCTTGGAGATCTTGTTTTGAAGCTCAGCATTCATAATTTCTTTCTTGAGCACCACAAGTGACTTCTCAAGTCTTTCCTCAATGTTTAAAGAATCAAGCACGTCTTGCAACTCCTGTGGCTCTCCAGCACAAACAGCTGCACAGAAATCGGCGAGTTTGGATGGCTGCTCAAAGATATTAGATGATCCTTGCATCGTGGCACTGAATGTAGCGATTTGCTCTCTAAACATGCTATTCATCTGCGAGATGTCCTTGAACACTTTCAGAATCTCAGAGGTTAATGCATTGATCACAGGAGATTTTTTGTCATATGGCTCATCCTCCAGTGGAGTGATGTTAACCCTAGTTACCTCGTACTTCTTGATAAAGTCGACCGGGTTGTACTCATTTTCCTCGTCTAAGCGCTTCAAGACACGCTCTTCTTTCTCCTCCTGTGTCTTGATCTCAGCAAGATCACGTCCTTCACCAGCCAATTCAGCTTCAACCTCAGCTTCTAGCAATTTCGTTTTTTCCGCCTGATCCTGATCAATCTCTGGTTGGGTCTTTGGTGGAAGTAACTCGTCAATGCGAATTCTGTTGTGCGGGTATGCAATGATGGTCATGGTGTCAGTACCGGTCATCTCATCTTTCGAGATGAAACTCGATGTAACTTGAGCGAAAACACCAACCTCATGCACTTCCTCCTTATCCATAATCACATCGCCGTCGGCATTTTCATCCTTGAAGAGGAAGATGCCGATATATGGCTTCTTACTGTCACAGAGCTCGTTGATGGCCTTAATCACCTGTGGATCAGTGATTGCGACAGGTCTGTAGAATCCTGGAAATAGAGGTCTGCGTGACATTGGCAATGCTAAAACCTGTGGATAAACCTCTGGAGCGCTCAGTGCACTAGACTTTCTGTCTCTGTCGTTACCATCACCGTCGCCATCGTCACCCTTGCCAGATGCACCGGCAGATTCGCCAGCCTTTGCCCTTGAGGCGGCACCATTGACGGACTCTTCGACCTCAGGCGTCTTCTTCCGTCTCTGCTTCGGATTTTCCGGTTTCTCAGGCTTATCCTTCTCGATCTTGTCAGTCTTCTCCGGTTTGTCATCCTTCTCGTCTTTGGCCCTTAGGGGCGTCAATCCATTGAGCTGCTCCAGAAAAGCGACCATTGGAAGCTCTTTGTTCATTACTGCCTGTGGCTCCCATGATTTATGTTCCAGCTCTCTTAAGAATGAGGCGTTCCGTACCATTGGGGTGGCACGTATGACTACCACACGACGGGCGTTGGTGGTTGCCATGCGCGCTGCAGAGCGTCTTGCGGCAAGCATCCTTCAGATGAGCGCTATGCCGTGTATGGATGTGATGATATTCCCTATTATTGGTCCGCTGATTGGGCCCAATTCGGATTCTTGGAGGTGTTTGAAGTGGTGTCTGAGGGTTTGTTGGGGGCGATTTTCCTTTTCCTCCCCCGCGGTGGACAAAATTGGTGGTTTCAAGATGCAGTCTGGTGAGAAAGTTTGATACTCTACCCGTTGCCTTACAAAAGAGGGGCGAAATGCAGACGATTTGTACTGGATACACTAATTATATCCCAACATCCCGAAGGATGGGCCCCAATGTCTCTACATCCTGTGGAATCATTCACCCCTTTCCAAACAACCATAACGTATAATACATGACCAATTCCAGCACTCAGTACTGCTCGTTGTACTCATACAACACACCGTCCTCCTCCGACTTCATCGCAGATTCAAACCTGTGCGCAGGCTTCTGTTCTACTAGCGCCTCTTGTTCCTCTTCACCGGCATCTTCCAGATTGAGCATATCCTCTTCGTCCACTTTCATTACTCCGATAACGTCATTCGGAAGTTGCGACTCCAGAGAAAGCTCTTGGTCCTCTTCATGCAGTGGGATATTCGTCACCTCTTGCTCCAGCTGCTGCTGTTCCTCGTATATCGATTCCGATGATGGATGTGACTTCTTCACCCGCTTGGTTTCTCCACGTTCTTGTTTCAGAGCTTGCTGCTCTCTGTACTTGGCCAGATAGATCTTGAGCACCTCTGCATAGTTCTCGAAACCCAGCGAGCTCATTGCAAACAGGATGTCTTCACCATTGATGGTCTTCCGCTTCTCAGAGAGGCATTTATCACTTGATTCGCTTGTTATGAATGAGATGAACTCCGATACGCATTCCTGCATGCACTCCTTTGCGTCTTTGGAGACTTTTGCCGTGGAAGGCAGGGTGTTCTTCATAAGTCGAGCCACGTTGGCAATCGGTAGCCATCTATCCTGTTCTCTCAGCTCCACCTCCCTGTCGTGCTTCTCCTGCTGTTGCTCTTCCACAGAAGGCGGGAGACTCGGTTCATTATTCATATCGCCTTGTTTTGTGTGCGTACGTGTGTGCTCTCCGATGCCTCTGCTGATGTATCACCTACCTATTACCTCTCTGTCCCCACAAAATTGGCGAGCTGTGGTCAATTTCCCTCCGAGTTATCCCAACACAGAGATTCCAGCCAGTGGATGAGTATATGTTGTAGTCAGTGAAAGGTCGCAGAACAAGCGAGCCGGTTGCCGTATGATACGTGAATTCGTTTCAACTCTCGTTGCTTATGTTTCCTCAGCGTGCGATTAGCTCGTTTTTCCTCCACTACCGGTCGCGCAATTTGGCGATGTTGGCTTACCATATCTGGACGCTTAGGCGCAAATTGACGAAACATTCTGCCCAAGTACGCCAAACTGCAAAACAGACGCGTCAAGTTTCCAATGCACCGAATCCTCGGTCATCATCACCTTAAAGTCCAGCTAAAGATGCCACCAAAGGGCTGGAGAAAGAATCCTGAAGGCAGTCACCCAGTCTCCTCCAAGGAGCGTGACATGATTTCGATTGATGACATTCTGTTTCCTCGAGCGACCGTGAATAGACTTGCCAAAGCCATCCTTGCAGATGGGGGTTTGATCTCGAAAGACAGCTCCATCGCGCTACAACGAAGCGCAACAGTCTTTGTCAGCCATCTATTGGTGTTGTATGTGTTCCCATTTGCTATATCCCTCATCTCTTGGTACTAACCGGTTAAAATAGTGCCAGACAGCACGCAAAGAAGTTTGATAGAAAGACAGTAGGACCACAGGACATCATCAACGCATTGGAGGAGGCTGAGTTCTCCTCATTCATCCCCACAGTGGAAGATGAATTAGCACGGTTTCAGCAGCACAAGGACGCTCTCAAGCTCAAGAAACGCGAACAGAAGCTTGCAGCCGCCGTAGTAGCAGAGAATACAACCATATCCAGAGCTGCATCAGCTACTCCAATTGAAACTTCAACGGGATCAACGATACCAAATCAACCAGAGTCCGCCAACACCCAGATTGAAGAGCCTTTAACGGTGGAAGAGACCGAAGACGAGAACGACAGTGTGGAAACTGTGGATAACGGCGACACACAACCCGAGGTGGAACCACAGCCCAAGAAAGTCAAGACAAGCTCGAGGGAGGCTACTGTGAGCGAGACGGATAGCTAATGAAGACAAGCTGATCTAGAACTTATAAGGCAGATTTCAAGTAGTTTTCAAGTCGAATCGCATTTGGTATAGCTAATTGCCTTTTGTGGCCGAGTTCCCCTCATGCCCCATTGCATAGCATAAAAGCAGAGCTTCATGCCCGAAAACTTCGAACCTACTGAGCTCAGCCTACACGGAGCCTTTGCTACATAACCTTGCTGTACAATGGTGACTCTACCGAGGGAGCTTATATCACGGGTCGCACAATTCTGCGACTCCTTTACATTGAGTACATTGCTTGATGATGCGACGCTCGCACCATGGTTGAAGCCCAACTTCAGCTGTAAAATTGAGGATGAAGTACCGCGAGGCTATCCGGTGTATGAGCTCGGGCTCATGCATCAAACTAAGAATGAGATCGAGTGGTATCAACTATCTCAGTTGTTCAATAAAAGTGCACGATGTATCTTGATCATTCATGGCGTGGAGAGCTATGATCTCAGGGAATTCCTTTACAGCACACAGGTCACACGCTTTATCCGTGATGGACCATTGCTTTCCATCAGATTTCCCGCAGTGGAAGAACTCGAACCACACGACATCGATCTTTTCCTGTTCAACATCCATGCAACACCTGCCCAGTTCCTTCAGGTCGAACTTCCAGAGCTCAAGCACATGATAACACGGCTAGGTTCACAGAGAAATGATTACACCAACATGGGACTTCATTTCAGGATAAAGGCCCCAAAACTCACCTCTTGCTTCATCACGGTATCACTGTCATTCAAGACTGATAATAAGTTGGACCAAATATTACAAAAGCTATGCGCACCACAGTTGACGGTGTTGTCATTAATGCCTGAGAATGACAGTATCAGGGTGGGAACTCCCCTACTTGTTGACTTGTGGGGAGTCTTGGCCCAGTTCGCATCGTTGAAGAGCTTCGTACTTCAGGGCAGAACATTTGAGGTGGTTAGCATTAACAGCGGCATACAGCATCAATTACAGGAATTGCATTTGGAGAGCTGTTCCATTCGTTATCTCTTATCGACCGGACTCTTTTCATGCTTGAAGAGAGTCTTATTGATCAAAGTGGAAAACTTGGTCTGTCTTAAATTTCTCTCAGACAGCCATGAACTCCAAGAGCTCACGATCCACGACTGTAACGAGCTTCGAGAGATCGCTAGCATGACATTTCCCAAACTAGAGAAGCTTAGCCTCCGTCTCACTAGGCCCGATGGTCCTTTGATGTTCCGCAATCTCTCGTTTCCTCAGGCACATTGCTTCGAAATCACAGCCAAAGCACTGAAGATTGAAGTCGTCAACATAAGTGCTCCTCGCTTGGGTCTCGACAGTGAGGACTTTATTGTCACGAAGGATTCCCAGACAAATATTGAGACTTGGGTCAGCTTCAAGCGCGAGCTTGTGGAACCTTTGTTGGAACCACTGGTGAAGCCCGAAGCTCCTCCACGGGTCACGGGAGCCTGCTCGTGATCAAAATACAACCTTGAGCACAATGAGAAGTAGGGCTATTATAATGATTGCCACAATAGCCCAAAACTTGATGTTCTGCCACCACATTGATCTCTTGACTTTGACGGCGGTTCCTCTAAACCCATTGCTGAGCACCTGCAGTCTATCAGTCTTGTCCACTAGGAGTCCAATCCTCTCACTCCGTTCGACAACTTGTTCGATATTATTCTCCATGACCCCCCTAGTTCTCTCCAATTCGCCCCTTGTAAGCTCTAACCCACTTCTAGCATGCTCGTTCTCTAAGGACTTGATCACATGGTTAAAGATCACTTTAAATGTGATTGTCTTCCCTTCTCCATCAGCATTGAATGCTCTCCATTCGTCAAGCAACCGTTGAAGCGTGGTGATAGGAAGGACCCTCCCAGCCAGGGAGTCCACAGCGGTGAGCACTGTGACAATGTCTCCTTGAATGGATTCCTTGACGTACATCACCACAATACCACGACCACCAACCTCTAACGATATCTGCCCCAATGGCGTCGTCGATGTGTTGATCGTTGCCATATGGGAGGCGATGCTCTCAGGTAAGGTAAAGAGCCCTAGTTTGGATAAGAGTGGCGATTCTGCTGTAAACAATGTTGTGGAGTTGAGTGTCAGAGCTGTGTAGAGTACTGTATGTCAGTATGATCATGGTATATGTCCAGATACACATACGTGTATTTACAGCCATCTTTGGTGGTAAATGTGTGGTTGACGGTTGACGGTCGCTACAACAGAACAGCTTAAGAATTTGCTCCTTAATAATGATCACACACTAAAAAAAATAAAAGAGCTCTGCGGGGATATTCAATCATCACTGCGGGAAGCGAGGATTCTGAGGATGTTTAGGAACAGGTTAATCATGTCCAAGTAGAGAGTGATGGCAGCTGAGACCTCCTCCTCCACGTTGAACTTTCTCATCACGAGTTGAGTGTCCACAAGAATGTAGCCAGAGAAGACAATAGCACCCAGGCTGCCGTATGCGAGTTCCATCGTATTCGAAGGCTTGAAGAAGAACATGGTAAAGCCAATGCCAATGAGAGCGAAGATCAAAGAGTTGAGCACACCAGCCCAAGAGGTGAAGTCATACTTGGATTGGAATGCAAATGCCGTGAGCCCAACAAAGATCACCAGTGTGATAACGAGAGCCTCTATCACGATATTCGAATCGTAGAGGCTCGTGACAACACCGACAGTGTATCCTTCAAACAAAGTGAAGAGCGAGAGAAGCACCAAGTTCACAGGGTACTGTTTGCTCTTAATGAAAGCGGCAATCATACTGACGATAGCACCCACTGTACTCACAAAGAAGAGCCAAATGTTTGACAGCGCAAACTCCTTTACAGAATCGTTCATCGAGATCACTGCACCCATGGCGGTGGTCAGAAGCAGTTGACAAAAGAGTAGAGTGTACACTTTTCTGATAAACTGCTGACGGATGCTCAACTCACACCCTGAGACAACAGTGTCGTATTTGAAGTCATCTGCGAGTGGGTCGGCCTGTGGAGTGTCTGAGTACTCTGGGGGATTGTTTATAGGCTGGTATGACATGATGTGGTCCCTAATAAGTGGAAGTGGTGCGTCGATGGCAAATTTATTGAAGTAGTTCCCCCGTCATGGATGTTTCCATTTATTTCTAGAGTAGATTGTCTGATTGGGGAAATTTTCGCGTGTATTTCAAGTACGAATCAGGTAATTTTCGCGATACGTAGGAATGTGTCAAACGGGATGTTAACTATGGAGTAAGAGCTGGCTGCGGTCTCGGAGGGCTCAGTGGAGACTATGTTAAATGTTTTATGTTGAATGTATTATGTTCTATCATCTATAGGGCTAGGGCTGGGCAACGGATACAGAATTTGTATCCGTCATCCGTACAAATGGCTTTCGAGTATCCGTCCAGAAATTAGCTATTTTTGGCATTATACGACGTTCTAGCAGTGTTTCTGGTCAATGCAAAGCATAGTACACTACTAGTCATCCGTGGCTATCGTATAGTAGTCTTACCGATGATGTAACTTCTAATTTCGTGAAACAGCGATTGGTACTCACATTCCGAGCCATACCTTCAGTGTTTGGATCTCTAAGAATTCTCAAAATCTACCAGATTCACCTAGTACACATCGCAATCAGGAACAGTATATACGACACACCGTGTACTCCGTTGTCAAAACTCATCAACATCAACCTCGGTCATCTCCATAGCGCTATTGTACGTAGTGCTCAGCAATCCACTAAGCGTTCTCGAGCTTAAGCTGTGCCTGCGAAACCCAATTTTATTACGGGCCAGACTGAACGATCTTTCGCATGATGTAGAAGTGGGTGCAAAGGCAAAGATCACCCGTGCTACCTGAGCCAAGATAGGATACTTTGCGGATTCACTCTTCCAAAAGTTCAGAGGATCAAAAGCATCGTTATCATCCGCCTTGAATCTTGGCTCCTTCAGATATGAATCCCATTCATGCCTTAATGTTCCAGGGTGGCTGAAGCCATCGTCTTCTGAATCTGACATTCCTATATCCAAGGACTTGTGAGCGCTCGACCAGATGCTTGTTTGTTTCTTCTTTTTGACAGTCTCTTTTGAAGCAGCTTCAAGAGGGCCTATACAGTCGAATATCTGACGTGCACGAGACCATGATGACTCCACCAATGCTTGGGCATCTTCTCTATCGAGGTTCAAGTCCCACATTGAACGTTTGTAACGTGCATCCAAAAGATGCGACAAAAGGACAGCGTCGACTCTCTCTATTGTGTCAAAATATTTCTGTCTCTTTTTTTGAGTATTCTTGGCCGCTCGTTGAATGTCTTCAGTAATGTCCTCGGCCCTTGCCTTTATATCGTGGGTTTGTTGTATCTTGTGAATTTCTGCTGCACCCTGACTGAGGTCATGTAGATAGTCACCCAAGTAGTAATAGGCCACGATTGCGTCTGAAGGTGTGCTTTGGATCTTGTTGAAGTGCTCAGTGAAGTCATAGAACTTCTTGAGCAATTGACCCCTGACATGCAGGCCTCTCCACTCAGCAGATGAAAGAGCCATGTCCATGTCTGGATTGACAGGTATAGCGCCAGGTACTGTTTGACCCAAAGTTCTTAGGCTTTGCCGAAGCTGGTCGCTTGCATCAGTAAAATGAATTCTTAAAAATTCTGCAATGGGAAGCCTGTACTTCATAAACCACGCTAGCAACAGATATGAAGCGTTCCACCCTGTTGCAACTTCGCTTGGTGGTTTGGTGGCAGATAACGAATGAGCAAGGCATAGGTTTGAAAATTGCTGGCGGTGCTTTGCTGACCGCCTAATGATGGAAGCCACCTTTCTCACTTTCTGTAAAATCTCATTCTTCTCAAATATTTGAGTTAGAAACGTCGTACTGAGCAAGTTCAATACGTGAGCAGCGCAGTGGAACCATTGTCTGTTGTCAAATAGAGAAGACATCTCTGGAAGTACATCCGTTAATTGATCCTCATTGTGTAGAGCAATATGGTCTGCTAAGTAATCTATCGCTGTCAGATGATTGGCTGCACCGTCTGAAGTAACACCAGTCAACTTGGATAATAAATGGTATCGTTTCAATGTTGAGTAGACCTCATCTGCAATGTTCGAGCCTGTGTGTACTCCAGTAAACTCTTCAAACCCAAGAAGGACCTCCTTCTTCCTGAGTTCTGTGTCTACAAATGTCCCAACCACGGAAAGATAATAGATGCTGGAGGGTGACTCCCAAAGGTCCATGGCGATGTGAATAGAGATGGCTTGGGCATCTAGCATTTCTCTGATAGTGGACTCAACATGGAGAACGTGTGCATCAAGTTTGCGTGTCAACCTTCTTCTGCTCTGAAAGGGAATCATGTGGCCATCTAGCTTCATGACCTCTTTGAAGGTTGGGTTGTCGATGAGTGTGAATGGTATTGTGAACTCACTAAAGAGTTTAATCCAAAGTTTTTCTGATTTCGCAGCTCTTGAGCGATCAGCAGCGTTCTTGATCTGGTTTGTCACTTCACTCTCGCCTTTCGAGCTCACAATGTCTTCAAATGACCTTTTGTCCTCTGCGTTAACACAATGTCTACGTCCAACATGATCTCTCATGTTGGACGTAGAACCTTGTCGAACGCTGTCTAACGTGCGCCATGTGCATTTGGGAAACCTGCAACGTATTGACCGCTCCGGTCTCATTCCGCCGTTATGTTCGTAAGAGCTGGGCATAGCTGCTGTGGTGAAGAACTTCCAGACGTTAGCAGATGCGGCAATCGGAACTCTTGCCCTTTTCCGCGGCTGCTCAGTATCCATGTCTTCAAGTTCGGCCAGAAGTTCCTGTCGACTAGTGTCTATGCGTAGACCTTCATCCTCCTGTTCATCTTCTTCAGGGCTGTGCTGCTCGTTGATATCAGCTTCAAAGTGCTCATGGGCACGCTTCGTAGAACCGAATTCTGTGTCACGTCGGTCGTACGACGTATCAGCGCCGTCGTTCAGGTCAAAGTAGAAGTTGTCCGAAAGATTTACCTGCCTTGTCCTTCTTTCGACGCCATCTAGGATACCTGTGGGCGGTGTCATGTCTTTCGAGGTGGACAGAGAGTAGTGAGAGTGGAACACTACACTACAATATTTTTCGCGTCGCGCGTCAGGCTTAATTTTATTATCGCGTCGACGAAGCTGGGAATAAATCTTCCTATATAAGGCACTAAGCCATCCCGCTTTGCTATCTTGTAGACAAGATATCTTACTCGCGTGGTAAAACCATCATGCAGAACTTTTGAGGCCATAACTAAACCCAGCTGCCAGAAGTTTTCATTTTTCTCAAATTTTCTTTGCACGGATATTCAAGCAAAAGTTCTGTAGCTTTGTTCCACTCCATTTTCTTGGGTAAACACTTGATTCGACCGCTACGGGGCCGTCTGATCCCAGGGATTACAACGAAACAAACTGTATTGCAGTAGCTTCGACAGTTACCGGGATAAGTAGCATTATATATGACGGATATTTGGGCATCAAAAAGTTGCATCAGGGTGTAACGAGCACTACCTGGAATGGCTACTAGGAGCTACATTGTACAAGCTAGAAGGGTCATTTTTATGATAGGGTAACCTGGGGCCTCGGCGGGGTTGCCGGTGTGGAGAGGGAAAATGTGGAGGATCTATCATCCGGGGAGGTTTATTTAGAAGAGACTAGTTGTATCATGTATGCAGTTGCGCGGGGTGGATTAGAGCAGACGCAGTGAGTGGATGCGTTGTGAGGGGCTTGTATGGTGGTTGAAAAAGACATGGTCAAGTTTGGGGTTTTCGACCGTGGGCAGCTAGGCGGAGATCACAGGCTGGATGAAAAAAGACGTAGGCGGAGGATGGCGGTTTTAGGCGAGAAACACGTTTTTAGGCGAGAAACACGTTTTCGATTTGTGAGGATACTGGATCGAGTTCAGATAACAATCTAGCATCCTCAGAAAGTAACAGAGACCTGGCAGCCGAGGTGAATGTTCTGTCAGATGAGGGGAGAACGAGGGGAAAGGAAACGCGCATGAGGCGACCCGCCTGAGGAAGATTCAGGAGTCAATGACTGGTAGAAGCAGTTCCAGTATAAGAAGGGAGATCTCCTGTTGTGTTTAGAAGAAGTTTTAGGAATACAAGTTATTTGGAGGTAAACTCGAGTGTACTAATAGTGAGAGCAGGAAGCCAGAGACTATTGGACTGTCAAGAAGGTTACGATAAGGATATCGAACAGACAGGAAAGTACACCGGGCGGTTAACTTTACACGATTTTTGTTTTTCGCCCTGGTCAAGTGGTCAAGTTTTTTATTTTTCGCCATGGACCTCCAACTGTTTTTTGAGCTTCGGTGTTTTTTTCCTCCCGACCTCGCGCAACGGGGTGCGCAGTTTTCTGCCAAATCAATTTCATGTGTCTTTTGTTGTCCGGGGCGAGTACATAATCCATTTTCAACTTTTGGCTGGATACCTGTGAGATGAAATTTCATAAAACATTAGCAGGTTGGTCCACGAGTTGCCTTAAAGTTCCCATCATACAGAACTACCAAACCAGTATGATATACGAGCTAAAATAGGGCGACATGGACTGAAATGTTACCTACAGCCGGCTTGATCCTTCCGATTTCTATTTCCTAATTGCGCGGACGAAGCCAACGCGTAAAGCGACCGACGCGAAACAAAAGATCTATCTACTTTTGGGAAAAAACAGTCTAACGGGAGGGTATGGTGTTGGTCATAGTTCCGCCAGCTGGTAACTTAGATGCTACACCCATGGAAAGATTACCAAAAGATAGCCGTGGTCCGTGGATGAGTAGTCCTACATTGTCGTCTCCATTGCCCAGCCCTAACATTAGTGTCACCTTGTTGGTTGTTCGCCAGTCGAATTAGTACTGATGCACCGGGTGCATGGATTTCAATCATGTGCGGGGATTTAAAACCCCATACTAAAAAACGCGGAAAGTACATGGCTTACACAATAGACTGGAGAGTGGTTTCGCTATATGGCTTCCAGGCTTTATGTTCCCATCATCCATGGCATAGAGTGACTGCCGTCGGCTGGATAATCTGTTTGGACGTGTTTATTTGGTTGGTGTTTTTGTGGTTGATGCTTTTGTGGCCGGGTTCTTTACGCCCTTGAGAAGAAGATCAACTTCTCCTTCATCCCATCACACAAGGGTGGTCCACATAGCCACACTATCTCGGCACTGGCAGTAGCCCTGGAGCAGATCTAGTCCCCAGAGTCTGAATGGGCATGGTCTAGGCAGCCCTGCTCAGCGACACAGGGAACAGGAGGATACTAACAATGAGCAGGATCCTCACCATGGGCGTGGTCTAGGCAGCCATGCTCAGCGACACAGGGAACAGGATCCTCACCATGGGCGTGGTCTAGGCAGCCATGCTCAGCGACACAGGGAACTGGATCTTCACCATGGGCATGGTCTGGGCAGCCATGCTCGGTGACATCTGGGAACTGGAGCATCTTATGAACTGAAGGATCCTCACCATGGGCATGGTCTAGGCAGCCATGCTCAGTATCAATGTGTAACGAGCACTGCCTGGAATGGCGACTAGGAACTACAGTGTTCAAGCTCGAAGTGTCATTTTTATAATAGGGTAACCCGGGGCCTCGGTGGGGTCGCCCGGTGGGGAGAGAGAGAGAGGGCAGACGTGGAGGATCTGGGGAGGTTTCTGTAGACAGGACTAGTAGTAGTATATTGGAGTTGCCTAGCTGTTAACCTCGGCAGGCGGCCGGAGCTAAAACAGACCCCACTGCACGACCCGAGTTGTGCGTATGGACCATGCCCATGGCCACCCACAGCCCACTATATACATAATATAATATGACTACTAGATCAGAGATCAGGCCAGGAACTAACTAATCATAATGAACAGCTACAGGACAATTTGTCTCGTTGCAAACAGTAATTCCTGAGATTAGTGTTTTCCCCGGAGAATGGAGTGAAACATGGCTACAGAACTTTTGGCTGGATACCTGTGAGATAAAATTAATTTCAGAAAACATGGGCAGGTTGGTCTATGCCTTAAAGTTCCCACCATATAGCACTACCAAACCAGTATGATATATGAGCTAATATAGAGCGCAATGGATTGTAATGTTACCTACAGCCGGCTTGATCCTTCCGATTTCCATTTCTTAATTGCGCGGACGAAGCCGACGGACGGGTAAAGCGACGGACGCGAAACAAAAGATCTACTTTTGGGGAAAAAACATCTAACGAGGTATGGTCTTGGAACGGGAATACTGATCGTAGTTCCACCAACTGGCAGTTTAGATGCTATACCCATACAAAGACTACCAAGCGATAGCCGTGGATGAGTAGCCCCATATTATCCTCTCCATTGCCCATAAAATCCACTAGAAGGGGCGTGTAATGCCAAACATAGCAAATATTCGGACGGATACAACATTTCTATTAGTTGCCCAGCCCTCGAGTTTGCTACTGGTAAGTGTTGATGTTCCTTCATTTGAAAATGCAGCTATTTTCATCATTCAATACGAACTTGGAAGCCACTTAGTGGGCTGTGAACCCACCAGAGGCATAAATGGTCTGTCCAGTGATCCAATGACCCTCCGTGACCAAGAATCTTATAATTGGGACAATATCCTCAACTTTTGTCAGTCTTCCACCAAGTCCCATTGTCTTGAAGAACTCCACGGATTCCTTGGTCTCCTGTCCATACAAGAATGGAGTATCCATTGGGCCAGGAGCGACACAGCATACATTTACACCTTTGGAGTGGAGTTCTTTGGAGGCCGCTTTGGCAAAGTACTCCACTGGAGCCTTTGCACCTTGGTAAATCCCATATGAATCACAGTACGCAGCAAGGAGGGAGGTGACGAGAAACACGATGGATCCATTATCATTGATGTACTGCGATGCATACTTCAAGAATTGGAATGATGCTTTGGAGTTGATCTCAAACATGGAGTCGTACTCTGCAGTGCTAACCTCTAGGATGGGCTTCTTGAGTACCTTTCCGGCATTGTTGATTGCAATGTCAACACCGCCAAATTTCTCCTTAGTTGCTCGGAACAACTCTTTGGCATCAGCCTCTTTCACAAGGTCACCTTGGACCGAGATTGCATCAACACCATATTTGGACTTGAGCTCATCAATCAACTTCTCTGCAGTGGGTTCCTCGCTAGAAGAATGGAAACTGATCACAATGTTTGCGCCTAGACGTGCAAGCTCCTTGACGGTCTTTGCACCCAGGTTCTTGGTGCCGCCAGTGACAACTGCTGTCTTGCCCTTAAGTGAAATATCGAGAGGTGCCATTGTCGGGTCGGGGCAAGCGGGACACAAGTGGTTTCCAATGTGCTGACGGAGCCCTTTATAGTTGATATCAAAAGATAGCAATCTCAATGTAGTGCCGTAATAAGCGGCTCGGCTCTCTCCTTATCTTCCGCCCAAAGGACGTGGCCCCTTATGCACCGAACAAAACACCCGAACGCCTCACGTTCGTAGATACCTCCGTAAGAGGCGGGATTCAATCGGGAATCCATGAATCATACCAGTTGACCACCAATGTCATCCTGGGTGCCAGACACTGCTCCCTCTTACCCGTGGATTGCGTCCCTTGTGTCCGAATTCTAGAACTGTGCTACGGTCTTTGAAAAGCCCACACCCTTGCATGAACCCCGAAATAAGGCGTTTAGCTGACCGCGCGAAGTAAAAAAAACACATGAAGCCGGGTCAGTTTCAAGGAGAATAGGGTGTCCAATGAGCAAGGACACAGTATTACACACTGTAACAGACGATAACATCGAGGGTGCAGCTGCCACTTTCGGGCGTGATGCTGAGCAAGGTACGGGTCTTCGACTGGATGCAAACTCGGACGTTGAGGAGTTCATCAAGAAATATGGGGATGTCTCTGTCAAGTTCATTGAACCTCCGCCTTTGAATCCATACTTCACCGAACCATATGCCTTGAACTATTTCCATAATGGTACGCTCTACCGCACCAAACATGAACGAGCATCGGGGACGTTTGAGTTGTTCATTGATCTGGTTTACGTTGGAGTAGCTGCCAATCTTGCCTCAAATGCCGTCGAAGAGCACTCTTGGACCTCTGCTGCTAAATATATCTTGCTATTTGGTCCAGCATGGCAAATTTGGGCATCATTGAAGGAGTTCATGAACTACTATTTCAATGATGATCTGCTTCAACGTGTCTTTGTGATTTGGGAACTGGCTTTACTGTTGGTGTTTGTCAATAACTGTCAAGGAATTGACCAAGTGGAGAACCATTCAGCCTGGCGTGCAGTTATCATCAGTTATTCCGTTAGTGGCTTTAGTTTTGCCGCAATGTTATCATTCTACTCGCTATACATCAAGGAACATCAGTTTCAAATGAGGGTGTATAGCGTTATGATTTTGGTCACATCTGGTTGTTGGTACTTTGTCTTTTTGATCCCATCGTTGGGTTATAGAGGTGTCTTCGCCCTTGTATGGCTCATTCTGGAACAAGTAGTGTACTGCTTGAGTGTCCATCCATGGGTGAAAGGGAAACTGAAATTGGAGTACTCCACGGCATTGAACATTGAACATGAAGACGAACGGTTCAGATCTTTCTTTGTCATTGCCATTGGTGAATTTCTCTACTCTATCACCGCTGGATCACCTTTGGCATATGGTTGGAACGATAATCTGTCTAAGGGGTTAAGCATGCTTTTGAACGCTTTTATCTTTATGGGACTTTATACCCAAAAAGATGGCTCATTTAAGGCCACACATGCATTGAGACGTTCTGCCACTAGTGCCATGGTGTTCATGTATGGACACTTCTTTGTGATTCCAGGGTTATTGATTGTGGGAGATGCTGGTGCTGATTTGTCAAAGCTCAAGGCGAAGCATTTGGAGCATGAGGAGTTTGGAGTGCTTCTTTTCTTTCATGTTGGGTTGCTCGTGTCGCTTGCAGCACTGACAGCGTTGGCACTGGCAGATGTGGACCGTACTGGGCCAGGAGTGCATTATTTAAACCGTTATTTCAGGGTTGGTCTTAGAATCCCTGTTGGGTTGCTAATCTTTGGACTGACATGGGCATGGAAGGAGAGACCAATCAAGGAGATCATGTGGATCGACACGATGTTGTTGCTGTTGCTGTTTACCTACGAATTCGTGGTGATGAACCCATGGAGTTATTTCCGCAGGCACCGAGTTTAGCCTCCAGCCTCACGAATAGACGTCGATTGGTTCACTTTGTAGGTCCTTACCACTTCTTCCTCGCCGCTGGAGATACTAACTCAATCCGCTTGTGTCCCGACCGATGTTGACGCAACTGATAAGGGAAATCTTGACAGCAAAACTCCCCCCCTTGATAAGTGAGGATGGCCGTGCCGTACGACGATAGTGTCATATCAGCTGTCATCTCAACATGCTATTACCAGATTGGGGCAGTCCTCCGTGTAATCTTCCAATGGATGACCTCATAAGCATTGCGCAGCGATACGTTGTGATCCCAGAGCCTATGAGATGAAGAAGTGATATCTAATCTGGGTAAACGATTTCCTGATCTGCCACGGCAATAGCAACTCTTACCTCATTTGAACCATTTGATCGACCGGTCGCAGATCTATCATCCAACTCCACCAACAATCTAGCAATCATGAAATATGGTCCGACGGCATCGACAAGAACTTCATCAAAGACAAAGGTCACCTAGGGCTGTCGTAGCAATAGACAGTTCACATCGACGGGCTCCGCCGAGAAGAACCAGTCAAATGAGCTATAGATGTAAATACTGAAACGGAGCGAAAGGATTCAGGGAGAGCCTTCGTAACACGTATGTCACATCTGTCATAATATTCAAGATGTTATGTCCTAATGTGTCCGGGGTTGCTGTTTTTTGTCAGTAAGATCATAAAATGCCAACTGGCGAACCCCGAGTGCTGGATTTCACCTGCGAGTAAATAGCCTTTCGGACATCGCCACCAGGAAATTGGTTGCTACTGAGGGGATGGAGGCGGGTGTTAAACCTACGTACCAGAGGTGTATCATATACAGGGCCAATGGCAGCGCTATGGCTTTCGATAACCACTCGGAAAACCAAACCAAACACTCCGAGAGGCGCGTCTCTGTGAATATCCACACTTGGTGTATTTTGCGACAAATTTCGCGGATGCCGAATACGGATACAATAGCGATAATTGGTTTGCGCACGTTGTCCGCTTTTAAGTGCACAAGCGGAGTTGCCTTAACGTAGCTGAATGCGGAGGTTTCTGACACCTTTTTGGGACTGCAATTCCAGTGCAATGAAGGTCATAAGTCTTAAGTACATATTGGTGCTTCTAGTGGGACCAGTACAAACACTTATCGAAACTGTGTATTCCACACTTCTTTAGTCATGGAGCTCGGTGGATACTAATTCGGGAAACGGGTGGGGGAGACGCACCTCCGAACGGTCCAGGCGCTAGTCAACCCCGAGCGCCGTGAGCCATGCGCCGCGAGCCATGGGCCGTAGTGGAAATGCGGTCTTTATTGGTTGACCGACTCATGTCTCTCTACAAGAGGGTAAGCCATGTAGCAAACCATTGCATATCACTCCACTCCCTCCTACTCTCCCTCCATTGCTTATCTTACAAACCTCCCGCTATGTTAACCCCACCGGTCAAATTTCGGAATGTTCCATGCCTCTCGGAATACGCGCGCGCCCAAACCGGGAGGAACGGCGCTTCCCCGTTTGGGTGTAGCTGTCCGTATAAAAGCAAAGCTGGGCGCCCTCGCCCATGAGAGCTAGGAAGGGAGCTGAAACCTCTCTGTTGCCTTCAAACCAATCACACCAAACACAAAGGGGAAACTCCGATGGTGGTCCACTCGGTGTCCTCGATCCTATTGGATGAGCCACTGGCGATCCCAATCCCAGTTAGGCGTTGTCCCTCGTACTCTACGGCAACAACACCATCATTGCAAAGCGTTCTTGAGCAACGCAAGTATGGATTAAGGGAGTCGTTATCACTCTCGTCGCACTCACAAGATTCCTGTTCCTTAAGCTCTGGCTGCTCTATACTCACTGCGGCCACCGAGGAATGCGATACTCACCCTCTTGAATGTGAGGAGAACTCATACATGGAGGATATTGACGAGGACTTCTTCACCATGGCTCCCATGGAAACAGTGTCTCCGGTCAAGTCCAAAGTTCTCATTGCGAAACCATCATTTGTGTCAAACTTGTCACGTTCGATCAAATCCCTCACGGATTCACAGAATGAGCTGTTGTTTGAATTACAACCCCGCCTAACGGATGACAAGCTGCCCGCAACGTGTACTCATCCAGAACAATCACAAGAGTTGGAAACTTATCGTGTCACGTCACAGCCATCACCGTGTGCACAACTCACGGTGCATCGCGCACGCGAGCCACGCATTAACTCCAAGTTTTTGAGACTCTATGCACACGAATCAGCTGCAAGGAAGTCTCATTCCCTCCCGGAGATCTCACAAGAGGAGGAGGAGCGATTCCTTCATGACCCAGCAATTTTCCGTGGCTCTCATCGGGAATTTGCCCTACTCGTGCGCCAAAGACTATGGCAATGCGTGGTGTTACCTCCTCGTGAGGATGCATTATGTGATCATACTCCGGAGTATGTTCGTGTGGATGGTGGTCTAGCAACGTCAAGGCCAAGGGGTAAACCTTGGGCAACGTTGGAAGATGAACTTGGATGTGAGTTTTCTCCAAGAGGTGTCTTGGGGAAAGGTACGCAGTTTGTTGTTGAAGGTTGGTGTAATGCTCGGTGGCTTGATAACTAGCTAGTGCTCTATACTATGGGAACATTTAATGGGTGGCTCATGTGAGTAACCCATGATGCTACTACAAAAGATTTGGTTTGCTTGTTTTATTGGGGTTTATAAGGATATGGATAAAGGAATTGGCTACGGTTTACGGTTACTTGTCTTGTAGTTTGATTGTGATAGAAATGGGTCTAAGCTGATTGATGGTAAGTGGGATCTGCCTCCGTTGTCGTCTCCAGCTGCCGCGGGACATGAATCAGCAACGGGCGAAGATTATGGTACGTCTCAGTAACGGAATGGGAGAATATGGTCCGCAGTGGAGTTGTATGGTCCGCGGGTGGAGGTGGATTTGTATTGACATATGACTGGTGAGCCATGCTGCCATCATCCATCCCGCGTCTAGGTGTAAAGTCTTGACATTCATGTCAGCTACTGAGGTGACCTCTCTGAAAATGGGCATTCCTGATGGAGGGAATCGATATGACGGATGGTCGCATCAGTGTTAAGCGTACTCGGTCTTCATCCCTCTCTCCGTAAAGATCCTGAGTGCTTGGAGTTCGTGCAGAGCTCTTGATCAATAGGGTGTGGGAGGACTGTCCTACCCTTATATACTGGGAATCAAGGTAATCCAACCAGCTTAGTAGCTTAGTAGTTGAATTCAGGCTCTGCCCCTGGCATGTCTGGCACTGCTGACAGCCTTTGCCTAATGACAGGAGGTGCACTCGCTTGAAGGCCTCGGCGACATTGTTGAAGAATTGATGATAGAATCTGTCCGAACCATCCTCCTGCTACCTCACCCATCATCAACTACATGACCGGGCCGTCCCCATATGACTCCCTCACTTTCGGGAATTCGCTCTCCTTGCGAGTTGACGGCGGTGTGGGTGCTGTCTCCATCAGCCCAACCGGCAGAGATGTCGTCCTTGCTGGGTATGTCTTTCCTTTTCTCCGTTACTCATACATCCCCAACTAACGTTACACCCAATCAGCCGCCGTGGACTGTACGTAGTAGACCTGGATGACCCCTTCTCACCACCACGCTGGCTACATCACCTCACATCTTGGGAAGTAGCCGACGTGCAATGGTCTCCACATGCATGCAAACCAGCATGGGTCATCTCCACCTCGAATCAAAAGGCTACGGTATGGAACTTATCAAGAACGGCAGATAAGGCAATAGAACACGTCTTACACGGTCATACCCGTGCAATCACCGACATAAACTTCCATCCTGATCATCCTGACCTATTGGCGACTTGTTCGGTGGATACCTCAGTTCTAGCTTGGGATACAAGACAACCCAAGAGACCGGTTTATTCCGTTTCTGATTGGAGAGCCGGTGCCTCCCAAGTCAAGTGGAACTTCAAGAATGCCAACCTGCTATCATCGTCGCATGATAATTACTTCTATTTATGGGACCTTCGGAATGACACAAAACCGGTGCATAAAGTTGAAGCTCACGATCGAAAGATCAACGGTGTGGATTTCAGTCGTACCACTGCAAGTGAGATCGTTTCATCGTCTAATGATGGTACTGTCAAGTTCTGGGATCTATCAAAATCTACCGAGGTACCCACAAGCGTCATATCCACTGGTTTCCCCGTGTGGAGGGCACGTCATGTACCCTTTGGGCATGGCTGTGCTATCATGCCCTTAAGAGGCGGTTCTAATGCCATATACTTGGCAAACCATAAGGATTTGGAAGGTGAGTCGAACTTAAAGCCATGTCATGTGTTCAAGGGCCATAGTGACCGTGTGACGGATTTCTTGTGGAGACAGAGGCATGGGACGAGCGGAATTGATGATCGTGAATATCAACTCGTTACATGGTCTAAGGATTGTGATCTTAGATTGTGGAGTTTGAGTGATGAACTGTATGAGAAATTGGACTTCCAGCGAGGTGAACCGATGGATTTGGAATCCTATGATTATAGAACATATGCTGAAGAACCCAGTTCAGAGGATAGTGAGCTTACTCTGAAGAAGACAAAGGATACATTTGTTTCAAGCAGGGGCCAGGAAACAAACACGGATGCTCATCTGAATTGGATCTCTGGTGTGCGTATTGGCCGTTCCGCATTCGCCCCACCGCAGGATCATAATCCTAATAGCCTCATGATGGACAACACGCCCGATAATTTGGGTGAAGAGGTTAGTGTTGTTGGGAACAAGTTCCCTCGTGTGCAATTTGAAAAGATCTCAGTATCCACTGGAACGTTGGTTGTATCGCTGAAGGGCCCTTGGGCAGTTGATTCAGAGGAGTTGGTGTTCCTGAGAGTGGAGATTAAGTTACCAAAGGAATATCCATCAAAGCCATCACAATTCAGCATTGAGGAGAACAAGGAGCTCACTACGGAAAAGAGACAGGAAATACTCCTCAACTTGAATGAGATATCCGAGAAACATGCAGAACACTCCAGATTCTCGTTGGAACCCAGTTTAAGATTCCTTATGGGTGAAAAGATCGACTTGGCAAACATATACTCCGATGACGAGGCGAGTCTAAACTTCTCGCAAGTGGAAGACTTTGTCATATCCCCACAATCCAGTGCCGCATCAAGTGACGATGAAGAAGATGAACTGCTTCCTATGAGATCCTCCACCTTCGGCCCTGGTCCTGGTCCACGATTTGACAGTACGCCAATCCCTAAGGGATGTGGAGCGTCATGGACCAAGACGGGACAGCTCGTTTGTTTCTTCATTCCACAACAGGAACAAAAGACCGTGCAAAAGACGATGAAGTTCGATCAAGGCGGGTTCAGCACACAAGTCCTATATGACGATGACCAGATGAGTGATGATAGTTTGAACGATGATTGGAACGATATACTTCAACAGGATTTGGCGACAAAGTCAAGGTTACCTGGTGTGTTTAAGATTCAGAACTACCAACAGAGAGATTCGCTACCAACAGAAAAATCCAACCACACACAGACATCTGTGCAAAAGAATGTTGTTGCCATACTTGACTTTAAGGATCTTATACCGTCTAAAATGGAGTTGGCACAGGAGTACAAAGTCACCGGCGCTGCACCTGATGAACTTGCGGTTCATAACAGTGAAGTATGTGCCAAGTATGGATACACAGACATGTATGACTCGTGGAGAATGCTATCATTTATTCTGAAGAAGGACTTCTATTGGGGAGTGCATCCCTTCGGAAGGACATGGCTGATCGACGAAATGATGACATACTACGAAAAGATGGGCAATGTCCAAATGCTCGCAATGATGAGCTGTATCCTGTATACGGTATCCAAGGCAAATGAACCGGGAACCCCATTGGCTGAGACGGAATCATTCAGAAATTACAGGTTGATGTCAACGAGCGATACAACAGGGTCCCAATACTCTGAATCCAACTTCCGTTTGCCCTATTCCCGATCACCCAGCGTTGTTGGAGACATAAAGCCGAGCGTAAGTGTGAAGATTGAGATGTTCAACGAAGTCCAGCTGGGCTTCTCCGAGGATTCATTTGGGATTAGTCTGATCGACACGGAAGATAAGCGGTATAATCGCTACAGAGACGAATATGCCAACATACTATACACATGGGGTCATATCCTTCGACGCGCAGAGATCCTCAAGTTTAACTACGAAGATAATATCCCAATGACAGACTCGCATAAGGGTAAAGTCCAATTGTTCAATGCACAAAGGGATAGTTGTGGCTACTGTGGGTTGAAGCTCACGAGGCGAGTCTTTTCGTGTCATAAGTGTGAACACGTGACGCATGCCACTTGTGCCAGCGACTGGTGGCGGCAGTCTGACGAGTGTGCCACTGGCTGTGGCTGTCGCTGTCTCGAAGGTGGGATAAGTGGATAGTTATCGAAGGCGCATCATGCATATAGTACAGAGGATTTTTAGCGTAATAACCATCCGCATGCGGTAATACTTTTCGATGGGGGCTGTTTCAGATCTCGCGGCTGTGGAATCTTCGCGGCCGTCACGAAACTGGCGAAAACTGCCAGCGTTGGGAGAAATTGGAAAGGCTTCAGGATAAACAAACGGTGGACTGAGACTACGCCAGTGTTGTTTCATCCTTGGAATACCCCTGCAGTGCACCAAATACCCTCCTTGTGTGTGTTTTGAGCCTTAGAAGCTTAGCATACCGACGATTATTCCAGCCCCCTAAACAGCCATTCCAGTCGCTCGATAACGAATTCAAGGATGCAAACCATCAAATGTGTTGTCGTCGGTGACGGTGCCGTCGGAAAGGTACGTTGATTTTTCTCTCCACGGTTGGGTACACGTTACTAACTTACAGACCTGTCTTCTTATATCATACACCACAAACAAGTTCCCAGCAGACTACGTTCCAACAGTGTTTGACAACTATGCCGTGACCGTGATGATTGGCGATGAGCCGTACACTTTCGGACTATTCGATACAGCTGGACAAGAGGACTATGACCGTTTGCGTCCGCTGTCATACCCATCAACGGATGTCTTCCTTGTGTGCTTCTCCATCACCTCGCCATCCTCATTCGAGAATGTGAGGGAAAAGTGGTTCCCAGAGATCCACCACCATGCTCCAGGTGTACCAGCTATCATTGTCGGTACACAGATTGATTTGAGAGATGACCAGATCATCATTGAGCGTCTTAAGAGACAAGGTGCGGCACCAATCAGACCAGAGGAAGGTGAGAAGCTTGCGAAGCAGCTCGGCGCTGTCAAATACGTTGAGTGCTCTGCGCTCACGCAGAGAGGCTTGAAGAACGTGTTTGACGAGGCTATTGTTGCCGCCCTAGAGCCGGAGGCAGTTCAGACTAAGAGAAAGAAGAAGTGTGTCATTCTGTGAAGAGTTGTTCTAGTCTCTTTGGGGTGAACACATTTTACTGGCGGCTGCGTCAGCATCGCTTTTGTATCTTTTTTTATAGCAGCCCCTTGATGTTTGATCATCTGCGATGCTGTGTCTCCGTGAGTAGGTTATCTTCACCGAATGAATCCCAACTGGATGTTGTGTGAATCTGATTATTTCCCTTGATGTGACCAAGATGTAGATTTTCTAGCCTCAAATCTTCTGCGTAGATCTGATTCCTCCCTCAGCTTAAAGTACCAGATTTAGAGGGGCCATCTCAGCGTAAACGTCAGCACTAACAAAGTTCACTGACACGAAAAACTTTGGACAACGTCGACTGAGATGAAGAGAACACCCACCAAATCTTCACTACTACACAGCAAAAATGGCTCAAATGTTTGGAGCTGCGCGCTCTGAGACTTTATGTAGGTGACATTGTCTCTGATTGGTAACTTGCCTTGTCTATACTAACACCCTACAGTCCTCGGTGGTGAGAAGATCAGTGGCGAAGACATCCGTAACCAGAACGTTCTGGCAGCTCAGGCCGTTGCCAACGTTGTCAAATCCTCGTTGGGCCCTGTTGGTCTGGATAAGATGCTTGTGGACGACATTGGTGATGTCGTTGTGACCAACGATGGTGCCACAATCCTCAGCCTGTTGGATGTTCAGCATCCAGCTGGTAGAATCCTCGTTGATCTCGCGCAGCAGCAAGACCAGGAAGTTGGTGATGGTACCACCTCGGTGGTTATCATTGCCGCCGAGTTGCTCAAGAGAGCCAACGAATTGGTGAAGAACAAGATCCACCCAACCACCATCATCACAGGTTATAGAGTTGCATTGAGAGAGGCGATCAAATATATCACCGATGTGCTGTCAATGCCTGTGGAATCGCTCGGGAAGGAAACTATCATCAACATCGCCAAGACTTCAATGTCCTCCAAGATCATTGGTGCTGACTCTGAATTTTTCTCAAAGCTCGCCGTTGATGCAATGCTCGCCGTGCAGACACAGAACGGCAAGGGCGAGACTAAATACCCTGTCAAGGCGGTGAACATCTTGAAGGCACATGGTAAGTCCTCCACTGAGTCACAGCTTGTCAAGGGCTATGCACTGAACTGTACTGTCGCGTCACAGGCGATGCTGAAGAATGTTACCGGTGCAAAGATTGCAGTGTTGGACATCAACCTGCAAAAGGCGCGTATGGCCCTTGGTGTGCAAATAAATATCGATGACCCAGAGCAGTTGGAGGAGATCCGCAAGAGAGAATACGGTATCGTACTGGATAGAATCAAGAAGATAATAGCTGCCGGTGCGAATGTTGTGCTCACGACAAAGGGAATTGATGACCTTTGTTTGAAGGAGTTCATTGAGGCCGGTGTGATGGCTGTGAGACGTTGTAAGAAGGAGGACCTAAGAAGAATTGCCAGAGCCACGGGTGCAACCTTCCTCAGTAACCTTTCCAATTTGGAAGGTGAGGAGACTTTTGAGGCAAGCTATTTGGGATATGCTGAAGAGGTTGTTCAGGAAAGAATCTCTGACGACGAGTGCATCCTGATCAAGGGCACCAGGGCACACTCCGCTGCATCCATTATCCTCAGAGGGCCAAATGACTACACTCTGGATGAGATGGAGAGATCGCTGCATGACTCGCTGAGTGTGATCAAGAGAACTCTGGAGTCTGGCAACGTTGTCCCAGGCGGTGGCGCCGTTGAGGCCGCTTTGAACATCTACTTGGAGAACTTTGCCACGACTGTTGGCTCTCGTGAGCAACTGCCGATTTTTGAGTTTGCCAGTGCGCTGCTCACAATTCCAAAGATCCTTGCTTCCAATGCGGCAAAGGATGCGTCTGACCTCATTGCCAAGCTTAGATCTTACCACAGTGCGAGCCAGTCTGCCCTGCCGGTCGACATCAAGAGAAAGAACTACAAAAACTATGGGCTGGACCTCATCAATGGAAAAGTGGTCGATGAGTCCAAGGCTGGTGTGTTGGAGCCAACCATGTCTAAGATCAAGTCCCTCAAATCTGCGCTGGAGGCCTGTATTGCCATTCTGAGAATTGACACGATGATCACCGTGGACCCAGAGCCTGAGAAAGAGGACCCTCATGATCATTGAATAAACCGTGTCATCATGTATGGCCAGTACGTAGAGTAAAAGATGTAATTGATGTGCGCACGCAAACAGATACGGTCACGTGACTGATTGTGGAGGATAATTTTATCGTTTAATAAACGGCTTCCCCTATTGTAAACGACACGCTTAAACGACACGCTCATCACACGCACAGCCTCTGAAGCTTTGGCCATTCAACATTTCTAAGGAGTCGATTCAACTTGACTCTTACATCACTGCCAAAGTCACACACAGAGGATCACACCACTCTTTTTCGGAAACTTTTTGTTGTGAAGTGAGAGACCACGCCACTACCATTGAGAATGGCTCTCGAGAGACGAAGCTCCAGGGCAGAGCTCGTCGAACGCGATGGTAAGACCGTCAGCAAGACATCTACCGGCAAGCGTAAGTTCCACAACAAGTCCAAGATGGGCTGCGATACCTGCAAGAGACGTCGTGTCAAGTGTGACGAGGCAAAGCCAGTGTGCAACAAGTGTTCCAACATGGGTATCGAGTGCCTGTATTCAACTGCTAAGATAGTTGTATCGCCCGCAAGTGAGGATTACTCGGCAGCACGTATGCTTCATCAGCCGGAGGTGGACCATAGCCAGCAGCGACAACAGCAGCATCAGGATTTCACCACCTTTAGTGTGAAATCTCCTCCTGTGGATCCGTCCATTCACGCGTCGCTACTGGGCCAGTTGTCAGGAACCAGTCTGTCGATCAATCTGAGTGGAATGTCCAACAATCCAACCATATCACCGCAGCCGACAATGTCGCCAACTTCCGCCCCGTCGCCTCTGTCCATGCATCAGCCCATGACTAGCGGGCATGACTTCACAAACATGCCGTCAGCACTGCAAGGGTACAATTGCTCCACGTCACTAAATCTCGTGGACCTGCAGTTAATGCATCACTATACGAAACATGTTGCACCTACGATCACCACTGCGGGTATTTCTGATGAGGTTATCTGGCTCGAGGATATTCCTCAATTGGCTTTCGAGTACCCGTTCTTAATGCACTCCATCCTGGCCTTCTCCGCGACGCACCTTTCAAGAACTCGAAAGCACATGGAGCAGTATGTGACCCGTCACCGTGGTGAAGCACTCAGACTGCTGCGTGAAGCGGTGCTCGAGATCTCAGGAGAGAACACAGATGCTCTAGTGGCTTCTGCGTTGATCCTGATCATGGACTCCTTGGCTAATGCCTCCTTACCATCATCACTTTCGCCGACTTCCCTTCCAGCTTCGGCTTGGATCTTCCATGTGAAAGGTGCAGCCACTATTCTCACCGCTGTATGGCCGCTGCCGCCGTCATCGAGGTTCTTCAAGTTTATTTCCGTGGATCTGAGTGATCTTGGCGATATCATAAACGATAAGGACAGCTCAATCTCGGATCTTGTCTGCTTTGACGAGTCTATTGCAGATCTGTATCCCGTGGAGTATGATTCTCCATATTTGATCACACTCGCCTATCTCGACAAGCTCAACTACGAGAAGTACAAGTCGGACTTCATCCTTCGTATCTTTGCCTTCCCTGCGTTGCTTGATAAGACCTTCTTAGTTTTACTCATGTCTGGTGATCTTTCAGCGATGAGAATCATGAGAAGTTATTACACGCTGCTCAGAGGCTTTACCACCGAGATGAAGGACAGAGTTTGGTTTCTCGAAGGCGTCTCCAAGGTCTTGCCAGCTGATGTGGATGACTATAGCGGCGGCGGAGGAATGCACATGATGCTGGACTTCCTTGGCGGTGGCCTGCCGTCGATGACCACCACGAACCTTGCTTCAGGGCTCAACATCGACATCAACGACCATTTCATGAACCCATAAGGGCTGAATTAATAACATTTCACTTCGATATTTACATGTTTTATTTACGATATCATTCATTCATTAAATATGTACTCTCACATATCCAGTAGCCTTCTAAGCTCCTTATTAGCGTGCACCAATCTATTAATCTCGTTCCCGGCAGTTTCTAAGACAACACTCTTGCTTTGGGTCTTCTTTGCGTGGTTCAAGGGTAATAGACTTACTAGCCTGTCAAATGCTTCCTTGATCTCACCTCTGCGTCGTTGTTCACTCGTTAAGTGATGCATTTTCTTCTCCTCCTCTGAGAGGAGTTTCCGTTTCTTCCTCTCATTTTTCGATTTATGTGGTTGTTCTGTCTCTTCCTCCAGCTCAAGCGGATGCTGGGGGGGCACCCCCGATGTTGGTAGTGATGTACCCAACGGCGCTGGTACCATCGACTCCAGGCTCTCAGGGAATGCCAATGTGTCAGCCTTCTCCTTCTTCAACTTATTAGGCATCTCAATGATGCTATCGAGAAAGTGCTCAAGTGCTGTTGTCTCATGTGCGGATAGGAGCTCATCGTGCTTGGGGAACCCTTGTAATGTCTCCAGGCTCATCATCGGGGAAGGAATCTTCGGACTTGGTGTTTGCGAGTGAAACAGCAAGTCCTTAAACTCTGGTTCAGGGAAGCTTGGCACAGAGTTCATCGTGGGTGTCATATGGAAGTTCGGTGACTGTGTGAGCATTGCATATGCGGACTCAAAGTCCATTTCGGAGAGGGTGAACTTGTCATCAACATCAGGGTTAGGAGACTTTAAGAATGCCCTATAGCTGCGGAAGTCCGGAGTTAGGTTCACCACCGGCGGGGTCCTCGGTGCATTGTTCAGCTTGGGTATTTGGTCCATCCTTCTGTCAATGTTTCATCAAATGCTAGCCCAGTTGTGTCAAGACGTGGGCCGCTGGGGCACGTGTTTTGTAAATGAGTAAATGAGAGGCGAAGAATGCAGAGCGAGCGGTGGCGAGTCAATGCAGTCGAATATAATAAATGAGAGAAAGACAGGCGCAGCAACTTCACCAGAATGATTGATGTAAAACATCCGGGCTTCGTATGATATTTATCACATGCAATTTTTGGAACTATCAGATGACGTAATCCAGATCCATCAGTTGGATGTCCGGGTGTGGATAAACTATGTACGTTGACTGCGTTAAAACAGTTGTGCTCACCTACACTCGTTATTGATGATAACTATGTACTCTTCTGCATATTCAGAGCACAGCACCAAAGCCAAATGTGACCTTTAGAGATCTCACATAGTAGTCCTCGAAGTTGCCCTGCACTGTATCTTCCTGGCCCACTGGGATGCCCTTGAACAAGACATCGAGTTTTGTCTCTGAGTCTCCTTGGTGGAAGTCAACAATCAAGCTAGCATAGTAACCTGCTTTCCAGTCCCTCAATCTCCATTGCTGTTCGATCTTCTCATTCGGAATCAGCTTGGTGATTTTACCAGCAACACCTCCGCCAAACAGCCGGAACTCAGATCCCTCCTTCAACATATCGCCCGAGAAGTCTGGTTTGGAACGAGTCCATGCACCAACCCTGTTCTTCTCTAGTAAAGCCAGATATATCTGCTCAGCAGTAGTGTTGAAAACTGGCTCAAAGTGGAGTGTGGAGGTGTTGTATCTCGGGACATTCAATGATGTAATGGAAGATGACGTCGCCGAGCTGGAGTTTTTGGCCACGGCAGGCGTTGGAGAAGGAACAGACTTCTTCAAAGCAGCAGAGTCCTGAGATGTTTGCTCCTGGTTGGCCTTTGTGTATTGCGACGTGACTTTGTCCAAAGAGACCTGTATGTCAGATCCATGCTTGATCATAAGATCCTTACCAAACTGAGTCAAGATCTTTCTAAGCTCTGGGATGATCTTTTGTCTCAAGATTTCCCTGATCTTCGTGTTCTCGCTCGATTCGGAGAAGACTGAGATATCAAACTGATACTCATCCTCCTCGGTGTCATATGCAACCTCTGGGATGGTTAGTGTTCCCTTTGCATCTGTGTCCCCGACTTTGCCCTCATAGCCAAGAACAATTTTGACATCAAACAAGCTAATGATCTTTCCCTTGCGTTGAGAAACAACCACGTCACCTTCCACAGACGTCAACTTATTAACAGTGGCTTCAATAGAGCCGTCATCGGACTCTGCCTTCAAACCTTGAATCTTCTCCTTTAAATATTGACGAGTCCAGTCAATGCAGTTCTTATCGACCCAGTGCCAATTGTTGGGATTATTGACCACCATATTACCGTTACAGAACTTAAAGAGAGTGGAGTTGAAGGAGAATATCAGTAGATCGCTGTAAGCACTTCTGGAAAATTCCGAAAACTCCTGCAGGGCTCCTAATATGCGCTTAGTATTGTCTGAGAAAGCTTCAGATTACAGAAATCAAGGAAAGCCTCGCTGGCGCAATCGGTAGCGCATACGACTCTTAATCGTACGGTTGCGGGTTCGAGCCCCGCGTGGGGCTTTCATTCTTTTTTCAATTTCAACGATACGTGATCACGTGATACGTCACCGGGACCGATCATTATATATATATATAGCTCATCATGATGACCGCGGGCGCGCGGCAGCGTCGATGATCATGACGACGACGTCGTACTAATTGGATTTGTACGGACCGCTAAAAGTAGACTGATACGCGATGCTTTATTAGAAAGAGTTATGAATTAAAGAAGGATACGTGGGTGAATAAACGGTCTACCCGGAACCTGACTGTTATTGGCTGGAAGGTTCCATGTCAGTAATTCGGCAATGTATGTGCCAGAGGGATCACATGAGCGATCACGTTGCAAGTCACATGACTGGACGATCAGGTATGCCGCACGAAACATCATGCTTAATATATCGTCAGTGCCATAATTCGAAACCCATGACCTGCTGTGTCAATATCTCGTGGGCAAAACTGATATTACTACTGAGATTCTTATAACAAGCTCCGCAGCAGCACAGCAATGTTCAAACGAACGCTTCCGTTGCTTCAACGAGCAGCGAAGCCTTTCTACATCAGCACACCGATCTTTTACCCAAACGCAGCACCTCATCTGGGTCACCAATACTCGATGCTTCTAAGCGATGTGAGGAATAGGTGGGCCAAAATTAGTGGGAAAGACACTTTCTTCACCACCGGCACTGATGAACATGGACTCAAGATACAGATGGCCGCAGAGTCGAAGGAAAAGGATCCCCAAGTATTTGTTGATGAGCTCGCGGTCGTGTTCAAGGAACTTGCTGCGAAGAGTGAGATTGATTACGATAGGTTTATTCGTACTACGGATGAGGATCACGTGGCAGCTGTGAAGCACTTCTGGACGGTGTTGCAAGAGTCTGGATGGCTATATGAAGGTGACCACGAGGGTTGGTACGCTGTGAGCGACGAGACTTTCTATCCAGCGTCACAGATTCATGAGGTTGATGGGAAGATGGTCTCAATAGAGTCCGGGAGTGAGGTGAAGATCACAAGTGAAAAGAACTACTTTTTCAAATTGAGTGCATTCACCGACGTACTCATTGAGCACTTGGAGAAGAACACAGAGTGGATCATTCCTGCACAGAAACATAATGAGCTGCTTCAGGAGCTCAAGACGACGCCATTGGCGGACCTTTCAGTGTCACGGCCATCGAGTCGTTTAAAATGGGGGATCCCAGTGCCTGGAGATGAATCTCAGCGGATCTATGTGTGGATAGATGCATTGGTGAACTATATAACATCCGCGGGATATCCATCTCTCAATCAATATTGGCCAGCTACGCACCTCATCGGCAAGGATATAATTCGATTCCACTGCATCTACTGGCCAGCGTTGCTCATTGCTGCGAAGCAATGTCTTCCTGAGCAAGTGGTCGTCCATGGCCACTGGCTCTGCGAAGGAAGCAAGATGAGCAAGAGTAAAGGGAACGTTGTCGATCCCCTTGCAATGATTGAACAGTATGGCATTGATCCCTTGAGGTTTTTCCTGTGTGAAAATAGTGTATTGAATGGTGACAACAACTTCAGTGAGGTGTCGCTCCAGAGATCTAGAGACCAGCTGGTGGACAAGTATGCGAATCTGGTGATGCGATGCTGCGGTAAGAAGTTCAGCATTGAGAGAGCTCTTGGTCGGTTTGACGAGCTTAACGAGTATAGGTTCGAGGATGAGCAGTTACAACGCCATCTGGAGTCCTTGAAAACAGGGGTGAACGTTCTTTATTCCAAAATGGACACGCAGATGATATCGTTCAACACCTCAGCTGCGATCCAAGAGTTTTGGTCGCTCATCTCTGAGGCTAATCAATTCATCCAGGATGCTGAGCCGTGGAAGAGAGACGAGTTGGAGAAAGACCTTGTAATTCTTGTTGGAGCAGAGGTTGCTCGTGTGTCGTCCATCCTCATAGCACCTGTGATGCCTGGGTTGAGCTCCACTGTTCTCGCGAGGTTGGGAGTGAAGAAACAGTCACTTGACTTTGCCCACTTTGGGGCTGATAAGTCATACGGCCAAGGTGCGAACCGTTCTGGTGACTATCCGTTGGCCAAACGATGAACGTAGCACCTGTATATAGTGGTAATCAATAGTTAGATGATTTCGTGCCGATGCTTGGTGGAGGTCCGTAGATCAACACTGAAAAACATCCACGCTGGAAACAATCACACAAAGCCACTCAGACACCAGCACCAGCACCACCAGCACCACCCCAAATGGCTTTTTATCAGGACTACTCCAACGTCCGTGGCACAATGGACTTCCAGCAGTTCCCACAGGGAACGACGGACGGCGAGGAGCTTTCACGCGGCGTTCTTGCGGCGTTCAGCACCACGGGCTATACCCATGAACCACCACTCCTGGAAGAGCTGGGGATCAACTTTGAGCACATCAGACAAAAGACGCTGCTAGCGCTGAACCCTAGGGCGTCTCATATCTCCAGCGAGATCTCACACGACGCCGATCTGGCCGGTCCCGTACTGTTTTGCCTTGTGTTTGCTCTCTGTCTCCTTTTGGCAGGGAAAGTACACTTTGGTTACATCTACGGAGTGGCATTGGTGGGCACAGTCTCGCTCCATTGGTTCTTCAAGCTGATGAGCGAAGGATCCGTGGACTTTGTGAGAACGGCGAGCGTCCTGGGGTACTGTCTGCTGCCCCTCGTGCCCGTGGCCTTTGTGGGCATTGCATTCCCCCTGGACAACGCTTTAGGGTATACGATGAGCACAGTGAGCGTGCTGTGGGCTACTTACTCCGCCTCGGGCTTCTTCGTTGCTGTGCTCGCATTAGACAACGTCAGACCACTGATTGCATACCCCGTGGCGATGTTCTACTCGGTCTTTGTTCTAATGGCAGTCTTCAAAGAGTAGCAGTATCACGTGGATTGATCTGCCAATCTGTAGCTAAGTGGATGGTCCCATCGCACAATCCAATATCCATTGCAATCAAGTTCTCCGTAGGTTTATTAACGTCCAGCTGTGATGGATCAGACGCGAAAACATCAGCTTATAACCTCACCAAACGCCAAAATGCCATCCATCAACACGATGTCGCAGCCCACGGAGTTCACTGGGCCCACAGCGGACCAGGGAACACGGCAATCGATCAAGACACACACACAGCACAAATCCAGCGGTCTTTACACTTTAAAAGAACGAACTTATGGGAACCAATTTGCTCCGATGTACTACCACAGACTCAAACAGCTCAGGACAAGAATCAACCACACGGCAACGCGCAAATGGGGCAAAGAAGAGGTCCAGGGTAAACCAGTGATCAAGCAGGATAAAGTGCTTGACGTGAGACCGGATGAGCCGAGTTGGATCGTGGGGACGGTATACATCGAAATGAAGTACAAGCCGAACATCTTGGATGAAGTCAGTAGGGGTCAAGATCTGGATATCAGCGGTATTAGAGCGTATGGAGATGCTGATCTAGATGAGATGTATCTGGAGGATGAAAGTGGCCGGATCTTACTCGAGGGAGATCTGATAAAGAGTACCGTTTTGTGTACAGGCGTCGTCATTGGCGTGCTCGGAATGGAACAGAAGCCTGGCTGTTTCACCGTTGTCGATGTTGTATATCCGATGATGAGCGCACAGAAACCAGGAAAGGAGAGCAAGGGCAAAATCGCCATCTGCTCTGGGTTAGAGCTCACTGGTGTTTGGGATGCTAAGCATGAATTGCTTCAAGATTACCTCACTGGTGAACTGGGCACGGAAACTTCGGACATCTGCCGTTTGATCATTGCAGGCAACTCCGTGAGAGTGCAGGAAGAGGACCAGGTTCAAGCCAAGAACAAGTATGGTGCAAAGAACAAGTCTAATTTCTCACAACAGTCGGTGAACCAGCTGGACTCTTTCATCTCTGCAATCCTACCATCAATCCCTGTGGATATCATGCCTGGAGAGTTGGATCCAGCAGAGATATCTCTGCCACAGCAGCCAATTCATAGAGCATTCTTCAGAAATGCACAATCCTATCTCAAGACGGACCATTTCAGGACACTCACAAACCCATATTGGTTCCAGTTTGATGAACTGCGCGTCTTGGGTACTAGTGGGGAGAACGTGAACGATGTATACAAGTATCAGGTTGCGGATGAACTGAACCAATCTCGTCTTCCGATCATCGAGGCATCGATCAATTGGCAGAACATCATCCCTACAGCACCCGATACTTTGGCGTGTTACCCATTTGACACCGATCCATTCACGCTGACGGAAACTCCGCACGTCTATTTCGTTGGGAATCAGCCTTCGTTTGAGACCAAGTTGGTCACTTTGGAGCGAGGTGAGGTGAGGGTCATTGCTGTACCGAATTTCAGCATGACTGGTCAGATTGTCATTTTGGACACTGAGACACTGGAGGCAAAAGTGATCTCCATATCATGAGAGAGTCTACAAGATATAAGGCAGCAGCATAATCAAAAGTAACTATATTTTAGTATAAAAAACGAAATTCAAGCCTTTTCAACGTCACCATTGATTTGGTCAAGTTTGGAATCGATGTGATCCATAAAGTGGTGCGCCTCCAAATATTCTTCGTCCAAGTTCGACTTTGGTCCATGGAAGAACTTCTTCTTGTAAAGGGCATAGTATAGTGCACCGAGGATCCAGATACCGCAGTTGATCACCACCGAGTAATTCATGGTGTCCTTGTCCACTTGCTTTGAGTTTGGGAACATCGCCAGTACGATCACAAACATCATCCACGCGAGGGTGACAATATTCACCACGAGCGAGATTCTTGGCCCATGGTAGAACTTACCAGGAGTGAACACACCGCGTCCACTGGTTATTCTGAGAAGTTGTGGAGTTCCCCAAGCAACATAGTTTCCAATCACGGCAATGGAGAAAAGAGCGCCAGATGCCACGGAACCAACGAGGATGAGAAGACCGATGAGAAGACTGACAATGGCAGAGGCCACAACCGCCCTCAATGGGACGCCCATGCGCTTGTTGACCACTTTCACGAAAGAGTGGAATGGGAAACCATCATCACGGGCAAAGGCCCAAATTTGTCTGGAGATGGCAGTCATGATGGAGCAGCCCATGAGGAATTGACAGAATGCTGTCAAGGAGATAAATGCCACTGCCCAGTTTTTTCCTAATGAATCGTAGAACAACTGTGTCAAAGGTTGACCAGAAGGTGTTGAGATCAAACGATCCACATCAGGAATCATACATGCGTTCATCACAATAATGATTAAGAACCCAAGGATCCAACATCCAGTGATGGATCCCATGATTCCATGTGGAACGGATCTAGAAGGATCCTTGCATTCTTCAGACATGTGAACACATGAGTCAAAGGCACCGATTGTCCACACGACAGGCATGATACCCATCTGAAGAAATGCCCAACCATCTGTCCAAGAGGTGAGGTTCTCAAAGTGAGCGAAGATGAACTTTCCATCGTTAAACCCATGAGTTCTTGCAGTGCCGATAGGTAAGGCGATGAAGAAGATGATGATGAGCACATTGTTGGCAATGATCGATGTTGTTTGAAGCCTGGTGACAACGCCGGATGCCAGGCAACAAATAAGCAGCTGCACAGCAATCCCAGCTGCAAAGACACCATATATTATCCCATTAGTAATGTCAAAGTCATTGTCCCGGTTAATGAACACGGCACTGAGGATCTGCACAGCAAATCCATAAGTGATGGAACAGAGACCACCAGCCAAGGCGAGCGAGTTGGAGACACCAATGACAAAAGACATGCTCGATTTCCATTTCTCAGGGGCATAGTGATACGTCCAGTAGTACAACCCACCGGATGTCGGGATAGCGCTGGCAAGTTCACTCATGCAGTATCCAATACCCACGATGAATATGCCACCAATAAACCATCCCCACAAAAGGGTGGCGGGTCCGCCAGCAAGTCCGCCAATCATCGTGGAGGCGATGGATGGGAGAAGCCCCATGATGGAGAAGGCAATACCAAACACCTGGAGAGGTGACATGTTACGTTTAAGCTCCTCCTTGTAACCAATCTGTGCCAGCAACTCCGATTCGTCGTGCGCCTCCCTGGCGTTGATGTACGACCCGACGGATCGGATGTTCGAGAGCTGTGCCTGTGGTGATGTACTCATTGTGTACACTATCCTTGGGGTCTCGCTGGTGCGGTGTTGAGGGCGCCCATCACCGGTTTTATACTTGCAGACGTGGGCATCGGGCCTCTCGTCGCGTTGCCATAGAAACGACGGATTTGGGAACCGGCGCGCGGCGCCCGATTGGGACGCCAGCGCTGGGCGGGCGGGGCCGCAACCCTTTGTGGCCAGCCGTTCGGGCTGCGAGACGGTCTGATTGGCTCGCGGCACGCCGCTCGCGATCCCGGTGCAATCTCCAATCTTTTGTGTCATCATGAGCCAAGAGCCGCATGTGGCCTCTGAAACCGTTGGGGGGAGGACCGTTGGGTCCACAGACGGTTTATGGTGATACCCTCGCCTGGTAGTTCGTTGCAGATCTCTAGCCTGCCATTGGTGATGAGGAAGGCTACTCCCTTGGATGGCCGGGGAAGCCATGTCAGTCTGTCAGTCTCTTCGTTATGGTCTGATAATTGTCCCGAACGCTACGCTATCCTTCCCGCTTTAGGGCCACTGATAGGCCAACATGGAGCCACTATCAGTGTAATCAGATCGGACATCCCCCTCCTACTCGGCTCAAGCGGGCATGTCTCTATTGAGCTTGCCCTCGATGGCTTCCAGGGTCTTCTCCCATTGTTCCATATCGGCACCCATTGCGCCCATTCTGGCATCCATCTCATCCACAATCGCCACAGAACCCGCCGTCTTCATATGCAACACATTCAGAGATTCCAATCGCTTGATTAGCCAGGGTAGTTCATCTTGAATCCCCTTTGTGGATTCCAGGAATTGGTACAACTCGTGGATTTTAGCATCCTCTTGGATCTCAACCTCCATCTCCACCGAGCGGCGTAGAGCAATGCTCTGCTCGAACCGGAGGTTGACTTGCTCTATGGTGCGTGTGATCTGCTGTTGAGTGGTCTCGTCCGTTAGAAGCTGGATGTGCCGTTGGAGTTGATTGATCTGCGATTGGAGTGATGAGTCGGGTGTCAACTGCTGGACACCTATAACTTGTTCCAACCGGTGAATTCTTTGTTCCAACGTTTGGATGGCCGTAGGGTCGGCTACACTCCCTTCAATATCGGTATGTCCAGCTTCTTGAGGTAGCCCACCTAACACCACCTTCCCTCTTTGTTTGACATTGTCTCGTAACTTCTCCCACAGTGCCAGAAGCTCCTTCTTCTCACACTTCTCCAGCTCATCACGCTCGCCCTCTAAGTCAATGAGCAGCTCATCCATCTCCAGCTTCAGTCGCTCCAGTCTCATCTTGGTAGTTTCCTTATATCCTTTTTTGAACGTGTCTAATGTGCAGGACCCTTCACAGGTATGCAAACCGTCGGCGAATCGCTCCCTTACGAGGTCCAAATCCATCTGTTCTTCATCAATAGAGTCCCTCCGCGTGTGGTCATCAGGAAACAGCTGTCACTTGTTAGTCTTGTCCTATCATTTCACAAATGTATATCTCGTACCCACTTCGTAGTTGTCTTCCACTGATGAGGTCTCAAAAATCTCCTGCTCCCTTGTCAGTTCTAATACCATGGCTGTCGTGATCGAATGATCACACCAAAGCCGTCCACTTACCGTCTCTTCCAACATATTTCTGAGCTCCTGGCCGTGCTTTTGTTTACTCGACGCGGAAAGAAATCATCAACCACTTCCAAATCCGCTGATCCACCAAATCCCATCAGCAAATGGCACTGGCACGCGCCCGCGCAGCTGCGAAGTTCAACATCTTCACATCACTTGCAGAGGCCGTCCAGGGCGACAAGCTGATCGCCATCAAAGACAACATCGCCACAAAGACTTTCCCCACAACCTGTTCGTCCAATGCTCTCAGGAACTACACCTCGCCCTTCGATGCCACTGTGGTCGAGCTGCTCTCAGATTACGAAGTACTGGGGAAGACAAACATGGACGAGTTTGGAATGGGTGCTGGTACCACACACTCGGCATTCGGTCCCACGTTGAATCCGCTATTCCCGGGCGAAGAGCGCATCTGTGGTGGATCCTCCGGGGGATCTGCTGCCGCTGTGGCCTCCGGCTGCGTTTCAGTGGCACTGGGAACCGATACTGGAGGCTCTGTACGTCAGCCGGCTAGTTATACTGGGATACTGGGCTTCAAACCGAGCTATGGACGTGTGTCACGATGGGGCGTTGTGGCATATGCCCAGTCCCTGGATACTGTAGGTATATTGGGCGATTCCATTGATGCTGTGCATGCTGTCTTTGACAAGATTGACCGCTATGATCCGAAGGATCCCACGAGTGTGTCGCTCGAAATGAGAAAGAGGTTTAACTTTAGACATGGGAAGAAACTCAGGATTGGAATACCGGAAGAAATGATCTTAGGGTTCTCATCTCTCGTCTCTCAGGCATGGGAAGACTCTCTTCAAAGACTTGCCATATCACATGAGATCGTCCCAGTGAGTATCCCACTGATAAAGCTTGCATTGCCTGTATACTTCACCCTGGCACCGGCAGAGGCCTCGTCCAACCTCGCCCGCTATGATGGAATACGGTATGGAACGAGGGCCGATAACGATAGAAATCACTACTCAGCCACGAGATCTCAAGGGTTTGGAGACGAGGTGAAACGGAGAATCATGTTGGGAAATTACAACTTGAACTCCGATGCCTACCAAAACCACTTCATTCGTGCTCAGCAGTTGAGAGCTGGACTCAAAGAGCAGTTCAACCAAGTGTTCAATCAGCCCAACGTTACTACAAATACAGAAAAGGTCGAAGAAGGCGTGGATTTCCTGCTAACACCAACAACGGTGGGACAAGCACCAACGATGAAGGAGTTTGAGGCACAAACTTCAGCGGAGAACTTCATCCAGGATGTGCTCACCATTCCAGCTTCATTGGCTGGTATCCCAGCTATCTCCTTCCCTTGGGACTTTGAAGGTGAGAAGGTGGGGCTCCAGCTGATGGGCCAGTACGGTGATGACAAAGGTGTCTTGGATGCCACCAGGCTCATAATGGGCATGAACATAGGATGACTGATTGAATAACAGTGTTACATAGCATATATATATATACCTGGTAGATTGATCGTCCAAGGATTATGTAGCTAGCTCAAATAGACGGGAAAGTGCCCCGTTGATGAGCTCAAGCATGTCTTTGCGATCCCACGAGTGACGCTCGTCCCATACGGTGTCCATAAGCACAGCATTCACTTCCTCTAGCATCTCCACGGACCAACCTTCTGTTGATTGGATCAGTGTCTCTTCAAGTTGGCCCAGGCGATCTTCATCCACAATCAATCGAGGTGTCTCCTTGACGATCTGTTTCTGAATAACTGGTCCAGTAGCTGGTGGCTCCTCATAAAGAGCTTCTTCGTGCTCTGCTTCTGGCTCCGGCCCATCCGCAGAGTCCGTCTCGGAATCGACATGGGGCACGATTTCAACGTCTACCGGGTCAGGCTCCTCACTGACCATCAGGCTTTGGTTTCCATTGTCAGTGGTGATCCGCAGCTTGGCCCTTTCCTCGAACTCCTTTATGCGCTGCAACTCACGACGTCTTAAGGCCTTGCATTGCTCCACAAACTCGGGGTTTGAGATTTCCTCAACGCCCACTTGTGCATTGGCGTACATCTCTGATGCCTTGATCAGCCTCTCTCTGTCATTCAGTGTAACAGAGTCCAGGTAGATCATCTCAATGTCCTTAAGGAATTGTTTAGGCTCCGAGTAAAATCCATTCCACAAACGCTCCTCGATGATGTCTAGATCCATGTTGTAGAACTTGCGCGCAGATGCCAGCTCAACAATCATATCACCCTCCCTTGTGTATAGCGCAGGCATTCCAGTAGGGAAGTTCTCGTCAAATAAATGGACCAACTGGAAGTCATCGATAGGAGGCTTCTTAAACTTACGGTATCGATTCTTGAACAAATCCATAAGCCCAGAGAGCTTGATCTTCAAAGTGTTCTTCAGCTTCATGTCATGCTTCTCGAATGACTTCAGGTCTGCTGGTTTAGCTTCCTCTCTGACGATCTCAATCTTCTCAAGGATCTCCAATGGTTTCTTCTCCCGGTTGTCCAAAAATTCAGTAGGGGCCATCTTCACAGCATCGAAAAGAGGCTTGAAGAACTCCTTTCTTTGTAGTTTATCTGGCGTACCGAGGTTAACATGGTCGATATCGGTCAATCCGAAGAGCAATCTAAGTCCTTGGTCCAGCTCGTCGTACGGCGTATCAGATACTCCAAGCAGCAAGATTCTCTCATTTGATGAAACCGATCTCAGCAACCCCGCTAGCGTGGATTTAGCGGATTCAGGGACAGTGTCGTACCAAATGTCAACATTTGGTATGAAAATGATAGAGGGAGTGTGACGCTTTGCCTCCACAAAGCTCTGAATGATGGCATTCTCAGCCGTCCGCGTAGAATCACCAAACAACGTACCCAAATCCAACGATTGGACATTAAATCCTTCCAAATGGTTTAGCACCGCGGCGCCAAGGTACTGCTGCCCGTTTCCTGGGACACCGGAAATTAGCAAACGCGGACGATGTATACGGCTTGATTCGAGTCTCTTGATGAGCTCATGCTTTGCGAATCCTCCATCTTCGTCATCCTCTGTTGGATCAGCATACTCGGCCTCTTGCAGTGCTGTGAGCTTCTTCACCCTAGGCACGACCTTGTCAAGTTTTGCAGTGATCTCAGCCAATGGACCCTTCAGTAAGGAAGCAACATGGGTAGGTAGCGGCGCACTGCCAGAAGCTGCAGAGCGAGCCGACGATGGAACAATCTTATCCAAAGCCCTCATGAAATCCCTTGCTGCCACATGAATCGTTGACGGGTCAATCTTGAGCTTATCATTAGACTGATAAATCTGCGGGTACCGTCTTTGAATACTGTTGAGTGCAGCCTCGGTGCATAATGCTCTCAGATCTGCACCACCATATCCCTTGGTCAGATGTGCCACTTTGTCCAGGAACTGCGGAGCCAAAGGTGGGTCCCACTTCTTTGTATGAATCTTCAAAATTTCAGCACGGGCATTGATCTCTGGAAGCGGGAAGTAAAATTCACGGTCGAATCTTCCAGGACGACGTAATGCCGGATCTACCGCGTCAGGTCTGTTTGTAGCACCAATGACAATGACTTGGCCTCTATTGTCCATTCCATCCATCAGGGCAAGCATTGTGGAGACGATGCTCGCATGGATCTGTTCTTGCTTGGACGATCTCACTGGTGCTAGTCCGTCAATCTCATCAAAGAAAATGATCGATGGTTGTTGCTTCTTTGCCTCTTCGAACAACAGTCGAAGCTGTCTCTCAGCTTCACCAACCCACTTAGAGAGACAATCAGCTCCCTTACGCATGAAGAAGGTAATCTTTTGCCCCTGCGTGGAACAGGAAGCAGCTAATGCACGAGCCATGAGTGTCTTACCAGTACCTGGTGGTCCATGGAAGAGCACACCTCTCGGAGGAGTGATTCCAAAGCGTTGATAAACTTCTGGATAAAGCAGTGGAAGCACCACCATCTCTTTGAGTTGATTGATATAGTTTTCCAGTCCACCAATGCTGGAAAAGTCCACGTTCATGTCCACTCCGAGAGGGTCTGTGTCTGCAATGTCCTTCTTCTTGGCCTTTCCTGGCGCCGCGCCCACAGGTGCACTTATGGACGATCTCTTGTTTCCTCCTAGGGGAACAATCTCATCATCCGATGAGTCGGAATCCGCACCAGCAAGAAGATTGCCCGTGGTATTGTTCAGTCCTCCATAGTTCTTGCCAAATATTGAAGTCACATCACCGCCCCCAAATGGCCCACCAGTGGGGAACAATCTCCTTATAGCGGATGCGTTATTGTTCCTTCTGCGTAGTGACCTTTGTGATTGCGGCTCTGCAAGCCCATCAAGATTAGCGGGAAGAGGTGGTGGGATGAGATAGTTAACCTCCTTGGTTCTTTGACGCAAGTCGCGTGCTCTTTTGGGCGTGCCGTCGTCAGATGAGTTCTTAAGACCGGCGAGCTCTGCTTGTAGGTCCTCCTCATCATCCTCAGAGTTCTCAGGTGTCGCAGCAACTCGGCGAGAGTTTCGCGATCCTGACTTGCGTAGCATTCTTCTATTGTTCTTCGATCTTGTCCGGTTGCCCTTTGGGTTGTAGTCATACTCGCCATCCTCATCGTCATCCTTCGAGACAAACTGGCGCTCACGTCTGCTGCGCTCCTGTTTCAGAAATTCGTCCTCGAACTCGTCGCTTTCCTCGTCCTGGAACTCTTCACTGACCTCCTCCTCGTTGAACGACTCATCGTCGCTACCAACGCGCTTCTTTGCTGGCTGCACCGTGAGTTCATCTACAGGCGCGTCTTCAGCCTCAAACCCCACGTCCGCAGGCAGCTCCTCTTCCAATTCATCCAGATCGTCATAGTTATTTTCGATCTGCGCGTAGTTCACCTTCTGCTTCTTTCGCCTCGAGGACACAAGAACGTCGTCGTCCTCGCTCAACAGCGGTGATCTGCGGGCCATACTATGAATCCTTTGCGCTCTTTCTCTGCGTGTGCTGTCTTCCACACCTCGTGCTGACTGTTCGAGTGTCCAGGGCACAGTCTCTGGTTGATTTCGTCTCACGTCAGAAGCTTCTGACGCTTTCGGTTGTTACGCGGAATTAAATGGAAATTTGCGAATTTCGCATTTCTGGCGTGAAGCTCCAGAAGAGGAAATTAATTGCGCAAGACGCCATGTGTTACCAGATTAGGAACGAAACTACGCCAAACCCACCGACTCCACGTCTATATATTCAACTCATCAGCGTATTGACAGCCCATTCCACGCTCAGCGTGCGGAGGTCAGTGTATGTCTGACCTACACCGACAAAGAGGATCGGAATTCCCGTGGCTGCAACCATGTTTACCATAGTACCGATCATATCCCCGACAGTGTCACACTTCGAGATGATGAAGAAGTCCAATTTGCGGCCAGTACCAAAAGCTGCGTTAAAGTTACGTGCCTGCTGCACGGAGTCGGTACCCACGAGTGCCTCACCTACCATGATGATCTTATTAGGGTTGGCTGCCTTTGCGAAAGATGCCAATGGGGTCATCAATTGTGCATCATTGTGTCTTCGACCTGCGGTATCCATAAGAACAATGTCGAAACTGTGCTTCTTAGCATACTCGATAGCATTCTTGGCAATCTTTGCCACAAGATCAGAGCCCCCATATCCTCCTTCAAATAGCTCCACACGGTCTTTTTTATCACTTGCTGCCTTGAGGTTGTTCACATGGACCCTGAGCTGCTCCACGGCACCAGATCTGAACGTGTCGCACGCTGTGATCAGAACCTTCAAGTCGTTCTGCAGGAGCCAGAAGGCGAGCTTGGACAGATTAGTGGATTTCCCTACACCATTGACACCGACAACGGATATCACGTATGGCTTTCCGTTTTTTTTGATATCCTCCAACAAGTTCACAGAAGTTCCTGGTGTTAAGATCTTTGTGAGTTCCTTGGTGAGCGCCTCCTTCGCTGTAGTGGTCACAGAGGTCCAATTCCTTGTTTTGGAACCAACAAGTGCATTCTCAACGTTTGTGGTTAGACTTTTAGCTATCTCTGGCGCAACATTCTTCGCAATGAGCTGCTTTTGAAGCTCTTCAGTGGTGGATTGAATGTCCTCCTCGGTAATAGTCTTACCCCCGGTAAACTTCTTAAGGAATGCAAACGGTTCCTTGGTACTAGCTGTCTCTTTGGATTTCTCGAGCAGCTCGTTGATCTCCTCCTGCAGATCTTTCACGAGGAAGCGGCCACTGGCATCCTTGTTTCCAAAATCTTCCGTGTCGATTGTCACGTTGGCTTGTACGCTGTCTTCAATGTTGCTCTGAGAAAAATCCAGTTCCTCTTCATCACCCACTTCATTAGCCAGTCCGTCTGCACCCCATTTACGTAGCTTTTTGGCGCCTTGTGGTTTCTTCTTAAGATCTTTCTTCGTATCCTTCTTGATCTCGTTCTTCTCAGGTTCAGCGTCCTTCGTTGGCTCGTCTTGTAGTTCCTCCAGCTTAACCTTGTAGTACTTCTCAAACTTCAGCAGCTGCTCTGAGTCCTTCAACAGTGGTTTCTGCTTCTCAGTGTCCTCAAGGATCTGCTCGCCCAGTAACTGTTTGAACAGAGTCAGAGAGACATCCACGAGGGCACCAGCGTAGTGGGCCGGGACGTTTTTGTTGTAGAAGCACACGGCAACAAGATCAGGGTTGTGTACTTGTGCAAATTGGGCAACGTACTTGTCTGCAACTGCGACGCGCTGACCCCGATCTTGCGTACTGATAGAAGCAGTACTGCTGACGAACACCTCGTCGATGAAGCCATTCACAACTGAGTCTGCAAGCTTGTGCGGCGCATGGCGGAAGAGCACCTGGCCCTTGGCGGTAAATATCAGGAACTGGTCGATCATGCAGACTTGAAGTATCCCTGGATCCCTCGCTGGCACTGGCGAGTTCTCCGTCAGCTGTTCGTTTATTGGCGATGTGTGTAACCTCACGCCGAGGGTTGAAAAGTCGGGACTGGGGACGATAGGACGAGGGGTGTCCGCACCGGTCTTATATAAAGAACCAGGCTGCACTGGAGAGCGGATCTCCAGCAGCAGGTGACCCCCACCTTGAAATGCGGCTTATCCGGCGTAGGGCAGTACCACGCAAGCGGCTGGAACTGCATGTTGATGTTATTGCGGCAAAGGATGTCGTGATTGCCGACGCAGCGAGTTGCTCAATGGTGGCCGGTGTTGCATTCAACTCTCAGCGCAGACGTACGAGGAAGAGCAAAAGAACTGCCAACCCGGTTTGGAACAGCTCTGTTAGACTGCGTCTCAGCGCCCTCGATACGAGTGATGCATTCCATCTTGCGGTCTTCGACAAGCATCGCAAGTACTCGATCTACCTGGGTGAAGTCCGGCTTTCGCTCATTGATCTGTTCCAACACGACAGTAAAGTGGAGCCCCGCTGGTACAAGCTTCATTCGAGTAAATCCCAGGCGAAATTCGTCACCGGGTCTGTGAAACTTGGCTTTGAACTGTTATCCAAGGGAAACATCCCCGATTTATTTGTGCGGTGGGGAAGTACACTGTCTACCCAGAGACTCCATAGTATCAAGTTGGATGAACAGTTCTACTACAGTGACACAGATACAGATGTGGACTCAATGATCTCGGACAATGACGCCAGCGATGAGGCTCCTAAAGTGCCGCGGATGGATAGATTGACGGTGTCGTCGCCGGATGTTTCTGATTCGTCCGAGGTCTCGGATACCTCACAGATCAACCTGTCAGGACGAATACCTACTTCTCGTGGAAACACTACCACTGGAGTAGTTTTGATGGATATACAGGAAGCATCTGGACTACCACCCTTTAGACGGTTCTATCAAACCAGCTTTGACATGGACCCATTCGTGGTGATCTCATTTGGCAAGAAGACTTTCCGGACCTCATGGAGAAAGCACACGTTGAATCCGGTATTCAACCAACGGGTCGCCTTTGAAGTTCTTGCGAGCGAGCAGCGGTTTGACATCGTGTTCAATGTGCTTGATAAGGATCATATTTCTTTCCATGACAAGGTGGCACAAGGATCGATAGCATTGGGCGATATCTTGGATGGTACAGAGCACAATTACAACTTGCCCTTGGCTCTTCACAAGTCTGATGACGAGTACAAACCACATCTCCAGTTCAAAGTGATATTCAAGACCTATGCCGACCTTAGTCGTGATCTCTGGGAGATTGTGCTTTCCAAGTATGGAACCTTATGGGATATCATCCAAGTTGAGGAGTTTTTGGAGGATTCAAGAATTGACGAGGATTTCCTCACTTTCTTCACAGACAACGACAAGACGATAGAGGACACTTTAACAACAGAGGAGATGATACGGGTGCTCCATGGCCGTGACATCAAACTTTCACAGTGTCCGATCTGTTTAAAAAAGCGATTCACCGATATCGTCACTCACGTGGTGATCTGTGCACAGAGTGATAAACTTCGAGAGTTTGCAACTTCAGGGCATGCATCGAAAAGGTGGTATTCCAAAGCTTTGATAAAAGTAGCGTACGGCAAGTATGGGCTCGGTAAGAACAACGCCAATATCCTTGTCCAGGACCGTGTCACAGGGTTTATTCAGGAAGAGAAGATGGCTCTGTACATTCGTTTGGGCATTCGTTTGCTATATAAGGGCAAAGGTGCTGACACGAAGAAGATGAAGAACGTGCTGAGAAATATGTCTTTGAAGCAAGGTATCAAATTCGATTCCCCAGCTTCTGTAAAGGACATTGAAACGTTCATCAGGTTTTACAAGCTTGATCTTAGTGACTGTCTTGAGGAGAAGTTCTCCACGTTCAATGAGTTCTTCTATCGAAAGCTTAAACCCAATTCACGTCCCTTGGAGTCAACAGACCAACGCATAGCAATATCACCTGCTGATTGTCGATGTACCGCATTCAATGGTATAGAGGACGCACAACAGGTTTGGATTAAAGGTCGGTCATTCACTGTCAAGAAACTTCTCGGTGACGCATACTCTCCGCAGTTCGAACAGTGTTCCGTGGGTGTCTTCCGTCTCGCACCACAGGATTATCACCGATTCCACTGTCCGGTGGATGGTGTCATTGGTGAGCCAAACTGGATCCAGGGAGAGTACTACACTGTGAATCCGATGGCTGTGCGGTCGCACCTGGACGTCTTTGGTGAAAACGTTCGTGTTGTCGTGCCCATTGATACCCAACGGTTCGGGAAAGTTATGTTTGTCGCTGTTGGTGCCATGATGGTTGGTTCCACCGTACTCACGGTGAACAGCGGTGATGCGGTAAAGAGAGGTGATGAGCTAGGGTACTTCAAATTTGGTGGATCCACATGTCTCGTATTGTTTCAGAAGAGTTCGATGGCGTTTGATTCTGATTTGGTGCTGAACTCTTCCGAATGCATCGAAACATTGGTGCGTGTGGGCATGTCCATTGGACATACTCCGGAAATTGATGAGCTGAAGAGGGATAAGAGAAACTTCCAGGATGAGCCAGAGGAGGAACAGGTCAAGATTATGCGGATCATCACGGGAGGAGATGCGGAAAGGTCATGGGAGTTTTACAACTTGGACGTTAATAGTTCGGAGGAGATTGATGATGATGAGGAGGAGGAGGAGGAGGAATGATAAGCATGAAAGCAGTCATTATTTACTGACGCAGAACAAGCTGATTTGTAGAACCCACGGATGGTAGTTGAATTGAACAGTTTGGCGACCGAGCTCACAGGCCAGTATGCTGTTTAAATATTATGCTATTGGCCTCCCAGTGCTATCTAATACTACCCCGTCTCACGTTTCTCGGGCCGGCATTAGCGGCGCCCGGAGATGTTCGAGTAGACTTTGCCTGTCGCGAAAATTCCCGCATTCGGTTCTCGGCGCGGAATTAAGGGACACGGGCGGGTCTGAAGTGAAGCACTCTTGTGGCTATAAAACGGACCCGTCGTCCCCCCTTCTTCCAACTGAAGGCCATACAAGCAACAAGCTACACGCGAGCAACAGACAGCAGACGACAGAAATGCCATTCAACCTAGACAATGTCGCGCCAGAGGCCCTTGGCCTCATGAATTTCACCTGGAGAGCTCAACCAGTGGAGAAACCCATCGCATTCGAAGCCATGCTGGAGGCAATCAAGCTCAACGAACCAAAGAAGACCTTCTTCAACGGTGGTGAGTTCTACGGTGCTAACAACATCAACCTGGAGTACATCAGAGATTTCTTCAAGGAGTACCCTGAGCAAAGAAAGAACGTTGTCGTATCGATCAAAGGCGCTGTGAATGTCCAGACACTTACCCCACTCACTGATTTCGATGGCATTCACAACTCCATTGACAATATCCTTACGTACATCCCTGACCTTGACATCTTTGAGCCAGCGAGACTCTCGCCAAGTATCCCCTTTGAGGAGACTTTGAGGGGCTTGGACGATGCTGTTGATCAAGGAAAGATCAAAGGGTTCACATTCAGTGAGGTGAATGGTGACACTTTGACCAGGTTGTCCCAGGGGAAGCACAAGCCTGTTGGTGTGGAGATTGAATTCTCCATTTTCACCAGAGATGTGGAAGACGTTGCCAAGGCTGCTAGTGCACTGGACATCCCTATTGTGGCTTATTCGCCCCTCTCCAGAGGATTGCTTACAGGCGAGATCAAGAGTGCGAGTGACATCCCTGAAGGTGACATCCGTCATCACTTTGAGAGATTCTCCGACGAAAACCTCAAGAAGAATTCATTGATCGTGGATGAATTGAAGGCTATTGCAGAGGAAAAGGCTGTCACTCCTGCGCAGCTTGCTCTCGCCTGGTTGAAGTATCACAGTGGCCAAGTCGTCAACGGGGTGAAGTATCCATACATCATCCCTATCCCATCCTCGTCTACCAAGGCGAGGGTGGACGAGAACTTTGCCAAGGTTGTTCTCACCAAGGACGAATTTGAGCGTATTCAAACGGTGATTGAAGGTAAAGAGGTGCATGGCCATCGCTACAACCAGCAAGCTGCCTCATTGCTCTCCTTGTGATTGATTGAATCAGATGACTAAATCTCACACTGTCAGGTATGAATTGTAGGTTCCTTCAGGCTTGCATCACGGGCTTAATTAATATCAGATATACTAGCTCCATACAAACTTCTAGCACTGCTGTCTGACTGGTAGGCTCCCAAGTCTGAAGTCACCAGATCTGTACGCCATGTCTGGTTCCCTCTCTCAAACAAACCCCCCTCCACTCGCCGGCTGCCTCCTCCGCCAAGATAATTACTGTCTGTCAAAAAAACCCCGTCGGGCGTCCGCGGCCGCACTGACGGGACAGAAAAAACTTTCACCGCGCAGCGCAAATGCCGTACAATTTGCTGCATACGGCACTGACCGTTGGCAAACCACGCAACAAAGGCCCCGGATGCACTGTAATCACGAATTAAATGTGGCTTCTTCCTAATGCTTGAAGCTTCGACATAAATAGCGTGAAAAGTCCTCTCGGAAGGCCGATGAGCACCTGGGTGGCACAGCAGATTATATGTCCGACATTGAGAAGCTGAGTCAAGGGACTCCGGACTTTGTGACTAATGAATCCGATGGGCACAGCATACACCGTGGCACGGTGGACAGTCTTAACCGTTCTCTAACACCGCGTCAGATCTCGATGATCTCCATCGCTGGAATCATCGGCACAGGTTTATACCTGGGTACTGGCCGTGCACTGGCCATTGGTGGGCCGGGAAGTTTGTTGATCAATTACACCATCATTGGTGGACTGGTGTACTTGGTGATGCTTTCCTTGGGTGAGATGTCTAGTTACATGCCCATTGCCGGTTCGTTCTGTTCATTTGCCCGCAAGTTCGGCTCCGAATCCTTTGGATTCGCCATCTTGATAAACTATTGGCTCAATGACGCTGTCAGTGTCGCCAGTGATTTGACCGCTTTGCAACTTGTGATGGAGTACTGGACAGATTTCCACTATTGGATCGTGTCACTGATCTTTTGGGTTTTCCTCCTATCGCTCAACATCTTCCACGTGAGGTTCTATGGTGAGACTGAATATTGGCTCGCCTTGCTCAAGGTGTTGGCCATCATTGCATTCTTCATCGTGAGTATTGTCGTGAATTGTGGACACAACACACAGCATGAGTACATTGGGTTCAGCCTCTGGGGAAAGGGAGAGGCTCCATTTGTCGATGGCTTTAAAGGGTTTGCCTCGTTGTTCGTCAGCAGTGCCTTTGCATATGGTGGAACAGAGAGTATCACCATCACTGCAGGATCGGCCAAAAATCCAGTACAGTCAACCAAAATTGTCACAACAACGGTATTCTACCGTATCATCATCTTTTACATCTTCACCGTGTTCTTCATTGGTATGAACGTTCCATACAATTACTCAGGTTTGTCCACCAAATCCGTGGTGACCTCTCCATTTACGATTGTATTCCAAGAGGCCGGGTCACGGGCTGCAGGTTCATTCATGAATGCTGTGATCGTCACCTCTGTCATTTCAGCTGGCAACCATGCTCTCTATGCAGGATCCATGCTTGCATATACCCTGGGCACAGACGGATATTTACCAAAGATCCTCACGTGGAAAAACCGCTGGCAGACTCCGTATGTGGCAGTCCTTATAACTTGGCTTGCCGGTGGTCTGTGCTTTGGTTCCTCATTCGTCGGCACCGGAGAACTATGGACATGGCTTCAGAACATTGTTGGTGTCTCCAACCAATTGGCCTGGTTATGCATCGGTATAACTTCTATCCGCTTTAGAAGAGGATTAGAGGCGCAAGGACGTACACACGAGCTGAACTTCACCAACTGGACGTATCCTTATGGTCCATATTTTGTTGTCATCTTTACGACTTTCATCCTCTTGGTACAAGGGTGGAGCACGTTTGCCCCCTGGAACGTGAAGGATTTCTTCCAGGTGTACCTCGAGCTGTTTGTGTTCCCACTTACGTTCATAGTATGGTGGATCTTCCACCGTGATGGGTTCAAGAAGACCCATGAGATGGATTTTGATACAGACCGATACATTGAAAGCGAAGAGGAGCTTGAAGATAGATTGGCATACGAGGGGCTCACAGGCTGGAAGAAAGTAGCAGCTGCGCTCCGTAACTTCTTCGTATGAGATCTCTTTGGTTTAGTATTTGGCACTGTTAATCGCATTCACTCGTTAACCGTTGTAGAAGTTGGTGATCTTAAACTTTTCAAAAACACCGTGCCAAAGCCCTTTAAAAGCCCCAAAACACCTCGATGGCACAGCTCCAGTCTGGGGCCGTCGTGCGGCCGCTTGTTGCCACTACAACACCAGCACCACTAAAGTCGAACCCATCGGCATCAACATCAGCACAGGCACAACAGACGGCCAGAATCTTGCATCCAATGCCAGCATGTCAGCTGGCCGACGATATCCAAGTGCTCAGGACAAAAGTCTCTCTCGTTGATATCGTGTCAAAGCAGCGGCTCGGTGTATGTGTGAAGAGCTCGCGATGTCGTCACTACGACGCCTTCGACTTCTGCTCCTTCTGTACAGTGAACAAGGTACCCGAGTCGTACTTCAACAAGCGCAAGTTGGAAGACTACGAATCACGCTATGAGATACAGGAACTTGGACCCAAGACGTTCCGTGTGAACCTGAAGAAGTTGTTCATGAACCATAACTCCACTACACAGCTCCAGTTGACGCGAAAGAGGAAGAATGCAAAGGAGTTTAGATGTCCCGTGTGCAACGTCAAATTCTGCGCAGCAGAGCTGATGCACGATGACTTCATTGGGGTGATCCTACAACATGTACCGAGTGACTATGTAGTGATAGATGATGATTGGAACTGCGAGATTGTGGAAGATAAGGAGCATGATCAAGACGATGTTGTCGTGCTGAGCGACGATGACAATAATGGAGACACAGGACGTGCGAAGAAAAGGAGAAAAATACAACTGTTCAGTGATGAGGAGTTCTCCGAGACGGAGGAGTCTGAGGACGAGATGCTTGGCGGGACCGAGGATGACCCGTTGGTGATAGACGACTAATGAATGTATACATGTTTATGTTGACGTTTCATGAGTACTCATACATTGTTCTCGGTGATGGCAACCACTTTCTTGATCAGCTCCACATAATTGCCCGGTATATACCCTGTTTTCCCACTGCGTGAGCGCACTCTCCACCACTGTGAGGGCTTACCCTGCGGATCACTTTTGCTTAAAATGGCCACCAAATCGCCCTCCTTCAGGGCAAGTTCCACCTGAGGGTTTTCGGGTATGAAATCATACAACGCGCGGCCGAAGTCCACGTTGGCAAGATCCACAGGCTCATGTTGCTGACCTGGGAGCGGCAAGTTCCTTTGCTTTGCGAGATGGAAGACCAGCTTCTTCAAAAGGTACGGTGTACCAATCACCATCGCGAGGAAGATGAGCAACGGCTTTAGTGATATACGCCGTGAACTCTTGTGCTTTGAGCGATCTTTGCGTGCCTCAAACTTGGCGAACTCCCTTGCATCGATCTTGAGTGTCTCTGGTGCCGATCCTGTCACTTTACCAACAAGCTTCTTGAAGTATTTAATCAGGGCAAAGATACCCAGAAAGGACCCCAAGGCATTTCTCAAGTTCCCAAACTGCTCAGCGACGGAGATCATCGTGAAGAAGGAGCTATGTGTCGCCATGTAAGTGGCCTCAAGCATCTGTGCAAACCCTCCAAATGCTCCTATCACGGATTCGATGAGCTGGAAAGTGGCCTGGGTACTCTCGGCGAACCCTCCATCTCCATTCATCGGGTTCCCATTGACGCCGTTCATGCCATAGCCACCCATGCCATACATGGAACCACCGCCGTAGCCACCCATGCCCATGCGACCGTACCCTCCCATACCACCACCGTATCCACCCATACCGCCTCCATAGCCTCCCATGCCACTGTATCCGCCATATCCACCACCACCCATGCCCCCATAACTTCCATACCCCATGCTGTTACCCAATCCACCAACCATGCTGCTCCCGGCGTAGGGGTCATGGCCATAGCTGGACGATAAGGGTAGAGATGTGGGCCGATCTGGCACGGATTGTACGGGCTCAGGCGAGAGTACTTGAGGCTCTTGCTGTGCAGCTGATTGGAGGTTGGTCAGTTTTTGCTCTTTCTAAAAGTGACGAGAAAAAAAAAAGCACTCACCTGCTGAGGTGCCTGACGACACCTCCCACGGCTTTGGACGCGGAGCTGACATCTCTGACGGGTTTTATCGGTCTGTCTCTTTATCGGTGTTTTTGTCGCTTTCTTTGTCTCTCTCAAAACGGCGATTTTTTTTTGTCCTTCACAAAATTTGAGCCCGCGGCAGAAAAATGCGGGGGGCAGATTTGGCGAGCGGGCTCGCGGGTTCGATTCTACTCCGGCGACTTTTTGTGTTCGTTACATTAAAAGCGTCCCTTTTGTTCTTGTGTTTTCTAAATCAACGTATCCACGTGTGACACGAGCGTGAGTCCCCGGCGCATCTTCACCTTGTGGTTTTTGGCGTTCGCAAGCAGTTTCAGTACGCGCTTGTCACGCTCGCCAGACTTTGCCAGCTGTGTCTTTTCCGAGCGAAGCATCTCGTAGTCTATTCTTAGCGATCTTATCGTCATTAGCAGATCCTGAACAAGCTCATCCCTCATTCCTTGCTCCTTCACATCCTTCTTCCCCTGATATGGACTCGAGAACGCCGCAACTGCTGATATTGGAGGAGTCTCTGCACCTTCTTTCGTCTGCGGCGATGCCATTGGTGATGTGTCCCGCGTCGTTGATGCGTTGCGGTTGAACATTGTATCAAGCTCTTTCTCTAGCGTGTCAATGTCCTCCTTCAGGCCGGCAATCTCTTTATCTTTCTTATCTTGCGCGGTCTTGGACACGAGCTTGAGCTTTGTCATGTTTTGCGTCATGTCTGCAACTTGCGCCTCCAGCTCTGCAGTCACATGGATCTTCTTTCTTAGCTCGTCTTCTTTTAGTTCCAACTGCGTTTCAAGCTTTTGGATAGACAATTTGCTCGGGTCTTCTTGGATATGCGCTAGCAACATTCCATTGTCTTCACGCAGCTGCTTGTTCATCTCACGCAACTGCAAGTTTTCAGCCTCTAACAGTGCTAGTCGATCCAACTGTGCCTGTACTTCAAAAGCGTCCACCCCATTGCTCCATCCATCTTGGCTCAAGGCCGGGGATGAAGCCGATTCAGAACCATTGGCCTTGAAACCTGACAAAGGTCCCGAGTAACCCGTATCATCCTTCCCTGACCAATGACCTTGTTGTAAAAGTGGTCCGTTGGGTGACATCGATTGCGGATGCGAGCCTCCAAAGAAGGCAGGGGGCGGTGGCATCTGCGACGTGAACGATGATGTATTTGACTGGATGGACTGATGACGCGGTGCTCTGAAGGAGTCCTGAGATCCAAAGTGATGCTGCTGCACCGTAGGCCGGGAGCCCATCTGGTGCTGATACGCGGATTCTCGCGGTCTTTGCTGGTTGAACTGCTGGAAGGTCTTTTGCATGTTCGTCTTGTGCTGTTTCTTCTGCTCCAGCACGGATAACGAGGTCTTCTTCAACCCATCAAGACGCTCTGGATCGTACGCCTGGTACATCTTGGGGGGCTGGTTATGAGTGGAGTGGTGAAGGAGAGGGCCGGCTGAAGCAAGTTGAAGTTAGTTTTTGGGGAAATGTCCTCAGCTTCCTTGATTTCGTGCACGCGCCGGCCTTCAGGCAGAAACGCGAAAATTACGCGTCTCGAATTCCTTTCTTTGGCCTTTTTTGGCCGTTTTTTTGCATATGCAGGCATTTTATGTCTTCTCTTTGAAAGCTTCGGGACGCACATCGTACGCGTATCGAGGCGAGTTTTACTCATCCTGCGGGAGCGATTTGTACTTGAGAAACTAGTCAGGCGTTCTTGCGTTCACAAAGGCACACCATCCAGGACATTTAAACTGTGCAGCATCATCATGCAGTGCGTTTATTTTCCCTGTTACATCAACCGTAGGACCTCAGGTTACGCCGTGACCGGATCGTCGCAAGCTGCTCGAGATTCTTCTTTTGAATGCGCCGACTCGTTCTATAGGACACCTTCTTGAGCTCACGGGCGTTCACTTCGTCATCACTCATATGCGACTCAAACCCTTCATCCGGTTCGTCATCAGACATCTCGAGGTCGAGCTCCAGGACTGGATCGTCCGCGAAACCCTCATCTCCATTTTCATCCACAGGACCTCCAAGGCTTTCATCATCATCATTATTATCATCATCAGCATCATCATCATCGTCTCCAAGAACGATCTTCTTTCTCATTACCGTCTTGTTTAGTTTCATTCCTGGGCGACATACTTCGTAGTCATCCAAATTCAGTTCGTCGTCATCGTCGCAATCCTCAAAGATGTCTTTTCGAGTCTGCGACTCAATGTCACGCGGATCCTTGATGTCATCGTGTAAGAAACTCGCCAGCAGGGCAATATTGTCACGCATGGGGTCCAGCTTGACCACTTGCTCATTATCGGCAACAAGTTTGGTGGTAGTTTCCACAGCAGGCGCTCCAACCTGGTTGATTCCACACGAAGGGCCAAAGATCAAGGGTTTCCAAAGGATGGCATCCGGGTTCAGCTTGACGTAATTTTTCTGTTCCCATTGTTTGATGATTCCATTCAACATTGGTACGTTGATCGAAATGGCGTACTTCCCAGTAGCCGGGTTGCGACGTAATGAGCGGCACTGTTCCAGCCCAACAACCACATCAGAAGGTAACATACCTGTGAGATTACCCAATTGTGTGATGGATACTGTGAACCGCTCTCCCTCAGATTCGATTGAAAGTTGTTTCAAAGTGTATGCAATTTGGATCTTCCAGTAGTTCCTATAACTAAGCAGCCCAAGGTCACTAAGTGGCTTTTCAGGTGTGCCCTGCTTAAACTCCCTCCTCGTTAACAAATACGAGAAATCCATGAGTAAATTGCCATATCCCTTCCGCTGATAAATAGGTAGCGTGAGGATACAACTCACGTTATAATTGGTTGAATTGAGTTTCTCTTTGGAAAAATATCCGACAAAATGGTGATGCTTCGTTACAGGATCGATCTCTGTCAATACATAGAACATGAATGGCTCCACGTCGTAATAAAGGGTTTTGGAGTTCAAGAACAACTTCGCCAAGAGACACAGGTTTTGACAATAGATAACGTTCTTGCGTCCATCCACTTCAAACACGGAATTCTCCCCATGACGATAAATCTCATTCCCTGGCGGATTAAACATGTCGCATTTCAAAATGTGTCTGTGGAGAATGTATTTCGATGACATGTACTTCAAACAGTGTTCGCAAATGTATAGCATTCTGTTACGGCTATACTCCTCTGGATATGGCGCTGTATACCACGTCTGGATCTCATAATCCCTGAATTGGATGAATCTGATCTTGGAGCTCTGTGAATATGGATCCTCTTTAATGGATTGGTCCAATATCACAGTGTTGTTTCTGAGTCGTTCTGGCTCTGATTTCATTAGCAGCTTTTTGAACAGTATGCGCTCTTTCCTTGTGGGTACGGTTTTGTTGTTCGACGCCTCGCGTTTCAGTAGTGCTCCTCTATAGGGCACCTCATCGTCAGATTCGCAATCCAGACCATCATTTTCTTCGTTAATGTTGAAGTCATCATTCTCGTGATCTGTGACATCAAACACCTCGTCATCTCTAAGTGGGGATGGTTCTCTGAATTGGAAGAACTTGCGGCTTTGGTACTTGATTTTCACTAACATCTTTGTATTCGTCTGATGAATGATGCAGCCTGGGTTCTGATTCCAATGTCGCTGCTCTGGCCGTGCTTTCTCTGCAGAGAACAGCGCATAGTTCCTTGCATCACCTCGGTGCCTTAGTGATCTAGGAGTCCCATCAATCCCAGCCTCAAGTAGAGCCTTCTCGTGTACGGCGCCGTATTCGATATTGTCAGGTATCACGAGTGATCGCAGGATGCTCAGCTTGCGCTGTATACTCTTCTCCTCTGGCGACGAGTCCCTCGACTTCCCACGTGCTGTAACAGGCACTGCCATTAAGGATCGCGTCATCTGGGGTGACGTTCCAGAGTGATCCGGCTGTCGCTGAGCTCAGGAATTTGTTGTCGGTGTTGTTGTTGTTGTCGGTGCTGGGACGCGTAGCTCGGTGATCTACAAGTCAGTGAAACCCCCCGAAGTGGAAAATGTCCGGAAACAACGGACTAGCTGACTAAGCGAAAAATAGACTCAGCGCCCATGGCACTCTCCCCGGCGCTTGAAGCCGCCAGCGGGCTTCGCACACAGGGACCCACTTCAAAACGGTCCGGATGGAATGGATATGTGTGTGTGTGTGTGTAATGATGCAATTGAAAGAGGGTGATCTCCTCTCCTGACGGTGTGGAAAGAAGGATCAATGGCGACGGCAGAGACTTGGATTGACAGCAGACGGGCTCCATGGCCAATTCGGGCACTATCAGCAGCTCACAGTCATTGGCTTGTGCTCCACACCGCCTTCCTGCGTGTGACTGGAGCGGCGCTTGTGAGAAGGATTCAGCTCCAATAAGAGCGCATTCCACCCGCAGGGGAAATATTGCTCCCATGTGACTACGCTTTAAAGCGCCCGACTGCTGCTCGATCCATCCCTGATCTCACAGATCAGACACCATGATGACAACTTTCCAAGAATTGCCCTTTGAACTTCAATACCAGGTGTTGAAACAACTGACCAAAGCGGACATATTCAACTTCATCAGCGTCGTGGATATGGACTACAGTGGACTCTTAACGCACTTCACGGATGATCCAAGGAAAGTTATCAGGAGAAATGGTCTTCATAGCGTGCTGTCTACCGAGATCGCATCAGCCAGAAGGACATTCATCAACGTCTTCGAGGTGGGATATACAAGGAAATGGGATATAGACTCTGCTGAGTGGATCAACAGTGCTCACAATTTGCTTTGCATTGATCCAGCGGTACAATGCGCTGGTAGGCAGTGCTGGAAACATTGGAATTTTCTCAAAACTTCTTCTGTCACCTTCTCAAAAGGGCGAAGCTTCTCTACTGGAGCTTTGAATACATCACATTTGTATCTAGAGGATTTTGAGGAATTTCAAATAAACCATTCATGCGCCGAATTTGGACACAAGATGACGGTCACATCCTCAAATCATCTCCGTAAGATCACAATCAGGGATTGTTCTTTCAATCTTTTTATGGATGCAGATCTCTCAAACCTGAGCTATGACACAATGGTTATGACTGGCCACAACTGTCGTATCAGAAATGCCATCGTCACAGCTGATGTATTCGAATCGATCAGCGAACAAGAAGGGCAAGGTGCGACTATGGAAACGATTGGGAATCTGACCTTCACTGGTCGAAAGATGACTCTTGACCTCACAGGCGAAGATGTGGCTGTATCTCACATATCGGCACCCAATCTCACCAAAATGGTTATTCACCTTTGCAACATCCTGCCCCTGTTCCACCGAATTACAACGCCCAAGCTTGAGCAGTTGGAGATATGCAACCGTTCAGCCAGCATGCCATTTGGACAGGATGGGAATATCAGCTACTCCTTCTGCCAAAGTGTCAAGGTCTTGAAATTGGTGCGCAGCACAGGGCCCCTGCTGCGGATAACTCCGTCATTTCTGGAGTCCCTAGAGTTGGAATACATTGGTAACTTCATGAGAGGGGACAAGATACTTTTCCCGCGGCTCAAGACTCTTATCATCAAGTGTGATGGCGACCTCAGTGACCTAGAGTACTTTGAAGCTCCGCGTATCGAGCACCTGCATCTAGAACGTCATGGCGATGCCGTGAGAACCCGGGGACTGCAATCCATGTTGTCTCCGGTGCTCCCACTCGCGGGCTTGAAGACCCTCGTGGTGAGGGACTGTGGCCCGGGTCCGGTCTTGACGGATGTCTCGTCCATGGTGATGAGGTCCTCCTCCTCGCTGGAATTCATTGACCTGGAAAACGTCCCGCTGAGCCTGTTCAACCAAACGACGCCGGTCAGTCTGCCGTGTTTGCTCACCTTGAGGCTTGGAGGCGAATGCGTCGAAGATACTTTCAAACTTAACATTGTATCCCCTAAACTGTTCAGTGTTGATCTCCATATCTATCACCGAACGGTGGAGCTCAATGGCAGCCGCGAGCCGAAACACTTCTCGATTACTTCAAAAGACCTGAAAGGATGGGAGTCGCTGGAGAAGTCCCAGCGTCCGGGATTCGAGGTCTGCGATGATAAGTGTGCGCGAGATTGGGCCGCTAAGGTTGGCCGTGTGCAATAATTGCTGGTCGAAGGTCCACCTCATCTGGTATGAATATGAGAGGCTGCAAACAGGGTCTGAGATCTGTGCTCCGCTGTACAGGAACTGAGCAAAGCTATTGACTACTGGTCGGACCTGTACGGTACCAAGAACCACCGCTGGCCATATCTGGCGGCGATGTCCAACATATCACCGGTTCTTGTTTTGTACCGTCTGGTGCGTGTATCGAAGGGAATCGGGTCTGCACTGCAACCTGCTTATGATGCACGCTGGAGCAGCCACGCAACGCGCAACGCGCAAGTTGCAAGCTACTCCGACAGTGCTTGTCACAATGAAATTGAAGCATTATACTAAGAATTTAATGAAGATGTGACACATAATAAAAGAAGGAAGTCACGGAGAGGAAACGACCCGACTCTCCGCAATTGCTGTCCTCGATCGTCTTCTTAGAACTGCATCGTATCCAGCATCAACCGGCGCAGTATTGCCTGTAGAGCGTGTAGCAGGCATTCGCTTTTGTTGGTGTTTTTTCAAGTTTTCTAAGGCCACCCCATAGGAACTTCCACATTTCACCAGCGAAACGCAAAATGGTCGGATCTGTGGAAAACTGATCAGCTCAAAATCAAAAACTCTTTAACAACCAAAAGGCAGCTATTGCTACCACTGCACATTAATGCCAGCACCATAACTTGATTAAATATACTCAAATTGATCCATCTAAGACACCAGCCCCAGTTTCGCGCTTTCTCTTCGGGACTTCTCATCTGGCTGGTGTCCCGATCAGATGGAGGCGCGCCACCACTACATAGCTTATTTTTTGCTGTTCTGTTGGTTGCACCTTACGTTCTTTCATGAGCCATAATTATTATACGTCTCATCCGTCATCGATGATAACACACGAAGCACTAGAATCCATAAGTAAAGCGTCATATTAAACACGTAATCCATCTCTTTGGGCTTGTCCCAGTCATAAAACGTTTATAAATGAATAGGCATAAAGGGTGATCGTTGTTCGTTCAAGCCGTTGGCTGCATAGATCTCGGACCCCAGATGTTAGAACCATTGTCCAGTCCCAAGTTCAGGGCGTTCAACCCATCGTTCAGATCAGCCTCCTGTGGAGCCCCCGCCTGGTATTGCTCCTCCCACTGGTTAGGCTGAAGGTTGAAACGAGACATTGGGTCGAGCCCTGGCGTGGATGGCTGGGACTGCGACGGCTGCTGTCCTTGGTAAAACGACTGTTGGTTGTTGTACAACTGTGGAAGACCTCTCTGTGTTGGGGTTGGGTTGTTTCTAAGTAGAGCAGCGTTAGAGATGGCATTATTGGACTGCGCTCCACCAATGTTGAAATTTGGTGGCATGCGACCAGGAGCCTGCTGCGGCATCTGTTGCTGTTGTCTGTATCTCTGGGACTGCTGAGATTGCTGCTGGTTCAACAATGGGATCGAAGAGTGCGACTGAGGTCTCAACAATGGGGATGGGTCATGAATCACGGCCCTTCTCTTGACGAGGATCAGGTTATTATCGTGCACCTCCACAAGACCAAGGAACTGGCAAAGCAAGGAAACGGTTCTCTTGTGGTTTGGGGAAAGAGTAACCGGGTAAGCAATCTCAGCATACTGCTTCTCTCTGTCGTCTTTGAAGAACAGCAGCTGGGAATAAAATTCCAATGTCTCTGGGTCGTTGAAGTCCACGTGCTGTGGAGGCAACGGCAAGTTGTTGACAAATGGGATCGGAGCATAGTATCTCTCCGAGCTGTGCTGTGGCTGCAGAGGCAAGGATAGGGGCTGCAGAGGCTGGACAGCAGCTTGAACAGGGGCAATCTGAGCCGGCTGGACAGGTTGTTGAACAACAGAAGCTTCGGCAGACTTGGAACCGGACGGTGTCGTAGAGGAGATACTCACCATCGAGGCTAAAGAGGCAGAAGACGTTGAGCGGTGTTGCTCCTCGAGTTGACCACGTTTCTCACGCTTCTCACGCTCAATGCGCTCACGTTCAGCCAGTGGAAGCATCTTCTTATACTCAACTCTCAGTTTGCGTCCGCCAATCTCACGGCCATTGAGTTGGCTAACGACGGCAGTGGTCTCATCAGTGGAGGTGAAGTTCGCAAAAGCGAGCCCCCTGAACACACCATTGTCAAAATGGTAGTTGAATGCGTAAGGCAGTGGGAGATTGTGGCTCGTCATCACCTCGAGCAGTTGTTCCTTCTTGATGGCGAAGGGAATGTTCTTGATCACGATAGCCGTTGGGATTAGTTCATCGTCATCATCGTTTTCGTCGTTATCATTAGAGTCGTTATTGTCATGCTTGTCGTTCTCGTGCTTCAAAGGCAACGCGGACGAGGAGGTTGGCGACGGACGCGAGGACTGCGAGTCGAACGAGGCCTGGAGGGAAAGGCTGGTGGCATTTTGATTGTTGATGTTGTCCCTGATTTGAGGGCTGTTCGCCTGCTGGGCATGGCCATTGGCAGCGTTGGCGCCGTTGAGGTTGTGGCCGTAGGAGTTCACAAAGTTCTGGTTCTCAACAGAGGTGGTGGATTGGGATACCTGTTGTTGCTGTTCAATCCAAGGAGCAACGACACCCGCGTGCGTCCAGGCCTGGGAGTTACCTGGTGCCACCTGCTGTGGTTGGTGTTGGGGCGGTTGGCCAAAGTAGCGGCTCTGTCCAAAGCGCAAATTCGCCGGAGTGTTGGAACCGTAGGCAGAGTAGCCCGACTGGCCAGAGGACATGGACGATACCGACGTACGGTGCTCGTCAAAGTTGTTCGGGGTCGTGGAGAACTGTCTGAGATCCATGATGCGGGTCTTTCAAAGGGCCTTTCAAGTACAGCAGTGGAAGCACAGCAGAGATCAGAAGCGGATGTGGAAGTTTCCCAGGTTCAGCACCGATAAGAGCACAGTTCGATGGCCGCAAAAGGTGTGAGCTCTTTCGCCGTTGCAATGCTGGAAGCGTCGAAGGGCAAAAAAAATCTTTCGCGCCGCCAATGAAAAACCAGCAAAAGTCAGCGGTAGGGCCAGCATACCGACACACATGATCCGGGTGTCTGGGCCTGAGGGTGGGAGAAGGTGGTTGCTATAGGGAGTATGGGCAGTGTATGTGCACCCATTGGACCCCACTGAGTGACCGTACAACTTTTCCGCAGTTTGAAAACCGCCCCGCCATCAGCCGCCTCCCCCCAGGCTCTTGAATATTCTTCTCACCACTACTCCACGCACTCACAGACAAACCACATCACACTAGCCGTCAGGAAACTGCAAAATGATGACGACGAGGCTCCGTCGCGGGCTCGCCACAGCATCACAGCATCTGTTTGCAAAGAAGCCTCTTCCCAAGCCTGAGGGAACACCGACTCACGTTTTGCTTCAAGACCTGGGTTACGTCTACCAACCAAGTGCAGGGCTGATCCATTGGCTTCCTCTGGGCCTACGAGTCCTCAGGAGAGTTGAGGACATTGTGCGTCGTCGCATGGAAGAAATTGGAGGCGAGGAGTTCAGTTTGAGCTCGATGAGTGGCCGCCAATTGTGGGAGAAGACTGGAAGATGGGGTAACGCTGAGCTCTTCAAGATGAATGTAAATGATAAGGACAATGCGGATTTTTGTCTCGCTCCAACGCATGAAGAGGAGATCACGGAGCTGATGAGATTGGCTTTTCCCGGACACAAGAACCTTCCAGTGTTGGCGTACCAGATGAGCAGGAAATACCGGTTCGAGAAGCGTCCTCGTGGTGGTCTGTTACGAGGACGGGAGTTTCTCATGAAGGATGCGTACTCATTTGACAAGGACTTTGACAGTGCCATCGAGATGTTCAACAAGGTGAATGATGCCTATTACAGGATCTTCAAAGACCTGAAAGTGCCGTTCGAAAGAGCAGTGGCGGACTCTGGTGACATTGGAGGTAACCTGAGCCAGGAATGGCACTTTATCCACGAAAAGGGCGAAGATCTACTCTTCAAGTGCGATGGATGTGGTTATGTCTCCAATGTGGAGAAGACTGTTTCCATCCCAGAAGATGGCGAGTTCGCTACGGAGGCCAAAGTTCGCTACGCCATGACCAAGGATAGAGACACACTCGTTGCGGCCTACTACCCAAGTGATCGCACATTTGTACCAAATTTCCTCAAGGATCAGATTGAGGACCTGGATATGAGCACTCTAGAGCTAAGTGAGGATGATGTCGTGAAGCAGTTTGCCGGTGAAGAGGATGAACTGATACTAAAAAAATTTGTCCGGATAATGGACTCACGACTCAATGATCGTTCCGACCTACCAGACTTCCTATTTGCCACGTTCCAGAAGAACAACTTTACATTGATCACGGATGTCTGTCTAGTGGAGGCTCAAGAAGGTGAATACTGTGACGAATGTGGTGAAGGTACGCTTCATGCGCTGAATGCCATTGAGGTGGGTCACACATTCTACTTGGGTACGCGGTATTCCAAACCATTAAATGCCAAGTTTGCCGCACAGGAGAACACGATGGAACCGTTTGAGATGGGGTGTTACGGCATTGGGCTTTCTCGGATCGTTGCAGCGATTGCAGAGATGACGAGGGACTCTGAGGGCCTTGTATGGCCTTCGAGTATCGCACCGTATGATGTTGTGCTTATCGAGGCACCGAAGTTGGACCCAAATGTTGGCAATGAAGCACTCGAAGCATTGCGAGGGCTTAGAGTGATGCAAGATAAACGTGAAAAGTTGGGCTTTGGTGCTAAGATGACCAACGCAAGAATGCATGGGATACCGATTCTTGCTGTCATGGGGAAGAAATGGCCACTGATCGAACTGGAGATTCGTGGGACTAGACGGGAGAAGAAGGAGTATGAGTTCACCAAGGTGATTGCATCCAAGGGTGCTGAGTGGCAGTGGACCATGGAAGATACACCAGCAGAGAAACACTATGTTCACAAAGACCATGCTTCCCAAGTCATCTCACTCTTGCTCCAGGATCTCTGAAAGCTACACAAAGTAATAATACCAGATTAATGTACATAATGACGGGATGATTTCCCCTTCAACTTCGGCCTCTCTCTAGTTTAGGAACTTGCCTGTGAGCTTAGCAACGACATGGAGTGCAATGACGGAGAAGATGAACCCAACAGCGAGGAACATCACGATGAGTGGGTCAACTCTTAGACCCAGAGCCTCATCGGTGTACAGCTTGAGCAATGAAGCTGTGGAACCGCCAAAGCCAGCTGCTCTTGTAGACGTAGGCGTCTGAGCCTGGGCCTGAGCCTTAGATTTGGCGTTGCTGCGACGCTTGGCGTCGGTTCTTTGGCCACCTGGAGCTGCGGACTGTGTGTTCTGTTAGAGACCGACGGGGCATGGATTGGGCGAGTACACTCACCATTTTTGAGGAGGGTTTCGGTGATGATCTGGGTGGTTTTAATTCGGTCGCTGGCCAGTTTAATCCAGACGTGTCGACATACATCGCGCCCGGGTAACGGGTTTGCGGTCTGGCGTAGAAGGGAAAACTCCGCTCATGCCTACAAATAAATTATTTCTGGGCGGGAACGCCTTCAATTCAGATATCCCACGGCAGCGATGACCATGCTATGGGTGTTGGAATATCCACGTCACCTCACATGTCAAAGGCTTATTTGGAGTTTGCTCTGATCTGCTTGCCGTACTTGCACAAGAGGAACGGACACGGCCACAAGCAGGGATCCAATACATGCAAGCATCAAACCCGCACATTTGACACCCATTTTACGGAACACCCTGAGTGTTCCGTGAGGACGAGGTATGAATCAATGATGTAATTGATGGATCCGCTAAAGATGGTGATCAAGCCAAACCCAACAAAGACACCACCAGCGACGGATGCCACCCAATGTACTCTAAATGGTCAGTTACGACCCCACGTGAACCAGAAAATATCAATTGGAAAGCAGAAAGAGCAACAGAATAATGGCACAAGACGAGCCTCAGGGACAGGTCTTCTATTGTTCTGCGCCTTTGCATTGAGATAGGTGTTTTCAACAAACACACACACACACAAGTACGGCAAATAGGCAACGTCTCCTTTGATTCTGTAACCTTCGTTGAAAGACAACTGGGTTCTGTTTGTGGAGGAGCATGTCCTGCATTCACCGCCTCAGGAGACCGAGAGTGTGTGACTTGAAGATTGAGTGGTCTTGTGGCAGAGCTTGACTCGACGCAGTAACCGTCGTACAGCCGGGCCTCAGGATCAGCCTGTGCAGGCGTGCATATGTGGATCATCAGCCGTGGAGTCGTGACGGTCAAAGTCCTTTGGCGGCTCGCCGAAAGCCCGCACTGTGGACGAAGTTTCGGTGTGCGACATTGTTCTGTGCATGGACTTTCATCGGGCCCAATGGACTCCAGTGAATCCGGAGGTAGGGGCTGGTGACCACTTTTTATACATCTGGAGAGTGTTTTTGTGGCTTACCGTGTCGGAGTATAATGTGTTCCTAGGCGGAGATGAACGATCAGAGTGGCTGAGGGGTCAAGGATCGGGAGTCAATGGGTTGACTGATGATTAGAGGGAGGGCTGATGACCACGGGAACCAGCATATCATCCAACCAGGCCCAATCAGCGACCTCACCACAGAGAGCTCCAATCGAAAATGGACGGCCGGCTGGGTGCCAAATACTGCATGAAGCTGGCTGCAACAGCAAAAGAGGGTCCAAAAAGGGCATGTCACTGCTGGAAACTTTCGGAGATCAACACCGACTTGAATTATGGCCAGCTTGTAGTTAATGAGAAGGATGTCACTTGCTTTATCGATTGTATCTCCTCAGTTTTCCTTCGGCCCCGAATGCTGATGGATCGATCTGAGATATCTGCCAATGACCCCCTCAACGGCTGGGGATCAGGCGTTCACTTCACGAATCACCCCAACTCTCCTGATCGAAGGGTCCACCCGTGCACCGGGCACGCACATGACCGTTGACCATCCGCTTCACAGGGCGTCTGGCACGCATCCATCGCCGTCTTCGTGCTGTACACACACTACTGTCACTGATCCGATGGCCACTGGGCCATCGATTTATCGACCCGCAATATAATACCCAGGGTTTAAGCTAGAGAGTGAGCGAGAGATGCCTTTGTATCTGCCAAACGGGGAAATACGTCCGCATCGGCCAGTCATTTGATGCATATACGCAATAGGAAACTACGCAGTTGGGCCGTATCAGCTCCTTTTTTCTTTCTCTCAGCTGAATCCCACAGTTTTCCCCCCCCCCCGCGCGCCCCCTAGAAAATCAAACAATAATTTTCATCTCAAAGGGCAGTTTCAAGTGCAAAAAGGAAGCCAGCCATCATCATCGCCTCAAAGAGACAACCGATAATACCGGGGGGCATTGCTTTCACATCCAATACCGCTTAGAAATATCCACTTGTCGTTCACTCGATTGCGCTGTCCGCTCCTCACGATTACCAAGCGTTTTCATCTCACGCCATAACACCTCCAGAGACAACGCAAGCGGGCCGACAAATGACACGATCACCGTATAAGGTGGTGTACAATTACATCCGTGCCTTCTTCACGACGCTGTATCTGATACTGATAGTGCTCACAGTACCGATATCGTTCCAAGTTGGTGGTATCTACTGTGGGCTAACTTTCACCGTCACGTTGTTCTGTATTTATTCCACATTCACTGTGATACGATTGATCCTGTACAAGAACTGGCTTGTGAACGTGATGTACTACTCACAGCATTTGCTGATACCGAGTCTCCTCACCTTGTTTCTCAGTGTGTTCAACAATAACAGCGTGGAGCACTTGAAGAGTGAGTATCTCGTGTACTACAAGTTTGTGATCAAGCCGTGGGTCTATGTGATACAAAAATCTACACCTTGGTTCACACTGCTCGAAGGGCTGTGCACGGTGCTTGCGATTCAAAGCATCGGACAGACTTTTACCTGGCTCAAGCAGCAAAAATCCGAAAGCTGGGTAATTGTATCGCTGATGAGCTCTGGCGGCATCATAACGACGTCGTTATACTTCCTCTACAGGATCTATTCGTCGTCGGTGGAGATTAGCGCCGCCAGTGCGTCGTTGATTGGGGCGATTCTGACCTTTTGTGCCGGTATTGGTCTGTACGGAATCATTTCGAACCGTGGTTCCACCGTGGAGAGTTCGTTGCTGTTTGCATACGTTGTGAGGTGTATCTATGAAACGTTCCCTGAGCTATCACACTTGGCGTCGAACGAGATGGGGATTTTGATCTCCACTGCAACGAACCAGATAAGGCACGAGGTGCAATATTTGCCGCTATTGCTCACGGATTCCGTAACACAGCTGGTGTCGACGCTGACGTTGAACGTGCCGGTGTCGTTCCAGGCAGTGATGGACTTTTTGATCGCTGCCTCGAAGACGATGACTCCCTCGGTGCTTGTCAACCTCGCGTATCGTGTGTCTGTTTTCTATTCAGCAACGAGGATCATTCCAGCTTTGAAGAACCCACAGCCATCCACGAGGACCATGCGTGTTCTCTATGCCTTTTCCCCCTGCATTATCATTGCGGTGTACACGCACTTGATGATGCAGTACTCAAACGAGCTGGACTCGGAACTGTGTATCTGGGGCTGGTGGCTCACGGGGGCACCACGTCTGGAACAGGAGGTTGTGGTGGACCCATGGCTCTTCTGGAACTGGATCAACATGTTCAGCACCTTGGGATTATATGCCCTAGAGCTCTTTGCTGACCCGTACCAGTGAAGAGGCCCCCCGAGCTCGCCAACCGACCATGGACTGATGTGTGTGTGTGCGCGGACCGGCTCATCGCTCTTTGTATCAGAGCGCCACCCTCCCGAGAACGGGCCAATAGGCGCACGGGGCTCCCGCGATCGGATGTTTTTTCTTTTTCTCTAATCTTTGTGGGGGTGGGCCGTTTGTGGCTCGAAACTGGGCTGGGAATGAATGTAATGGGGAAGAGCAGGGCGAGCGTGTAATGATGAACTGGCTAATGATGCGATGCGATGCGTAGAGCTGGTCTTGTCTGTGGTGGAATCCCACGGAAGAGTTCCCCCAGTGTTGTAACTCCCCCCCCCTCCCCGAGGGAGCGCCCCGCCTCAACCGGGTAAATCCACAATCTCTCTCTGCTGACATAAGCGATGGGCGGCGATGAGGCATCGCCCGCAACGTCGAAAGCCCAATTGTCCCTGGTTTGCAATGGACGTCGAGCCAGAAACGGAGCAGCGAGTTTGCAAGTCTTCGTTGTCGATACACTACGAGATAGCATGGCCAGCACCATGGACGACAAGCTCACCCGTGTGTTTTCACGGACACCCTCGTCGTGGGACCCACAGGATGACCTTCTGCTGCGACACCTCAAGGAGCAGCAACGGCTGGGATGGAAGGAGATTGCGTCTCATTTCGCACACCGCACGCCCAACGCGTGTCAGTTCCGCTGGCGACGCCTACGCTCGGGTGCCCTGAAAGGCGGGACGGCAGCAACGCCATCGGCTTCTGGGTCAGCGTCGGCAACGGCCACCGCATCGCCAGCCGTCCACGATAAGAGCACGAGCCCGAGCACAAGCCCGCTGCACTCGCCGCAGGGATCATCTACGGGCTCTTCCGTCGAGGAGGGCGACGCGGAGAACACAGCAGAACGCGTCGCTAGACCTGAACAACAACAACAGCAACAACAGCGACATCATCATCATAACATTCATCATCAACATCTGCTCCACCTGCAACAGGAGCTTACATCACCAGAAAAACCCCAAAGTACGGCGGCGTGGACCACCGAGGAGGACGGCTTGCTCTTGGCCAGACGCAGCCGTGCGCTGAGCTTTGCAGAACTCTCCATCCTACTCCCGCAGCGCAGCGAACCTGCGATTCATCGCCGACTTTCGATGCTGGAGGCATCGAACCCAAGAGAGGTTTATCTGTCGCCAACACCACGCCAGCGGCGCTCATCAACGGCGACGCCGAGAAAACGCTCCTCGTTCTCACAGACTGTCACGCAGGACGCGGCGCGTACCCGCTCGCTGAGTTACTCGGCGCCGCCGCTGTTCTCGGCGTTCCCCTTGAGACGTGGGTCCATCTCCTACGTTCGGCGCAACTCGGTGCTGCGCGAAAACGCTGTGAGTGATGATGAGGACGAGCAGCACCAGCTGCCGCCGCTCAAAGGTGCGCTGTTCAACTACTTTAGCAAGACCTGACAACATCCTCTGCATCATTTCATCATCTATCTAATTCACCGTTTGTGGACCGGTTAAGCGTAGTGGTGGTGGTGGTGGTGGCTAAAGCAATAGCAAGCAAGCAAAAATTAGCAAACTATATAAACCGGGCAGGCTGGCCCCCGATCCCCTCCAAGATCCCGTGGACACCCCAACTAGCCCGTATCACACGATGCTCAGACTTGCAAGAGCCCCGCTCAGAAACTACAGATCTCCAGTCATCGTCGCCGGTGCTGCGAGACCCTACTCCATCGTGGACACGGCCAAAAAGACGCTCAGGGAGCTCAACAAGAAGGTTGGCGAAGCTGCTGCCTCCGGGATCGAGGTTGGCGAACAGGCTGCACACAAGGCTGTGCACAAGGCCGAGGAGGTGACGCACGCTGCCAAGGAGGCCACTGGCGAGGCTGCTCGCCAGGCAAAGGATGCCAAGCACGATGCTGCGAAGAAGGCCGAGGATGTGAAGCACTCGGTCAAACAGGCCTCGAGCGACATTGAGCACGAGGCCAAAAAGTGATGCATCCCTCTACCATTATTATAAGCATTCTCTCTATTGTATCGTTGTATCGTTGCATCACTGCATCACTGCATCATCGTTGCAACAACGCTCGACTTCAACCTGACGAGGTTGGCGATTGTTTCGTTAACAGGCGCCCTGACCCCGCTTCTTGCCGCAAGTGAGACGGTGTATCCATTGATGTAGTCGATCTCTGTCCGTCTATTGTGTAGGATGTCCTGTCTCATTGAGCTCGAGTTTTGGGCGTTCACCACCGTGCCGACATGAATAACGTGCTCAACCAATGCATCAACGTCAAACGCTTCCTCCGTATTCTTCAGCTCTGGAATAAACCTCTTGAAGATATCCACCGATTCCCCGATGATGGAATGGAACAGATCCCTAGTACCCTCAGCTTGTGTGAGTCTCCCATTTTGACAATCAACCACTGCAGTAATGGGGTTGATGCACGAGTTCACCAGTAATTTCTTCAACTGAATCAACAAGAGCTCCTGGTAGCTGACATACTTCGCCACTAGCCCCTTTGATCCGACAATTGATTGGATAAACGCTGGGACATCAGCCTCATCGCCGACTTTGGCAATGGCAAGATCAGCCAATCCAGAATGCTCCACTTTGAACTGATCCTCATCCTCCACGACATATCCACCATGGTTTATCACACCTTGATACAACCGTGGTCTGCTGCACTCCTCGGGCCAAACATCTTGGAGCAACTCATCAACCACTCCAACACCGTTTTGGATCAATAGCACGTTTGTATCGGTGTTGATCAGATGGAGATATGGCGCCAACGCATCACTGGTCTGATACGTCTTTGTCGTGACGATCAAGTTCTCAATCGGTCCTTGGATACTCTCAGGACACTCACTATCAAATTGCGCTTGCATAGAAGTACCGTCGAACTGACGATCAAGGTGTATAGTGGATCCATATTGTTCTTTGAACTGGGAAAGCCTCTTGAGATTCCGCCATAGAAGAATCGTGCGCGGTGAGACAGACAAGGTAGAGAGCTCACATGCGACAAGGCCGCCCATGGCCCCGACGCCGAGGATGTGCAATGCCATATTGCCGTGGTCTGATGGGGTTCTTGCCGAGATTTCAAAGGGGGAACTGACGACGTTTGTTGGGATTATAATATAATAGCTGCGCCGGGACCGGGCCGGGACGGTCAATGGAAGTGGCATGGCACGAGCATTCTAACATGTAAACAAACATCTCTCTACACCAGGCATAGTAAGCATGTCTATTCAGCGGTCATATGTCAGACGAAAATAAATAGAAAAGAGGTCTGAAACCATCACTGGAACACCTCCGCAAGGAAGGCATTCTCCTCGGCAATATGCATAGCCTTCGAACCAGCTGCAACGGAGGCACTTGGGTCTCTGCCCGCATAACGGAACGCTTTGTCGCTGTGCACGGTCTCCTTCAACAACGTGCTGAGTCTTGGTTGCACAAAGGAGTACGCACCCATGTTGAGTGGCTCCTCCTGACAATACACGAGGTCCTCGGCGTTAGGGAACGCGTTGAGAGAATCACGCAACTGGGCCCATGGGAATGGGTGGATCTGCTCAATCTTCACAAATGCGGTGGTCTTGTCACCAAGATCCGCACGCTTCTTATGCAGAGCTGTATAAACCTGACCAGAGAGGAAAACGACACGCTTGATCTCCTCCTTTGTGCCAATGCTCTTACCGAGCTCAACATCCTCAATGATCCACTGGAAGTGGGACTCACCAGAGAACTCAGAAAGGTCAGAACGTGCAAGCGGATGACGCAGTAGCTGCTTGGAGAAGAACAGGGCCAACGGCTTTCTGAATTGACGGTGCATCTGTCTTCTGTACAAGTGGAACAAGTTAGCTGGCGTCGTTGGGTAAGCAATCTGCAAGTTACAATCCTGATGTTGACGAGAGAGCTTCTCCTCAGATGGGAAGTATCTTGGGTCCTCGTTACCAAGCAGGAGATAACGCTCCAATCTACCAGACGAGTGCTCTGGTCCTTGACCGTCATAACCATGTGGCAATGTGAGCACGAGACCGGATCTTTGCTTCCACTTGGACTCACCAGCGGCGATGAACTGGTCAATGATCACTTGTGCGGTGTTGGCAAAGTCACCAAACTGGGCCTCCCATTGGACAAAGGCATCTGGCGAGGTCAAAGAGTAACCGTACTCGAAACCCATGACACCATATTCAGAAAGGGAGGAGTTGGAGATGACAAAGTCAGCCTGGTTTTCTGAAACGTGCTTGAGCGGAGTGTAGGTGTTCTCAGACTTTTGGTCATGAAGCACAGCGTGACGCTGAGAGAAAGTACCTCTCTCGACATCCTGACCAGAAACTCTAACATGGTATCCCTCCTGAACAAGAGAGCCGTAGGCCAATGCCTCACCGGTAGCCCAGTCAATACCTTCACCAGACTCAATAGACTTCTTACGCTGACCAAGAATTCTCTTGAGATTTCTGTGCACCTCAAAGGCCTCTGGCCAACTTGAAATGACATCACCCAAGTGCTTCAGCTCGTCAACTTCAAGGGCGGTTGGAAGATGTGGCAAAACCTCAAGGGCCAACTCCTTTGGCGATTTGAAACCTTCCCATGGAGTGGTCAACCATTCTCTCGAAGTTGGCTTGTACTCCTTAGACTTGCCAAAGGATTCTTCCAAGATGTTCCACACCCACTGCTTGTGCTCATCAATATCCTCCTTAGTGAAAGAACCCTCCTTTATGAGCTTGTCAGTGTACAAGTCAATGACCGACTTCTTTTGAGCAATCTTCTGGTACATGTATGGTTGTGTGAACGCCGGCTGATCGGTCTCATTGTGTCCGTACTTTCTGTAACCAACAACGTCAATGATAACATCAGAGTGGAAAGTGGCTCTCCACTCAGCAGCCAAAGTGAAGATGAAAGTGATGCCTTCAACGTCATCAGCATTCACGTGGAAGATGGGAGCGTCGATAGCCTTGGCAATATCAGATGGATAAAGCGTAGATCTAGAGAACCTTGGGTCAGTGGTGAAACCAATCTGGTTGTTCACAATTACATGGATGGTACCACCGGTGGAGTAAGCTGGCAAGGCGGTGAAGCCCATAGTCTCGTAGACAACACCTTGACCGGCGAAGGCAGCATCACCGTGAAAGAGAACACCAATGGCTTTGTCAAAAGTACCAACATCGTTCTTGTAGTGCTGCACGGCTCTGGTTCTACCGAGCACGACTGGGTCCTCAGCTTCCAAGTGCGACGGGTTAGCAACGAGGGATAAATTCACGTGTTTACCAGAAGTTGTTGGTCTCTGGAAGTTCATACCCAAGTGGTACTTCACATCGCCGGAACCTTCATCAATCTCTTTCGAGCCGGTAAACTCGGAGAAGATGGACTCATTTGGCTTTCTCACAACGTTGGAAAGCATGTTAAGTCTACCTCTGTGTGGCATACCGATGATCACATCCTCAACACCAAGCTCAACGGCACGGTCGATCAAAGATTTCACACCTGGCACAACGGACTCGGCACCTTCAAGACCAAATCTCTTGTCGTTAGGGAACTTCGTAGACAAGAAGGTCTCAAAAGAAGTAGCCCAAACAAGACGGTCGAGAATCTGTCTCTTCTGGTCAGTGGTGTAATTGTATGGAGTTGGCACCTCAATTCTATCTCTAAGCCAGTCACACTTCTCTCTAGATGGGATATGGATGTACTCGTATCCAATGGTGGAGCTGTACACTTTTTTGCAGTTCCCCACAATGTCACCAAGGGTCATTTTCTCTTTACCTTCAGTGGCAAATCTGGAGAGGATACCTGGACCCAAATGGATCTCACGCTTCATGTCAGCCTCGGTGAAGCCGTAGTGCTCGAGTGTGAGCTCCTTCGGTGGTGGGATCGAGGAGTTGTCGCCAAATGAGATTCCCAGTGGGTCGATGTGAGCCTGTTGATGGCCGCGAACCTGGTAGGCTCTCACGAGGAGTTGCACTTTCAAGTGCAGCAGGACATCGTCGTTGGTGTGGGACCCTGAGGGCACGACAGATGCCACGCCGCCCGATGGGGTCGGCACGAGCGTTGGAGGAGCCTGGAAGGCCTCGGCAGCAGGGACGTTGCCGGCCAAGTTCTTGAAGTATGCGTTCCAAGAGGCGTGGACCGAGGATGGGTCTTTGGTCCAAGAGGCATACATCTCATCAATGTACGCAGCATTGGAGGTGCTGAGGAAGACGTCGGTGGAGTAGCGGGCGGTGCCGGGCAGGGCACAGCGCTTGAGCGCAGATAACCGCGTGCGTGCGAGGTTCCCACGCAGTGCACTGAGCATTTTCCGGTGGTTGTCTGGCGTGGATTGTGGTTGGAGGAGTCCAGAGTTTTCGCTGGCTGCTGTTATGTTTATAGTTGCGCTGGGGCCGTGGAATCCGGACACGGCGCAGAGGTCGGGCTGGGGATTTAGTGGTGTTTAAAGTGAGACAGAAACCGGACAGCTGGAGCCAATGGATGCCCAGTGTGAGGATGAACTGCACGTGCAACCCAGCCATTGCGCTTCCCCTTTCCCAGCCAGAAAGCTCTGTTTGCACCTCTGGTACCAGGACACCCGTTTTACAACTGCACCTTCTTTGACCGGCGGCGGCTCCGCTCCAATTGGAGGCACGCGTGTTTCATTATGAGAGTCCAAGTCTCCTACATGTCCTGCGCCATGCTGTGGATGAACAGCACCAAGGTTGCCTCCCGTCTCCACCAAACCATCGCTCGCCACCAGCCAATCAGCGCGGCCGCATCTGCCATTACCGGCCCGGCCCTCGGTCCCCGTGTCCTGTGTGTCCGGGCAGCAGAGGTGTTCTGGTTTCGGGCCCGATCGTCAAACCCCCGGGATACGGAAACCTGGGGAAGTCGTCGCTACGCGCGGTCTTTTCAACTACTGGGACGTAAATGGGACTGACTGTATACACCTAACGGAACTCGTAGAACTCGTTCTGACCATGCGTGAGCACTGGTGCTCTATCACTCCCCACAACTCTCTCCAGCGCCAACGCGTCAAACTTGGAGTAGATCACACGAACACTGGAGATGTCCAGGTCTGCAATCTCATCGTACACAGATCTGCCAATGGAACTCACCACTTCGGTATAGAACAGGGGATTGTTTGGCACCCCGTACATCAAAATGTTCTTGACACCTTTGAGGTCAAACCGTCTGTAATGATGCAGTCTCTCTGTGTACAACAAGATCTTGCGCTTTCCCTGGAGGAACAGTGCACGGGATCTTGAGAGATCCTTCTGCTCCGAATACTCGTTGACATCACAAAACATGAGTGAAGTCTTGTTTTTCAAATAGTTCTTCACGCGGAGGAAGTCTGTATACTGTGGGATGTACAGCAAGAGTCCGTCTTCATAACCAGTCTGTTTGCTCAACGATGGGACGATGACCGATTTGAAATGGTTGAACCGCTCATCAGGTTCATCCATCGGTGACCGAGACTCAAACCGAGAAAACACCTGTCGTATCTTCAACCCAACCTTGAACATCGCGCTTTCCTTAGTGCCCACATGCGGCCTGAATCGATATTTACCAAAGATGTTTAATGACCGAGACAACAGGTTGTTCACATTCGGGGTGTTATACTCGGAAAAGATGAGACTCTGGGTGAGATACTTTGCCTGGTCATCGATAGACCACATTCTCACACGTGAAAAGTCTGTGTCGTGCATCTTCTCAGGGATACGGTTTAGGTATTTGAGCACCGTGAGCATATGATCCCAATTCTGCAACTCAATCGCATGTGCCTGATCCACGATAAGCATCTCTATAGAGGAGAGAAAATCGGTCTCACGCTTCTTCTTATCTGGGTTCTCCAAAACCAACTGCAGACCAATCGGAGAGGCAAGGATGATGTCAGAGGTGTAGAAGGATGAATACAACTTCATCGTTTTTCTAGTGAACTTGACTCCGAGGCAGAAGAAATCGTTACTGTTTCCCTCAAACAAGTCTCTAAAGTCATCTGGCTTGCTCTCTGGAACGGTAGAGTCGTCACAGAACTGTGACTTAAACCTCTTCTGGTTCTCGATCTGCTCAGCACCACATAACTTGATCATCTCCTGCACAACCTTATAGCATTGATGTCTGGTTGGCAACATCACTAGGATCTTTGGTCTAGTGAACCCTTGATCCCTGAACTCCTTCTCTTCCTCAGGCTTAATCAAACCTTTCTCCAATTTCTCATTCTGTGCTGTGATCTTTTGGTTGTTCTTCAAGATCCGGTCTCTGGTCTTGAAGACGTGGTTCAATGCATGCATCACATACAACTTTCTGTAGTCATCCGTGTTGGTGTGCGATACATATGGGAAAATCACATCCCTGTAGGACATCATAGGGTCAAACAGCTGCTCTGCAGTAGTCCCCTCGAGTATTGGACCATGCTCCTTGATATAAGCCTCCAAAATCCTGCTCTTGATGTTGTATGAATCCAGCGAATGCTCTGATGGGATGGACCTGTATTTAGATGATGAGGCTGTCGGCGGCAGAGAACTAATGCAAGTATGTGTGGATGTGTCGGACTTGGTGTTCTTCCATGGTGCACGTGGGCCAGTGAGGGTGGCGATGCAATCTTTGAGGTATGATTCCGGGACTGTTGAGAAATGCGTCTCGAATGGATCAGCGTCATCGTCGTCGTCGCCAGACTCCGCATCACTGTCAAGTTCTTCTGGATCAGAGTCTTCCTGCTCTGCAATCATTCCAGCGATGTGACCTTCCTCTTCCTCCTCTTCCTCCTCCTCATCATCAGACTTTGGTGTCTCCTCCGTCTCCTTCTCCTCTATCTCTTCATTATCCTCCTCGTCCTCCTGTTCAGTGCTCAAAAGCGTTAATAGAGCACTATAAGCCTTTCCTTTATCATCCTCCATAAGCTCCTCGTCACTATCCACCTCCTCATCACTTTCCTGTTCTTCTTCAACCTCCTCTCTATCCTCCCATATAGGTCTCTTTGCAGTTCTCGTGACATTTCTGTATTCAGCACGACCTCTACCGGTCTTCACACGCTTATGAGAAGCTTCCACATCATCGCTCTGCGCACGACGTGCCTTACGACCACTGCTTGCACCCATATTTTGTACTGTGCGGCCTCAGCTCGAGCTCCTCCCGAGAGAGCTCATCGCATAAATTTTCACAATCAATGTTCGCGTTACGTGCCCTGGTCTTGAGCTCCAATCCGGGGGCCCGGTTCTCGTGTCGCGTACTCCACAAGGGCTTCATGACAACCGTCTTCTGCTTGGCCATCTGGTGAGATACTTGGGCCCAATCGTCTCAATTGAGTATGGGTCTAGAGTGTCTCAGCTTATCATGAGGAAAAGGCGGGCGGTTAGACATTCCTCCAGACGCTCAACAACACTTGACCACTGACCTACAGACGGTCAACCATGCGGCACACAACCCGCATTAGGAACGGCTTCCTTTCCGTGCCTGGCGCTCCTTATCTGAGCATTTCAGTGACGCCTCAACCCCTATGCTTTAGCCGTCCCCACGCACGGCAAGCCTGTTTTGCGTTTTGGTTGTCACGTTCGGCAGTTTTAAGATGCTTGTATATCCCTTTGAAGCTTGAGCCACAGTTATACGATATCTACTTAGCGTCTCGGGTTTGCACTGAGATGACAGAACTCGAAGATACAGCGCCCTACACAATCTACAATGGAGGTTGGTGAAGGGAAAGTCGTCGGGAACATAAAGAAGCAAAAGCTTCAAAGACCACGGGTGCCATTGATCCTCAATATCTTCACCCAAGGTTGCTGCAACACTCAACCGGCAGCATTATGGGCTCATCCAAACGATATTTCCACAGGATACACCTCATTAGAGTATTGGATCGCTCTGGCAAAGAAGGCAGAGGCTGCAAAGTTCAATGCAATCTTCATTGCTGATGCTCTCGGCCCATTTGACGTGTACAATGGCCCTAGGAACTACTCTTATGTTGCCAAGGCCGGCGCGCAGTTCCCTGCAATCGATCCTTCGATCCCAATAGCCGCAATGGCCAGTGTTACCGAGTCCTTGGGATTTGGTATCACGTTCAGTACGATCAGTGAACATCCATATTTGTTATCGAGAAAGCTCGCGACGTTGGATCATATGACCAAAGGTCGAGTCGGATGGAATATCGTGTCATCGTTCTTGGACAGCGCTGCAAGAAATCTCTTGAACGGTGAAGTATTACCATCAAAGCTCGATAGATACAGAAAGACCGACGAATACGTCCAAGTTGTGAATGAGCTCTTATCGTCCAGTTTTAGAGAGGATGCGCTAAAGGCCGATCCAAAGACCAAAACGTACATCGATCCGACCCTTGTCAGGCCAATTGACTTCGATGGTGAATGGTACAAGGTCCCAGGACCTGCCTACACCTCACCTTCACCCCAAGGGATTCCAGTTCTTTTCGAGGCTGGAACTTCACCTGGTGGTATTGAGCTCGCTGCGAAATGGTCTGAGGTCACTTTCTGCAATGGACCGACACCATCGATTTTGAGAGGTAAGACAGATAAGATCAAAAGCGTTGCAGGGGAGAAGTATGGTCGTGCTAGCGATACTATCAAAGTACTGATCGTTGTGTTGGTTGTTGTTGGTGAGACCGAGGAGAAAGCATGGGAGAAGTTTAACAGCTATGCCGACATTGCCGATCCAGAAGCGGCATTGGCAATGGTTGGCGGATGGATGAATCATGACTTTAGTCATTATGACGATGATTTCGATCTCTCACAATCAGAGGTTGTGAAAGAACGTGAGATTGTGAAGCATTTCTGTCCTCTTATCTTGGACCAGGGACCCATTACAAAGAGCGTGTTGGGTAGACACGTCTCCGTGAAGGGATCCGTTGACTTGGTCATTGGAACAGTGGACCAAGTTGTTGATAGGCTGATTGAATACGTTGAAATTGGAGGCGCAGACGGGTTCAACTTTGCCAGTGCTGTGAACCCAGATTCGTATGACGAGGTGATTGACCTTGTCGTTCCTGAGCTGAGAAAGCGAGAGTGGGCTTGGGACGACTATCCCGTTCCAGGAGGTACATTGAGAGAGAACTTGAAACGTGAAAAGGGATTGACGCATCTCACTAAGGATCACCCAGCACATGGTTATAGATGGACTGATGGTAACAGAGAGGAGTTTGAAGCTAGGTTGAAATACCACAAGGAGCACTTGTTAACACAGCAAGGGGATGCATGGCAGTGAGATAGTTGGAAGGGAGTGGATAATTGACATATGCAAATGTCGATCTAGTACTTTAGTAGTGTTGGCGATGAGTATCAATGGACTGATCTCAAAACCAGACTTGGCTGTTTGCTCTCTGGCATTTTCGTAAAGCATGCGTGACTGAGATCCCAGATCTCAGCTCAAGGTTGCGCCAGCATTGAACGCTTCATCATCCATTATTTGGCGCTAGCGAAGAAGAACACAGAAACACCGGCCGAATTCTTCACGCCTGCGGGGCGAAAAATCTGGAAGATCTGAGATGACGTGAGTGTTACCCGGGGCGCCGGGATAACCTCATCTCCAACGGTGTTCGAGATAACTTGGCCAGTGCGTCAGCGTGACGGGAATGACTGGGTTTGGGTTAGCCTGTGATATCAATTGTGCCAATGTTACGTGTACAGTGTACGCAGCTTCGAGCAATCTCAGCAGCACCAAACAGATCCATTTTTTGGCAAACTCCACATTCGGCGTTCGTTATGGAATTTTCTAGATCGATGGAAAAAATCAGACGCCCACGGGAGGCGCGAGCTATAAAACGAAGCCAACGTCCACTTTCAGCTAAAACTCCCAACACAACCAGAAATCGACAATTAACACAATGGCCAGTGAATCGTACGAATTCCAAGCGGAGATCACTCAGTTGATGAGTTTGATCATCAACACCGTCTACTCTAACAAGGAGATTTTCCTTAGAGAGTTGGTGTCCAACGCCTCCGACGCCCTCGACAAGATCAGATATGAGGCGCTCAGCGACAAGGCGAAGCTTGAGACCGAGCCAGAGCTCTTCATTAGAATCACTCCAAAGCCAGAGGAGAAGGTTCTTGAGATCAGAGATTCCGGTATCGGTATGACCAAGGCTGACCTCGTTAACAACTTGGGAACCATCGCAAAGTCTGGAACCAAGTCCTTTATGGAGGCTCTTTCTGCCGGTGCTGACGTGTCGATGATCGGTCAGTTCGGTGTGGGTTTCTACTCCCTTTTCTTGGTTGCTGACAAGGTTGAGGTCATCTCCAAGCACAACGACGATGAGCAGTACATCTGGGAGTCGAACGCCGGCGGTAAGTTCACCGTGTCGCTTGACGAGAAGAACGAGAGAATCACCCGTGGTACCGTGCTTAGACTCTTTTTGAAGGAGGACCAGCTCGAATACTTGGAGGAGAAGAGAATCAAGGAGGTCGTTAAGCGCCACTCTGAGTTTGTGTCTTACCCAATCCAGCTCTTGGTAACCAAGGAGGTTGAGAAGGAGGTTCCAGAGACTGAGGAGGAGGCCAAGGACGAGGATGACAAGAAGCCAAAGCTTGAGGAGGTCGATGAGGAGGAGGAGGACAAAAAGGAGGACAAGAAGACAAAGACTGTTAAGGAGACTGTCACCGAGCTGGAGGAGTTGAACAAGACCAAGCCTTTGTGGACCAGAAACCCATCTGAGGTTACCCAGGACGAGTACAATGCTTTCTACAAGTCGATCTCCAACGACTGGGAGGACCCGTTGGCTGTGAAGCACTTCTCTGTTGAGGGTCAGCTTGAGTTCAAGGCTATCTTGTTTGTTCCAAAGAGAGCACCATTCGACTTGTTCGAGTCCAAGAAGAAGAAGAACAACATCAAGCTTTACGTCCGTCGTGTCTTCATCACTGACGAGGCTGAGGAGCTTGTCCCAGAGTGGTTGTCCTTCATTAAGGGTGTTGTTGACTCTGAGGACCTACCATTGAACTTGTCCAGAGAGACCTTGCAACAGAACAAGATCTTGAAGGTGATCAGAAAGAACATTGTCAAGAAGGTGATTGAGACTTTCAACGAGATTGCCGAGGATGCTGAGCAGTTTGACAAGTTCTACTCTGCTTTCGCCAAGAACATCAAGCTTGGTGTCCACGAGGACACCCAGAACAGAAACGCCTTGGCCAAGTTGTTAAGATACAACTCCACCAAGACTGGTGAGGAGACCACCTCCTTGCAGGACTATGTCACTAGAATGCAGGAGCAGCAGAAGAACATCTACTACATCACAGGTGAGTCCCTCAAGTCCATTGAGAAGTCTCCATTCTTGGATGCTTTGAAGGCCAAGGACTTTGAGGTTTTGTTCCTCGTTGACCCAATTGATGAGTACGCCTTTGGTCAACTCAAGGAGTTCGAGGACAAGAAGTTGGTGGACATCACCAAGGACTTTGAGCTCGAGGAGACCGACGAGGAGAAGGCTGCCAGAGAAAAGGAGCAAGCTGAGTTTGAGGATTTGGCCAAGGCCTTGAAGGAGGTTTTGGGTGAGCAGGTTGAGAAGGTTGTTGTCTCTGACAAGCTTGGTGACGCCCCAGCCGCTATCAGAACTGCCCAGTTCGGCTGGTCCGCCAACATGGAGAGAATCATGAAGGCCCAGGCTCTTCGCGACAGCTCCATGTCCTCTTACATGGCTTCCAAGAAGATCTTTGAGATCTCTCCAAAGTCCCCTATCATTAAGGAGTTGAAGAAGAAGGTTGAGGCTGACGGTGCTCAAGACAGAACCGTAAAGGACCTCACTACCTTGTTGTATGAGACCGCTCTTTTGACTTCTGGATTCACCTTGGATGAGCCATCCAAGTTTGCTTCTAGAATCAACAGACTCATCTCCCTCGGTTTGAACATCGACGAGGTGACCGTTGCTGAGCCAGAGGCCATCTCCGTGACCCCATCCGAGGAGCAGGTTGCTGAGACTGAGATGGAGGAGGTTGATTAAGCTTGTTCGTTTTTATACATAGGTTGATGCTAATGATTGTACTTGATTGAGATGTTTTTGTAGTATTTGCGTTAACGGCGCTGTGCCTCGTACCGATCTGTAGATTTTTTGTCCGCGGTAGGAATTCTTTGAAGTAAACACAGAAAAGCTCAAGGGTTTAAAAGGACTTTACGAGGTGCTGGAAGCGGGTAATCAGACGCTATGCATTGTTCGCTGGGTCCTTTCAACGAGTTGTACTCCTCGATTGAGATCGGCACCCCTGATCTCGCCTTGGTGGACGAACTCAAGCTGGATCTGATCAACCTCACAAGAACCACACGCAAGTCTCCACAGAGTCGACAATTGCTGGAGAAAGGTACGGTAACGTTTGATGGGGTTGAGTATGAACTCAATGATACTTTTAAGATTGACGCAGCAACGCTCAGCGACTCGCTGGATGTTGAAGAATTGATTGCAGCTGAGCTTCTTCACAACGCTGAGGGCACGGGCTCCGGGCTCATCGACAACGCAAAGGCGCTTTACTACCTGAGGAAGCAACTTATTCTCAACATTGTGAGCTATGCATTCAACATAGATGATAGATCTTTGAGCGACAAGCTTTGGTCGGATAAGTTTGTTGACGAGCTGCTTGACAGTTTCAAGTATGTCCACGAGGAGCTCAAATCACTTCACCAGTTGGTTGCGAGAGAAAGAATTCTCGGGTCAATCCAGGGCACATCATTCCAACTGAAGCTCACTTTTAGGAGAGACTTTTTGAACAAACAACACGAGCTGTTGGGTGAAATTCTTTATGGAATAGTCTCACAGAACAGACTCTCCTTGGCCAATTTCACCAAGCTTTTGAACTTTGTCGGCTCTTTTGACGTTGACGACTTATTCATCACACATCTTCTTCCAGGTATTTTGCTTTACTGCACAAACTTGAGCAAATTAACCGAGACCGACGCAATCCAGCTGCACAGTGATTTGAACAAGCTGGTAAAAAATCCTGATATCTATCAGGTGCCGGCTAAATTGGTCGTGATACTGGTATTCCTCACTCATTTCATCACATGGTGTAAACAGTCTCCACAACGCCTTACCAAGTTTGACTTTGAGATTGCCATCGAAGCCCCAATGACTTCCATTGTAAGGCTCGGTGCTATTGAGCAGCTGCTGATCATCTGTGCGGAGACTTCTGCCAATGAATTCGAGCTATTCTATGACATGAGATCCCTACTTGAGCAACATCTCCCGAGACTTGTTCCGAGATTGCTTCTGGACGTGAACGAAGAGGAGACCAAGAGAGCAAGGTCTCAAGACCCACAAGCAGCAGCGATCTATGTTGTGACCAAAGCTTACAAACTATCTGAAAACCTTTCCGTATTACTCACCGGTGTCCTGCATGAGTTTGTCCAGTCTTTCATATCGGATGCTGCGTTCCTTTTGGTCAAAATCAAGGACTCTGAGGAGGACTCGTTGCTTTCCGGCGAGGACTTCTTGCTGGATGACATCTCTAAGAGAGCAGACCTGGAGAGATTTTACCTCGCAGTGTATTACCTATATGCTGAACACGAATCGCTTATCTCTACGTTCTGGGAGGACAGGGAGTCCAACGCTTATGGATTCATCGAATGGGCCTCAAAAGATGAGGATTTGCTGATGAGATCCACATTCTTGGTCATGCTGGCAGGTCTTACTACAGGCTCGGAGAATGCGAGCCACGTTTACCACTTCCTCGCAAATTCAGACAAGATCTCATGGTCAAATATCATGAACTCACTGAACTCACACATTGACACTATTTTCAACTTTGAGAAGAGTGGCGATGACCAAAATTTAGGAGAGGAAACAATCCTGTCTATTGCTTCATACCTGATCTTGATCTATAAAATCTCGCTGCACAATGAGAACGTGAAGGACCTCTTCGACTCATCTCTTCTCGAGACCCTATTCAATTTTGTCAAGCTGGACACACCCCTTGTGGGATCTACTTTGCATGTCATCCGTGCGTTGGTCTCCAATTCCCCTGAGAGAAGATTTGACATTTGGGAAAGGGTTGACAGCTGGTTGTTCCAACAAGATGGGTCAATTGATGAGTGTTTCCAGACAAGACTGTTGACCTTCGCGGACGTATTGGGATTTGTGGACCTATTTGAGGCGCTCATGAGACCAAGAAACACTACTGGAAAGCTCACACTTCCATTCCCGGAAAACCTTGGTCGTCCGTACAGAAAGGCTGGCGTTACACCATATCTGGAGTTCTTGCTTTCAAATGTGTTCTTCCATTCACCATCCCTGTACTTTGCTGAAAAGGTGGCGTTGCAGGAACCAATCCTGAAGATCATTGACCATTGTCTCTCTTCATTTGATCCAAAGCTGATTCTGAACTCATTCCCTGCCAACGTGGACCTAAACGCCATCGTCTCAACCGGAGAGTTCACCACGTATGTGCAGGCCAACCCAGCTCCTATAATGCTCAATTTTCTATTCCAAGAGAAGATTTACAAGACGCTATTGGACATCTCATCTACTGGATATGACAACATAAGCGATAAGGCTTTCAATGAGAAGCAAGTTCAAGTCGTTGACATCTCGCTTGCTATCATTGACAAGATGCTTGAACTGGAATTTGCATATATTGATGAGCTGCTACCGATTTTGAAAAAGAACAACAATTTCTATGTTCCATCCAGAATTGGTACAGATGGGTTGAGCTCGTTCTACGATGCAATTCTCTTCAACTTGCCAGTGATAGCTCACATTGCACTTTATGTTGGTTCGCCTCACCTTCCAATTTCAGAGAAATCCATCAAGCTTCTCAAGAAGTTGGCGAAATCGTCCCAGTTTGGCAGCAACGGAAAGAGTGACGTGGGGAAAACGAAGCTATTGACTATCTTTGACAGCATTAACGAGTCTCTAAGGATCAAGTACAACTTCATCAATCAGTTAGAAGATGTTGTCGTGTCAAAGGAAAGTCTTGCAATCAAGATTGAAATTCTTGATTTCCTGAGTGACAGTCTGTCAGTGTCGTCAAAGAAGATCACCTTGGCCCATTTCCTTCTTGGATTTGAGTGGAAGAATGGCTTGTCGCTTGGTGATGAGAATCAGCCGACCACTATTGCCTCGGGCAAGTCACTGTTCAAATCACTGCTTTACATCCTTGAGTCTGCTCTTCTGACCATTGACTCGGCCCAGATCGATTATGGGGCGATTAGGCTGGCATCCAATGCTTTGGAGATTCTGCTAAAACTTGCAAGAAACCCGCTCAGTTCCTTCATTGTTCTGCCTTACCTGTCCGAGTTTGGGTTGTTGAACAGTTTGCTGAACACTCCTAGAATTGATATCATGACTTTTTGGTCGGGTGAGAGATTTGCTCCAAATGTTGACATCAAGACAGAATTCAACTCTGGTCCTGGTATTGGTGCCTTTTTGTCCCTGCTGAACTTTAGAAGCTTTGTTTTGCAGTACTTGAGCTTGGAGCTGCACAGAACCTCATCCGATGGTTCTATTTCGAAGACAAATGGTTACATTGACGCTTTGGTCGATGGTTACGGTGTCTTTGCTGGCCCACCAAAAGTGTTGGCCTTCATGGATGACTTGGAGCTGTCTCTCTACGATGTCTCCACCATCCCGGAGCAGCACTTGCATGTGTTCAGCGGTGTTGATCTGAATCTCGATCTGTCCAAGATTCCACTGAATGTGGACTCGGATGGTCCCGTGTTCAATCTGGAGGATGTGGATTTAGTACTTGACCTCCATCTCAGGGCACTCTCTGCTCAAGGGTTGTACCGCACGAACAAGCAGGCTGAGGAGAAGGACAAAGAAATTGAGACTTTCAAAGGAGAGCTCAAAAGAGCTGGATCCAAAATGTCAACAAGCCTGTTGATGGTACCGACTGCTATACAGAGTAATGAGGAGGAGGCTGAGATCGAACGGGAGATGATTAAGGTGAGGTTCAGCAACTTCCTGGCTTTTACCAAATTCAAGACTGCCCAACTGGCCTCCCTACATGCATGGGTACAGTTGATTGAGGTCATTGTCACAGATGGCAAAATGGAGCCCATTAAGAGATCCAATTTTGTCCTTGAGGTATTCCAATCCATCGTTCCTCGCATCAATGACTATGTGGAGAACGACATACTGTATGCCGAAGAGCTGGCATCGCTTTGTGTTTCTCTTTATGACATCTACCACCAGGATCGCAAGGTTGCCGACGACGGCAAGCTGAGTATTGTGGATGGTTATGAAAGATTATACCCGCTCTTCAAGTCTGCTATCCATGGCATTTTGAGTCCGATGTCTTCCTCTGCCTTGCGCTCAGATTTGTATGTCCTAAGCAACAAGTACCTCTCATGGGTCCTGAAGCACAAGGAAATCTCTAGGGAGGTCTTGCAAGGCCTGAAACTCTCGAGCGAGAGGCTCATCACCGTTGTCTGCAATGATGCGATTGGTGGTGAGGGTTCTACAAGAATCACAGCTCTGCTACTACTTGGGTCCTTGTTCCAGTTGTCTAGTATAAATCAACTGAACTTTGTTCTCAACGCATTGGTGAAGAACAACCTTCTTTTGCTTCTCGTTAAGACTATCAAGAGAACTGACGAGACTTTGTCACTATCATATGACTTTAAGATTACACTGGATACGCTGCTCTATGATCTCACCGCATTCAAGGCCACACTGAGCTTCCTTGTCAGAGTTGCTGAGACCAGACACGGCGCGCAACAGCTTTTACAGAGTGAAGTGTTCCAAACCATCAAGTCTTGCCAATTCTTGCTAACTGACCCTGACCTTGGGATCGAGCTTGTGTTTGATGACTCCACTGTCCAGTCGTCGACGTTCGTGCGCGTGAACCTAAACTTGGATGCTCCTCTCTCGTTTGACAACTCCAAGAAGGGCATCTCTTTGTTCGAGTTCCTTGTGCCTACATTCCAACTGGTTGCTGCGATTCTGCTGAGTACCAGTTCTGAGAATAAGCCGGTTATATTGCAAGTTAAGAGCCTTCTGTCTCACTTCAAGAAGCTTATTGTTGGTGTTCTGAAGAGGGCAGTTCTCGTTGAGTCTAAGAAGGGTGATGACATCTACAAACAGGATGAGGTTGAAGGTGTAGGTATGAGGGAGCTGGTGAATCTTTTGGTGTTGCTCAGCACTTTGACCGAATTTGATGCTAGGGACTGATGTCTCCAATGAACGACAGGTATATCAAAGCAGTTGATGACGTAGTATTGGGTTTCTAGAGATCCAAACCTTTAAACTGGTCCAATTTGCCCTTCAAGTCATCAGAGTTCTTTTCAATCCACTTCAGTGAATCAAGGTGTGTGTTCAGCAGCTTGACAATCTGGTTAAGAGAAGTTTCCTCCTCCTCGCTACCTCCGTCTTTGCCCAGACCGTTGGCTTTGTTGAAAGAATCACTCACATCGTTGATCTCAGAGATCAAAGAAGACAAGTTTAGAGCCGATGAGTTCAAGTTTTCATCCAAAAGCTCAGCCGTACGGTATGCTTGCGCTCTCTTCTGGTCGTTTGTGAAAACAGATGAGTCCCTCTGTTGGTTGCTAGAAGACAAGACATCTGAAAGGAGGGTCTCGGCCTTCGCCTCATAGTTGTCAAGGAATGTTTCCAGTTCGGACTGTTGTCTCTCCACGTACAGCAGCTGTTGTTCCACCTTGGATTGTGTCTGCTCGGCGGAGACAACGTCTGTGTAAAGTTGTGTAATTTTGTCACCACCCTCAACCAGAACCGAGTCCCATTGCTTCACTTGCTCTGCGTACGATTGAAATGATCCCGATGCCTTTGTCAGTTGGTTGGTCCACTTAGTTATAAGGTCTTCCAATGTTTTATTGTTGAGAGACAAAGGCTGTGGCTCCACCGTCTTCGTATGTGCATTCTTCTCGTCACGCGAGATTACGCTGCTGCTGAATGAAACGGTTTTGGCGTCTTTGCTCTCCTTCTTCTCGTCAGGCTTGGCTCCCAGAGAAAATCCTGGAGTTGGTGTGGCCTTCTTATCAGACACCTTATCCTTGTCTCCGGCGGAGAAGCCACCTAATGAGAAGCCAGTAGTAGCAGTTGTGTCATTCTTTTTGTCGGCAGTGGAGAGACCACCAAGGGAAAATCCAGCTGTGGCAGGTTTGTCGTCCTTCTTAGTAGTGGCACCTCCTAGAGAGAACCCACCCGAGGCAGTAGGCTTTTGAGTATCATTAGTGGCCCCAAATGAGAAGGACGGTGTAGCAGCTGGTTTGGTATCCGTTTTCGCATCGCCAAGGGCAAAGCCTGTAGTAGCAGGCTTGTCATCTGTCTTGGCTGAGAAACTGAAGGAAGCAGAGGCAGCAGCAGGCTTGTCATCGGCCTTAGGAGCACCAAAGCTAAATGAAGGAGCAGCAGCAGCAGGCTTGTCATCAGCTTTAGGAGCGCCAAAGCTGAATGAAGGAGGACCAGCAGCAGCAGCAGGCTTGTCATCAGCCTTGGGAGCACCAAAACTGAAGGAAGGAGTGGCAGCCGTAGCAGCAGGCTTCTCATCAGCCTTAGGAGCGCCAAAGCTAAATGAAGGAGCAGCAGCAGCAGGCTTGTCATCAGCCTTGGGAGCACCAAAGCTGAAGGAAGGAGTGGCAGCCGTAGCACCAGCATCATTCGCTAGCTTCTGGGCAACACCAAACATTCCACCAGAAGCGTTTGTTGGAGCTGCACCGAACATCCCCCCGGCAGGTTTAGCACCCATGTTGAGAGCAGGCTTCGTGGGCTCGTTCTTGCCTGCAGCACTGAATTTGAAGCCCGATGATGGTTGGGATGCGTCAGCAGCAGGAGCGGCAGCATTAGCACCGCCAAAGTTGAATGATGGGGCGGCAGTCTGTGACGTTGATGAGCCTCCAAAACTCAAAGCTGGCTTGTCCTTATTGTTCTGTGTTGTGGCAGCACCAAAGCTGAAGGTGCCAGTGGATCCAGTGTTAGCGGTTGGTGCCCCAAAGCTGAATGCTCCCGTGTTGCTTCCCTCTTTGCTAGGCGTGGCGCCGAACAATGAGCCAGCACCCGTGGAGGCTGTTTGACCAAACAGGGATTCTGTTGACGGTGTTAGTTCTTGCCAAGCGATGATCTGGGAAGAAACAGGTACGTACTTCCTTGGTTGTTCATGACACGATAGCAGCTGATAGAATTGACCTATCGCTCGATGGTAAATAACTGCTGTTGGATCTTGTGGATCTGGTTTCCTCAGTTGTTTATTATGTTTTGGGCCGAAATTCTTTTTCGCAGTGTCAGCACTGACGTAAGCAAAGGCCGCGAACACGTTCGATGCACGCGGCCTTTGGCATTACCCGGTGCAGGAAGAACAGCGCGGTGTCCAGGTTAAAACTTTTAGCGTCCGAAGAGTCAGCTCAGGACAACCAAGAGCCTGAAAGTAGTTGCAAAAGCCTCGTCACGGTGTTCGCTACACGCTCCAGTATACAACTACCGACCACACACACGGTCAGTCTACTCAAGCGCAGCATCGGTACAAAAGTTAAAAGCAATATGTCCGCAGCAGCTGAATTCTCAAGAGAGAACCTGGAGAACGTACTGAAGCGTCGTTTCTTCTTTGCCCCATCTTTTGAGATCTATGGTGGTGTTTCCGGTCTATATGACTACGGTCCCCCTGGGTGTGCCTTCCAGGCCAACATTGTCGATACCTGGAGAAAGCACTTCATCTTGGAGGAGGATATGCTCGAGGTTGACACCACGATGCTCACTCCATACGAGGTCCTCAAGACTTCTGGTCACGTTGACAAGTTCTCCGACTGGATGTGTAGAGACTTGAAGACCGGCGAGATCTTTAGAGTTGACCATCTCGTTGAGGAGGTTCTCGAGTCCAGACTCAAGGGTGATCAGGAGGCCAGAGGTCTCGTTAAGGACGCCAATGCTGACGCTCAGGAAGATGCTGACAAGAAGAAGCGTAAGAAGAAAGTTAAGGAGATCAAGGCTGTTAAGCTCGCTGATGAGGTTGTCGCTGAGTATGAGAACGTCCTGGCCCAGATCGATGGGTTCTCCGGCCCAGAGTTGGGTGAGTTGATGGTGAAGTATAACATCAATAACCCTGTCACTGACGGCCCATTGGAGGCACCAATGGCTTTCAACTTGATGTTTGAGACTGCTATTGGACCATCTGGTCAGCTCAAGGGTTATCTCAGACCAGAGACTGCTCAGGGACAGTTTTTGAACTTCAACAAGCTCTACGACTTCAACAACTTGAAGATGCCATTTGCGTCAGCTGCGATCGGTAAGTCTTTCAGAAATGAGATCTCGCCAAGATCCGGCCTGTTGAGAGTTCGTGAGTTTTTGATGGCTGAAATTGAGCACTATGTTGACCCAGAGGACAAGAGTCATGAGAGATTCCATGAGGTTGAGGACGTTGTGCTCAAGTTCTTACCAAAGGATGTTCAAAAGGCAGGCTCCACTGAGATAGTCTCCAAGACTATTGGTGAGGCTGTTGCCTCCGGGATGGTTGATAACGAGACGCTCGGCTACTTCATTGCTAGAATCTACTTGTTCTTGGTGAAGATTGGTGTCGATGAGAACCGTTTGAGATTCCGTCAACACATGGCCAACGAGATGGCTCACTATGCCGCTGACTGCTGGGATGCTGAGTTGCACACCTCGTATGGTTGGATTGAGTGTGTTGGATGTGCTGACAGATCTGCCTACGATTTGACTGTCCACAGTAATAAGACCAAGGAGAAGTTGGTTGTCAGACAGAAGCTTGACAAGCCAATCACCGTTACGCAGTACGAGATTGATTTGGAGAAGAAGAAGTTTGGTCCAAAGTTTAGAAAAGAGGCTCCATTGGTTGAGAAGTTTTTGGTTGGACAGACTCAGAATGAGCTCGTCAAGATGAAGGAACAACTGGAGAAGGATGGGAAAGTTATTTTCAAAGTTGAAGGCATTGAGACAGAAATTGAGCTTGACACTACTTTTATCAAGATTGAGCAGAGAACGCACACCGAGCACGTTCGTGAGTACACTCCAAACGTTATCGAGCCATCCTTCGGTATTGGGCGTATCCTCTACTCCGTCTTTGAGCACAGGTTCTGGAGCAGACCCGGCTCTACTGAGAGAGGTGTGCTATCCTTCCCACCGGCTGTGGCACCAACGAAGGTGCTGCTTGTGCCTTTGTCGAACAACGAGGACCTGGCCCCACTTGTGAAGGAGATCTCGAGAACTTTGAGAAAGCAGCAAATCCCATTCAAGGTGGACGATTCTGGTGCATCTATCGGTAAGAGATATGCTAGAAACGACGAGCTTGGAACTCCATTCGGTATCACCATTGACTTTGAGTCTGTGAAGGATGGTTCCATCACGTTGAGAGAGAGAGACTCCACTAAGCAGGTGAGAGGCTCTGTCGCAGATGTGCTCAAGGCCATTAGAGAGGTGACCTATGAGGGTGCTACCTGGGAGGAGGGAACCAAGAACTTGGCTCCTTTCGAGACTGTTGCTGACGAGGAGTAAAACATACATATTTAGTTGTTAATCACCTTATTCTCCATACATCCGTACACCTCATCCTGGCCTCATCGCACCCCTCAGCCGGGGTCAAGGATATTAAAGTTCTTCTGTACAACAGAGCAAGCACCACAACAGGGCAAGCACCACGACGATGAGCGAACGCCAGCGAGTTGCAATTGTCACAGGTGCGTCATCGGGTATTGGATTCGAAGTTGCCAAGCAGCTGGGCCAGAAGGGGTGGAAAGTGTATGGATGTGCGCGCCGTCTGGGCCCGATGAAACCACTTGAAGCATTTGGTGTTGTGCCTGTGCAATTGGACGTGACATCTGCAGAGAGCACCCTCAAGTTCAAAGAGTTCCTTAGTGGAGAACTTCCCTCCGCTAAGCTCGACCTTTTGTACAACAATGCCGGTGCGAGTTGCACTTTCCCAGCGTTTGACGTGACGGATGCCCAAATCGAACAAGCTTTCCAGGTGAATGTGTTTGGACCAATGAGGTTGACAAGAGAGCTCCAGGACTTTTTGATCAATGCGAAAGGTACCATCATGTTTACGGGGTCATTAGCTGGAGTTGTTCCTTTCCCATTCTCTTCGGTGTATTGCTCATGCAAGGCTGCCATTCATCAATATGCTCATGTTTTGCATCTGGAATTGAAAGGATTCAACGTGAGAGTGATTAACGTTGTTACTGGTGGCGTGGAGACCAATATTGCCGATACCAGGGCGATTCCAAAGGGTTCCAAGTATGGTTCTCCAGAGGCGCTGGAGACTATTGAGGCCCGCAAGACGATGGCAAAGAACAACAAGCCGATGAGTGCGGAGAAATATGCCGGCAAGGTGATTTCTGACCTGCTCAGTAGTAGCGATCCTATTGATGTCTACAGGGGTAACTGGGCAACGATCCTGAGCACAGTGGCGCAGTATTTGCCAGGCTGGGTTCTGGAGTTCATCCTCACCAAGAAGTTCAGACTTGGACCTATATTCAAGTATCACCGTGAGAAGTACTCGAACGGAGTGGATCTACACTTGGAATGACGTGTGAGGCTAGGCTCATTTTGCGTTAACGGGCTGTCTGTGCCACCGCGTAGGGGGGGGGGGGGGGGGGGGGGGGGGGGGGGGGGGGGGGGGGGGGGGGGGGGTGCTTGCACCTCATTATGGTGCTTCGGGAAGTTTGTTCTTGAGTCGTTATGTTTTGTTATGTTTTGTTATGTTTTGTTTTGTGTCTTTTTTCGTTCGCCGCTTGACGTGCTGTCTGTAGCTGAATAGACATAGCTCCAACCCACCGGCCCAATGCAACCAGCCTCCTATCACCGCTTGACAGTGGGAAACAGATCGGCGCTGGGTCGCGGACGGAACGCAATCAAGTCTGCACGCAGCCCGCCACCGTTATGTTTCTGCTGCGCCAACCATAGCCGGACATTGCCCAAAGCAGTAATTGGCGCCGCCTTTAGAGTTCTGGCCAGCCTTGCGGTGCAGCTTCGAGCATTTTCGTTGCCCGCGCAACGGCCATTTTTTTTGTCTTCTCCGCCCGCGTCCTCCTCGAGAAGCCAAAATTAGTGCAGAGGAACACGCAGATTCTGTTTCTCTCCTTCTCCAACAACAACAACAACAACAAACTTCCTTTCAAGCTCCACCGAAACGCTCTCGCTGTTCTTTGCTGACGCCTAAACCACCGCTGTGACCCTCAACTCCAACTTCTGTTCGTTCCTTTCTGACGTTGAGTTCCCAGTCACATTCCCACGCTCCTTTACAAGACTTGAAGAAAGAACCGGATTGAAAAGATATCGATCAAGTAAGTGTCTACTAAGTTAACAGGACTGTTTGTACTCCTTTGGCAGCGAGGCTATCCCTTTGGGAACCCATGAACCCACACTGAGATCCGGAACATCACCAGATCTCGCTACCACGCATCATCCACGACAACTCTGGAATGCCACGCCCACAGCCGCAACGGCGAATCTCGAGCTCACAACACCAGCACTTCTCGACGTCCTGCGCTTCCCACCTGGCACTCGCAAGCCGCTACTGCGCCTATTGCCTGTCGCTGGGCGCAGTCCCAATGCGGAAATCATCAACAAACTCCCGGGAATGGCGCAAGTGTCTTTCTCACTTTTTCGCGCATTGGCGCGAACTCGCTGCCCCTTTCCAAGGATTTGCGCAAAGACGCGTACGCTTTCGGGTGGGAAAAGACGCCAACCCTGTCCTGGTGTGCGCCAACCGCGTTTGGCTCGTGCGCTTGAGGAGGGTTGTGTGTCTCCTTGAGGGCTGCTGAGGGGGGGTTGAGTGTGCTTGCTGTGCGTGTTTCCATTGCAGAAGATGTTTCTGTGAACCAAAGCCCTTGCTTGACGCTTTGAGTCCCAAAGCCTTGCGCAGACTCCCTTTTCCCCCCTGCCCTTTTTGGGGAAGATCTCCACTTGACGTGTCTCCAAGCCCATGGCTTCAACCTGCCAAAGGAATAACAACAAAACCAGTCCCATCTGCCATCTCTCTATTTTCAAATACTAACGACGAACCAGCTATGAAGTTCTCTCCAGCTGCCATTGCCGCTTTTGCTGGCTACATGGCCTCCATTGTGTCTGCCGATGAGGACTGCACCACGACGCAGTTCCATCAACACCACCAGCATAAGCGTGCTATTGCCGTTGAGTACGTCTACTCTACCGTCGTGGTTGATGCCAACGGTAGCACCATTACTCCTTCCGCCACTTTCTCCTCCACCGCAGCTGCCGCCACCACGTCGGCTTCCGCACAAACCACCACTTTGTCCTCCTCCACCCTGCAGCAGACCACTTCCTCCTCTACCGAAACTACCACTTCCTCCTCTACCGAAACTGCCACTTCCTCATCCACCCAAACCACCACTTCCTCTGCCCAGTCGACAAGCACCTCCACCTCCTCCAACTCTGGCTCCATCTACGGTGATCTTTCCAGCTTTGTCGACCCGACGCAGACGTTCACCGATGGTGTCGTCGACTGTGACGACTTCGGCTCCATCGTTGGTCAAGGTGTCATCGCCCTTGATAACTTGGGCTTTGGTGGCTACTCCGGTCTTTACCATCCAAGCGACACCTCTACCGGTGGGTCCTGTGAGGATGGTACCTATTGCTCGTATGCTTGCCAACCGGGTATGTCCAAGACCCAATGGCCATCATCCCAACCAGCCGACGGTGTGTCCGTCGGTGGTCTCTACTGTGATAGCGGGAAATTGTACAGATCCAACACCAACTCCAACTACTTGTGTGAGTGGGGTGTTGATATGGCCAATGTCGTGTCTGAGCTTTCTGAAGCTGTGGCTGTCTGTCGTACCGATTACCCAGGTACCGAGAACATGGTCATCCCAACCTATGTCACCGCTGGATCCACATTGCCATTGACCGTTGTCGATCAAGATACTTATTACCAATGGGACGGTAAGAAGACCTCTGCCCAATACTATGTGAACAATGCCGGTTTAACATGGGAAGAAGGTTGCGTTTGGGGTACTTCTGGAACTACCTATGGTAACTGGGCTCCATTGAACTTTGGTGCCGGTTACACCGATGGTATTGCCTATCTGTCCTTGATTCCAAACCCAAACAACTTGGACGCTGCCAACTTCAACGTGAAGATCGTTGCCTCAAGCTCCTCCTCCGTGGTGAATGGTGACTGTGTCTATGCCGATGGTTCGTATAACGGTGACGGTACCGATGGATGTACCGTTGCCGTGACGAGCGGGACCGCCAACTTTGTGCTCTACAACTAAGCCTAATGGGACTCTTTTAAGCAAAACTTTTCTGTATACTATCTTCAACTTCTTTTTTATCATGTACTTGTAGTTATCGTGGAGGGTCTTTCGGCGTGGTGATGAGGAAGCTAACCTCATTCTTCCTGGGTGACTGTCGCTGTTGCGGTGCCTGTGGTGTCTGTGGCGCGATGTGCTGTTGCTGTTGCTGTTGCTGTTGCTGGGGTTGATGTCGTACGGGCGTGTGCTGTGGTTGGTATTGTAGATGTTGCTGTTGTTGTTGTTGTTGTTGTTGTTGTTGTTGTTGTTGTTGTTGTTGTTGTTGTTGCACTGGGCGCGGGAACTGGAATGCTGTCTGCAGAGAAACCTGTGCCATAGGTGAAAGCTGCTGAGAAAATCGAGGATATGGCCTTTGATTGTGGACCCAGGGCTGCTGTTGTGGGACCCAGGGCTGTGGCTGTGGGATCCGCTGGGGTACTGTTTCGTAGAGGGAGCGAAGCTGTGATACTGAGGCCTCGCTTTGATTGCGTCTATGCTGCGGTGGTAGTGGTGGTAGTGGCGGTGGTGATCCTTGTTGTAGTTGTAGTTGCTGTGGTTGCTGCTGTGGTTGCTGCTGTGATTGTGGTTGTTGTGGTTGCTCCCTGTTCTCCTTCCGTCTGTCATCTGCAGGGGACTGCCAGTGATGGAACTCGAACTGTGTGGGTTGCGGTGTTTGTACTTTGAACAGTCGGTTGGCTCCCTGTCCTTGAGCTCTGAACTTGTCGACATCACGACCGCCTTCGGTGAATATCAGAGGGATCAGATGTGGTGGGATCTTCGATTCCACCGCCACTTTCACCAGGGAGATGCTCTCCTGTATCCTGTCCAGCCTAATCTCCTCCCGACGCGTCCTCAGTCGTTCAGTCTCGAGCCTCAGTCGGCCCTCCGCGATCCTGTAATCAGCTGCTCCAGCTGCTCCTCCTCCTCCTCCTCCTCCTCCAGCTCCAGCTCCAGCTCCAGCTGCAACTCCAGCTCCAGCTCCATAGGGAACGCCTTCACTGGGCATCTCACGATGTTCATTGAGTTCATGTGACCTGTGTCGCTTATGTGCACGTGACTGCTCAGCTTCTGTCATTCAGTCGACAGCTGAGATGAACGAATCCAAACACTTTGCGGTGTGTTTTGGTTTTGTTTTTTGGTAAATGTAAACAGAGCATCCAGGCCCATCGATAAACGTACAGGTCGGAATTGCAGCGAGACCCGTTTGCACCCCATCGCTACAGGATTCTATTAACAATACTAGCAAAATCTATTACTGCGAAGCACACTGCACACCAGGCTGGCCCTCATCTCCGGAGTCCTCGTCATAGTTGCCGCGTCTCTTGTTCTCGTACTTGGCAGAGTAGTCTGTCAGCACAACGTCGTCAATGTCAGCAGAGGCTGGAATCTGCTCCGCTTTTCTAGGAGGAAGCACCTGCTCCAAGAGCTTGAGGTTCTCCTCAGTGGTGAAGTTTGCCGGTGGGAATTTCACTGTGAACTTGACAAACAGGTTACCGTATCCACCGGACTTTGGAATTGGCATACCTTTACCCTCAATAACCTTGAGCTCTCCAGGAGAGATAACCTCGCCTGGAATGATCGACACCTTGAGGTATTCACCACTAACGTGCTTGATGTGGAAGTCACCACCGGCAAGGGCAGTCAACAAATCAACCTCAGCCTCATACACAAGATCATCACCAGATCTCTTGAAATGCTCATGTGGCTTCTCATCCACAATGAAGATGATGTCACCTGGAAGGACACCAGGCTGCTGGTCACCTTCGCCTTTGAACACAATACGCTGCCCGTCACGCATGCCTGGGTCGACATGAACTTCGAGGATCTTGCGCTCAGAAGAGGTCTTTTTCCCGTTACAGCTCTTGCAGCGGTCCTTAGGGTCCACGATATCACCGGCACCTTGACACTGGTCACACTCTGTCTGGAATCTCTGGATCATTGGACCCATCTGTCTGGTGACAAACTTCACACCGCGCCCAGCACATCCGGAACATGTCTTGACTGCACCTTCTTTACCACCACGTCCCTCGCACGTCTTGCACAGAACGGTCTTATTCAGCGCCAGCTTTGCAGTGCGGCCCGTGTACAGCTGCTCGAGCGTGGCACTGATTGGATGCTTCATGTCTGGGCCCTTCTGAGGGCCTCTCTGCTGCTGCTGTCCGCCAAACATGCCACCACCACCAAAGAACTGTGAAAACAGGTCATCCGCGTTCATGCCACCGGCACCACCGCCGTTGCCTTGCAAGCCTTCAAGGCCGTACTGGTCGTAGACGGAGCGCTTCTGGGAATCGCTCAACACTTCATACGCGGTGCTGATCTCCTTGAACTTTTCATGGGCCTCCTCGCTTGGGTTCTTGTCCGGATGGTACTTGAGAGCAGCCTTTCTGTAGCCCTTCTTGATCTCCGAGTCCGACGCAGTGGCTGCGACGCCAAGCAGGTCGTACAATTTCGTATCCTTCACCATTTGTTTTGCCACCTGAACCTTCGCTCTGGCCGATGATGTTTTTTCTTGTTTATAAGCAGCGGGAAATTTGTTTTTTCATCTCCGCGACGACGTCAGAATTAAATTAAGAAAAAAAAAAAGCATGCGAAAGAAGCATCTGGAAAACTTATGTAAGCAGCGCTTGCCGATTTAATCCCCCCCTCAGTGGCTGGTGCGATGGGTGGCCCCCGGGGTTCGTCGGTGGTGACGGTGGAGAGCCGCGTCATGCGTGGGAGATGTGCCATTCAGGACTCTTGGGTCCGGTCGTACATCGCCATTTGGTGCCGCCTCATCCCCGTTAGGCTCTGCAGGTTCTCCCAACGGGCATGCTCGGAGTTCTCCAACGAGTGCAAGAACGTGTTCATGCTCACAGTGTCCTCTCGTCTGGCCAACTGCACCTCCACCAGCTTGTTGCCATTGAGCTTACTCTTCAAGATGGATTTGTGTCTCGATGGTGGGATACTGACAAGCTGATTGCCGTCTCCACCTTCAAAGAGTCTAAAGGTACCAAACTGCTTGAACACGGCCAGCCTACCCACCAGTGGCTGAGCTGGCTGCCTTGCGCGTGTCTCCTTGTACACCACAAGCTGCGTTGTTTCCTCGAACCTGATTGTCGAATTCTCCTTCTCACCCGAAGCAGTGCGCAGTGTGGGCACCGCCAACGTGACAAAACTCAGCGTGCTCAGTGTACTGGCACTTCTGGCCACGTTCACATCACCTTGGAACATATTCCGCCTGACCAGCTTGGAGCGCTTCACATCTGTCGATTGACCCATGTTGTCTGCAGATATCAACCGATCGAACTGGAATAAATCCATGCTGGGCAGCGTGCCAATCGAGTCCGTGCCAATCGAGTCCAAGTGCCACTCAGCTCCGCCAAGGAACTCGCTGTCCAACTGGAAAAGTTGCTCACAGCAAAGCGAGTTCACTGGTGAATAGGCAGGGACTTGGACGCGTTGAGCCAAACCATCACTGCCAGACACCTGAACTCTGCCCACAGAGGAAAACTCCTTGTACACGGCCAAGCCCACGTCTTCCAACCCTGGTATACATGGCGGATCAGTGTTCAGGTTATACCGCCATAAGAGCAGAAGACGTTGACGTTTGGAAGCTTTGTGAGGTCGAAAGATCCCCCGAAAGAATGTTCGTGGCGAGGCTGCACGTGGCTCCATGCTGCTGGTCCTGCAATTGGGCTTGCACTGTGACTCGAGATGGAGTCGAGCTGTGTTTGATGGCTTCTGGTGACACAAAGATAGAGGTTCTTTTTGTGTGATCTATGGTTTCAGCTCAGCTTTCTGCCAACAGGAGAGAGAGCCCCTCCCTCCCTCCCCCCTCACTAAATACCCCCGTGATGAACCCACCTCTGTGACATGCAGAGCAGCAGATCCAGTGTCCGCCAACCAGCCGTGCCGTACGGACGCAAGCGGCCAGCGCGATGTAGAAAAGCAACTCTGCCACGACAGGCACAAGCGGGGTGCAGCAACGGTTGCAATGGCTGCAACGGTTGCCGCTTCGGGACACCCGCCAGATCGAGTTGGCGTAGCGGTAGCACACCGGCACGCCGCACTCCCCTGCGCGTCGGTGCCCGTGTTCCCATAGCCTTCGAAAATTCCCTTCAATCTCCACCGGTAACAACACGGGACCTCCAGATGAAACCATCGGAAGATCCCAAAACGGCATGCATCGGGTGTCGTCTACGACGGAAGCGATGCGATAAGCAGAGCCCCTGTGCCACGTGCACAGAGCTTCAGATCCCCACGGAGCTGTGCATTTACCGTAAGATTGGACTCGTGTCCAAGGACTCGAAGACGACTCTCTCAAAAGAGCTGCAACGGAACGGAGAGCTTAAGGACGAGATCGCAAGGCTCAGAGCGATCAAGGAGTACAAGAACCATTCTGCAAAGGAGTATTTCTACCTACATTCGCGTGGACGGTTCAAGCAGTTCCAGCTGAACCCGGAGAAGAACCCGCTGCTATGCACGGTGATGTCGTCCAAGCAATCCCTTGCGTATTTGGGTTCCATATCGGTGGCTGCAATCACTCAGTCGGAACCCAAGATGAAGATGCTGATGCAGCAGATCCACACGGTGATTATGAGTGAAAAGGTCAAGCTGGAGAGACAGCTGCTTCCACCATTAAACTCGGATGTCATGCTACGGTTCCATTCCCAATGCCAGGCACAGGCGTTGGGGTTAGGACACCAAGAGGATGACACCATCAGGGCCTTGTTGCATGAAATAGAGCACAACTTCCCCGACGAGCCTTTGTTCCGTAAGGCCATGACAATCATCTTCCGTACAAACGTGAACCGGTGGACCCTTGTTCCCTATGTCGACGAAGAGACTTTCTATCAACGTTTTAACCGGCTCGTACAGTTTGATGCGGGGGGGAAGCCACACTTCCAGGTAGATCTTGTTAACCACACGCGAGACCTCAACTTGATAGCCATGGCCCTTGTGATGCTATGCCTGTGTGCCTTCTCTTTCCAACAGAGTAAAGTTTCCTTTGGATTGGACTACGTTCTCTACGGCAAGTATGTGAATGCCTTACTGAGGATTGATGGTGAAAAGATCAAGTATACGGAGGCTGACCTGACCTATGAGAGAGTACTCGCCATCTACGTGCATACACTGTTGGAGAAGTACACGGCCACTGGAGGATTTATGAACTCGTTTGATGAAATCTGTGACGGGGTGTTTGCTATCCGTAACCTCATCACCATGGGGCTGTCGATAAACTTGCATGGAGATCTTGATAAATGGTACCCACATGCCACTTTGGGCGAGAAGAAGATGATGAAGTCTCTGTGGTACTGCCTCGTTCTATTTGAAGTTTTTGAGTCGATGGACCTGGGATTCATCTCCAAACTCGAGCCTTCAAGCTTCAAACGATATGATTATTGTTACAACCCACTGATCGAGACCATCCATGTCACACACAGTGTCATCTACAGCTACAACATGATCGATGACGGACAGCTGGACCAGTTCATTGAATTTGTCGAGGGCAGACTCATCAAGCGATTGAAGCAACACCTCCAAGAGGAGTACTGCACGATGCATAGAGACATGACCCTGTTCCAACAGTATGACCTGGATAACCTTGACATGGGCAACCTGGATGAGTACACGATGATCGTACAACGTCTTGCCATGCGGTTTCTCATATTGGGAGTGATCCTAGCATTGTATCACGTTTGCTATAAAAGACTCGAACAAGTTGGTGCCACAGATACACAGCGGGCCAGACGGCTAAGGCTCGTCGCATGGAAGTATTCGCTCACCATTGAATCTTTGTTCAAGGAGATGTGGATCGGATACAACAGGATAGGGACACATCCCAACTTCTTCAGATTCTATCCAACGGCATCGCTTCTCATGATGGCTCCAATCTTGCGGTTTGCTCAGAGACGTGTCACTCTTTTCGCCATTTCAAAGCTATTGGATGTGGTTGATGCTGATGAGACCCTGATTGCCAACCATATCCTGTATGGTGATAACCAACGCATTACCGCCTTGCTCCACGATATGCGTTCAAAAGGTGAGATTACACACCTCTTCACCACTGAACAGTACGATGACATGTCCGTTGATGATGATTTATGGGCTTTGCTCGACAAGTTTGGACCTTTGGAGAACGTTCATACGCTGGTGTTGAACCTGTCTAGCACCATGTTCGACATCCTATCGTCGATGCACTCTGAGATGGCCAGCTTCAACTTCATGAAGCTGTCCAAGATCTTTCATGTCTTGCTATTGAAGCTATGCGGATTCCTCTTGAACACTGGTCCCCTGAGCATCGAGCACCGGGATTTCGACTTCAAGGAATTCTTCAACGCTGGCACTGCGGTCGACGACGGTGACATCATCGAGGTGTTCAAGATGACATATCAGAGTAAGTTCTGGTGAGCCAAGTCCGTAAATAAAGCGACATTTGCGTCCCCATAGTTGAGCGCATCCGCGAATTTTCCAGCCTATCACGAAATCTTCAAATGAAATCAACCGAAACTTTTCAAACGAGCCCGCAAAACTACCACCACCCCACAGGAAGCCACCGATGAGCGTGAAGGACACCGCTAAACAGCTCGTGAAGCTGCTGGAGAACTTCCCAAAGGAGAAGCTCACAAATCTCAGCTTTAAAGAGGCGCAGCTCGACAGGTTCAGACCCGTTGCTGGAATCAAGAACCCACATGCACAGAACAACAAGTCACTGGCCGATATTGTCGGCAAGGTTAACCCTTACCAGATCAAAGAGGTGGATGTCAAGTCCGATGAAAACTTTGGCGAAGAATCACTGTTGCACCAGATCAAGAGTCTGAAGAGCATCCAAAGTAATCAGTACAGAGATTACTACTATACATCGGACAAGCTGTTGAAGCCACAGGGTAATCCAACGTATTACACGAGATTGATCGCAGAGATCAATGGCGAGGGTAAAGAGACCCTCTTCACAGGAATAAAGACGGCGATGACTGGTAGATAAAGGATTTTGGAAAGTACGGTACATAGGTTTTCATCATCGTAGGCATTGAAACAGTTGAGGTGGTTGCAGATCTCTGCATATCTATTTGAACAGTTTGATCTTCTTCAAGTCAAACTTGGGTCTGAGCTCCGGGATCTGGGATCCTCTCCCACGTTTGGGGGCCCTGGCCCTGGCCCTGCTCAAGAGGCCACCCACTAGCTGGACAGTCTCTGCGGGACGTGCTCTAGCTTGTTCTGTCTGCCTGGAGATGGGCACTCCGTTTCTCGTGAGAGGGATCCGTCGAGGTGGTGGCCTTGTGGATGCTGTGACTGGTTGTCTTGGTTGGGTATATTGAATCTGGCCCGATGGGGCCTGCGTCGATGTGGCCAATGGGAATGACAATGTGAAATCACTGCCTTGGCTTGACCGCACTTCTTGCGACTGTTTCAACGACTTGATCTCATTACTCAGCTCCTTCAACTTGGCATCAAATGCCATTTCCTTCTTCTCCATCATTTTAGCATGGTCTAACGTTTGCTTCGCCAATTTCTGTTCAAGATGTGCAACAATACCACGGATCCACTCACGGTCTTCATCCGACCGACGAGCAGCCGCCATGCTGGCAAGCTCCTGAGTATCCATCCTTTTTTCCGCTGCATCCAACGTCTCTTTGAGCACCTTACTCTGCTCTGTAGCCAAAAAGTCCTCCAGATCTCTCTTTGCATCATGGGCAATCTTCACACCAGCATCGACCCTACTCTGCAACTTTTTCACATTCAGCATGGCATCGTTACTCGCCTTGAGCACATGTGTGCCCATCTTCACCACCCCTTCATGCAAGTTGTCAATTTTCTCCTCGTGTATCTCTTTTAACTTCTCGCACTCATCATGGATGTATTTCCTCAACGTTTCTTCGACGGTTTGAATCTGTGTGGAGAGACCAGAGATCCTTACTTGCGCTTGACGTGACTTTATCTCTGACTGCTCCCTTATCTCAGTATGGGCATTCTTTACTACTTCAAGGTTCATCTCAATGCTGTCAAGTCGAGGCTCTGCATTCCCTCCACCGGTGAGCGACTCCAACATTGTAGCTGCCCGAGTCCACTGGATCTCCAACTGTCTTGCCAGGGGAGAAAAGTTTTGTAGTTCATTAATTTCATCGACGAGGAAGCGTAGCCGGAGATCCAATATATCCATTATACCGCGCGTTTGCCTTTCTTGCGAATTCCTCCACTTAGTTTCCAATTCCTCGATGGCTTGTTGGTGCCTTATGCGAATCACCTCTGGGCCGTATGTCTCTTTCAAGAATATCATGAGTTCATTAGCCTCCTCTATGAGATGATTCATCTCTGGATGATCAACAGGCAGCGATGGTACTGCCTCTCCTGGAGAAGAAGAAGCGGACTTGGCAGAAAGTTGAGTGGTAGGTTCCACCTGAGGTTTAGACTGAGTAGCTTCAATTTTTGAGGGAGCTTCGTCCTGAACTTGTTGTGGCTCTAGGGACTGTTCTGGTGTTTGTGTAAGGTCAACGACACCATCCGTGGCCTGAGGTGATTGGGTATGGTTCTGATCCAGGGTCGTTTGTTCAGTAACTTTCTCCGACGGTTGAGCAAAGACATGTTCAGTAATCTCCTCAACTGGCTGCACAACAGACTGTTCAGTCAATTCCTCGTTTGTTCGGACAGCTGCCTTCTCAATTGGCCTTGGAACCGGATTAGACTCTATTACATTGTCATCTTCCTGGTCCCCCTCTTCTTCTTCTTCTTCAATGTCTTCAATGTCTTCGTCAGCAATGTGGGCAACAATTGGCTGATAGCCACCGGGACTCGGCTCCCTCAGGCTTGTCCTTATCAGAGCCTCAATCTCCTGGACAGTATCGTCGTCCCATTCTTTCACCTCCGCGATCTGCTTATGAAGCATAAGCACAATATCCTTCCACTTCATATCCACCTCGACGTTTCCGAGCTTTGAGAAGAGCTCTGTCTGCGCCTCCCACGCACTTTCCACCAGTGGTTTGGTCAGTTTGGGAACATTTGGACTCTGACGCAGGAGGCGTGAGTATTCCACGAGTTGAAAGCACCAAAAGGCCACAAAGATCTTCACGCTGAAGACCAGCGACTCCTCCCCGGTGCCGATCACCCATTCGACGTACTCCACGGTCAGCCGTGCGGCGCGTTCTGTTAACGGCTCTGATAGCCCGTCTGCGATGAGTTCGACGGCCCTGAGCGCACGCACAAGCTGCTGTCGCCTCAACGGAGGCAGCGTACACTCCTTCGGAGCAGCTGACCGAGCGATCACCGAGCGCTTCCGGAATGAAAACATCCGTGAATTCCGCTTTCCCCCGTTTTGTTGATGTTTTGTCGTTGGGAAAGATCAACACAATTTTGAATCCGAAGAAGATCACCACCGGACAACGCCCACAACACACCAGGCAACGGGAACCATGGGATCTATCTTTCTCCCGCATCTTCGCTCGGGATGGCACGTGGACCAGGCGATTGTCTCGGAGGAGTCCAAGCTCGTTGTAATCCGCTTTGGCCACAACTGGGATGCTGAATGCATGCGCATGGATGAGATCCTCTATGGAATAGCAGGGAAAGTGGCAAATTTTGCCTCCGTATACGTGTGTGACATCACCGAGGTCCCCGATTTCAACGAGATGTATGAACTGTACGACAATATGAGTGTGATGTTCTTCTATAGGAACAAGCACATGATGTGCGATTTCGGTACAGGTGACAATAACAAGATGACCTTTCTGGTGGAGGATCCACAGGAGATGATTGATATCATAGAGACGGTGTATAGAGGGGCTACTAAGGGCCGAGGTCTGGTGGTGTCACCTGTACAGAAACATAGAATGGCCGTGTGATTGGTCTTATAGAGAGAGAAAGGAGAGAAAGAGAAGAGAAAGAAGACAAGAGGAGGGAGAGAAGACAAGAAGAGATGGGCCAGACCACGCGAACTTCGCATGAAACACTTACGGAGCTTTCAGTTTGCATGGAGCTCAGTTCAGCAGTGTCAGGTTGACAAAGAGCACAGCATCTTCAAGATACACCACACCGACGTCCTCGGTGAGCGTTACAACAGCCTCGATTGCCTCTGGTGAGAATGGCAACTCCACGCTGTTGGTTCCATTCACTTCACCGAGGGTGCTGTTGACAGCTGGGACTGAAGAATCCGTGAGGTTTCCAAGAGGAAGGGCAAAGATTGTGGAAATGAGCGTAAGAAGTGGTAAAAGCATCCTTTGGGTTTTTTGGTCTCTACATCAGTCTCATGTGGCTTTCTAACCGTCTTAAGTACTCGGCTCTGCAATCTGAGGCTCATCGTTGGAACGGAACATAGTGTATGACAATTTCACCATTAGTGTCCCAATCGGGTAAGAAAGTAGTAATGGTTCAACCACCAATGCAGAGCTGCATTGAAAGGCTCATTCACGGCATCAGGAACGCAATGCTACTTGTAAAACAGGTGCGTTGTGAAACGTTTTTATTTGTACAAAGCTGATGAAACTGCTCAGATATCATCCACTTCGCTGTAGAGATCGCTATCAAGGTCCTCTGGAATCTCATCCTCGGATTCATTAGAGTCAGCCTCCTCATCGTCCTCGTCATCAGACCCTTCCCCTTCACCTTCTAGAGCTCTAGCCTTACGACGCTCCTTCTTGGCTTCCTTCTTGGCCTTCTTCTTTGCAATGTTCTCAGCCTGTTCCTGCTTTCTACCCTCCTTGACTTTCTGTCTCTCAGCATGCTGCTTCTCCAACACGGCAACCTCGGACTTGGACTTCTTAACGTTGTGATGGTACAACACTTTACCCGAGGAGACGCCTTCTTCAATCTTGGTCAGATGCAACCTTAGCCGTGGGCCCACTTCTGTCAACTTAATCGCACGTTTCTTGGTGGTTATCTCCTGTTCAGCCTTCGCCGTACGATCCACAGTTTCATTGACGTCAACAACCATGTCGTCTTCAACTTCAGAATCACTCGTCAGGGCACCCATGTATGGATCGGTCAACAACTCCGAGACATCGCTAGATTTGGCCAGGTTCGGCAGCTTCTTATGCACGTTCTTGGACCCGATGAGTTTATTGATAGACTTGGAACCATCAACCGACTTGGTGTCGATGGTGAAATGTCTTAGGTCAATGGCACCAGTCTCAGAATCCTTATGGATCATGAGCACCCGTCTAACCGATCCCACACGTGTGGAGTGTGGCTGGATCGGTGGGAACATGTTTTGGAAAGTTGTGATTAGCAGTTTCTCATGTGGTGGTGCCGTCTGTGGGTTCGTGAATCCGTTAAGCACCAGAAGCGGTGGGTTCAGGTACTCCTTTGACTCACCAGTGAGTGATTTCGGGCGCCTTTGGATCTTTCTCACGTCTTTACACAGCGAATAGTTCTGTACCCTGAATGTGATCGTTGGTCCTCTGGACATTCTTGCTATTCTCAGCTGCGTGGTACCAGCCTCACTCTGGCTGAACACCATCAAGTGGCTCACGTTCAAGGGGCCAGCCATCACGACAAAGTCACGCAGTTTGTTGGACTTGCGCTCACGCAGCTTGATGGCCGTGTGTGGCTGCATCACGTTACGCATGTCCTTGACGAGCTGTGTCAGCGAATGGTTCTTCATGTTGGAGCCGATGCGCAGCACCATCGACCGCGGGATGCGCGCCGTGTCCTCCTCGGTGACGGCAACGTGTGTTCTCTTCTTTGTCTGCAGAGTGTTAGTTCGTCGTTTCCTGCACTGGAAGCCATCCGCCACATACTCTTCTCTTGGCCATTTCGTCCCCTCTGTTTGTCTCGTTTCCTTGCGATGGGTTCAGAATAAAAAGTTTTCAAATTAAATTTTCACTGCAGAGCGATGAGCCTACGAACACAAATCAACAGGACGAAATGGCCAAGATTGCGAAGAACAGCAAGCGGGAGTCTGCGCTGGAGATCGCCGCAAAGATCCGTGCACGTGTGGAGCTGGACAAGCCGGTGAAGCTGGCCAAGAAGGCTGCCAAGCCTGTGAAGCCGGTGAAGCAGCAGGAGGTGTCTCCCAGCGAGGATGACGTTGCAGAGGAGGACAAACCAACCATCACATCGTTCGCCGAGCTGAATCTTATTCCAGAGCTTCTTGAGGCCTGTCAGGGCATGAAGTTCGACAAGCCAACACCGATCCAGGCACAGGCGATCCCGTATGGGCTCCAAGGCCGCGATATCATTGGGCTGGCACAGACCGGTTCTGGTAAGACGGCTGCATTTGCCATTCCTATTCTGCAGGCCCTATGGGAGGCCCAAACCCCGTACTTTGCATGTGTACTGGCCCCAACGAGGGAGCTGGCGTATCAGATCCGCGAGACTTTCGACGCGCTGGGTTCCGGGATGGGGGTTAGATGTGCAACGATTGTGGGAGGGATGAGCATGATGGACCAGGCCACCGCATTACAGAGAAAGCCACACGTTATTGTGGCCACTCCGGGGAGGCTGATGGATCACTTGGAGAATACTAGGGGGTTTTCGCTAAAGGCTTTGAAGTTCCTGGTGATGGATGAGGCGGATAGACTTCTTGATTTGGAGTTTGGACCGGTGCTGGACAAGATTCTCAAGGTGATTCCAAGGGAGAGAACGACATACCTGTTTTCAGCGACGATGACTTCCAAGATTGACAAGCTGCAAAGAGCCTCTCTGACTGATCCTGTAAAGGTTTCCGTTTCGAACAAGTATGCCACGGTGGAGACCCTGAAGCAGACGTTGATGGTTGTGCCCGATGGTTACAAGAACACGTACCTGATCTACCTGCTCAACGAGATGATGGGCAAATCCATCATCATCTTCACAAGAACGTGTGCACATGCGCAGCGTACGGCACTGTTGTCAAGAAACCTGGGGTTCCAAGCCATCCCATTACACGGTCAGCTCACGCAGGCCCAACGACTCGGAGCCCTGAACAAGTTCAAAGCCGGAAGCAGAAACATCCTGGTTGCCACCGATGTTGCGGCAAGAGGTCTTGATATCCCGTCGGTGGACATGGTGATCAACTACGACATACCAACGGACTCAAAGGCATATATCCACCGTGTGGGGCGGACAGCCCGTGCCGGAAGATCCGGCAAGTCGATCTCCCTAGTGACACAATACGACCTGGAGCTGATCTTGAGAATCGAGGCGGTGATCAACATGAAGCTGCCCAAGGAGGTGCCAGATAGAGATGCCATCCTACAACTACACAACACCGTGGACCGTGCCGTTGGCCAGGCCATTCGTGAGACGAAGGACTTCCAGGAGAACAACAGCTCAAAGGGGAGAAACGGCAGAAAGGACGACATGGACAGGGAGCAGCGTTGAGTATGTGCGCTGTTTCGTGGCTTAGTTGAATGTTTAATTAACGTAATGTGACGTAAGTGGTCCTTAAAATCTCTTGATCCATCGACATCGAATGCCCCCCACAAACAACAACAACAAACCCCACAAAACCAACGGAGGGAGCTTCGATGTCCTGGCAGCCGGACTCTGCCGTCGTGGCGTGTCCGTTGTGCTCACGCGGGTTTCATCTCCTCTTCCGGCGCCATCACTGCCGGCGCTGTGGGCGTGTCGTGTGTGGCGAGTGTTCCCTGTCGTGTGCCGTGTACGACCCGCCCGTCCTGTCGCCGCGCGAAGAACAGTACACGGCGCCGCCGTGGAGAACGTGCGACTCGTGCGTGGATGAGCTCGCGAACGACAGGACCCAGGCCCGCAGTGACCCGATTGAGATGCCCCGTCGCAAGGATGACGACAATGCAAGCGAGAACGATCGATGTCCCGTGTGCGGCAAAGTCCTTGTTGGGTGGGATGACCATGACAGAGAACTCCACGTGAGTGACTGTTTGGTCCAGGCAGAGTTCTCAGGGTCTCCCGAGCAGCATAGGAGTAATCGGATGCTGGTGTATCAAATGCCCACCGATACACAGGTTGTCGTGTCGTGCTCGGATGCCAGTAATGTCACCGCAAACTGCGAGAAGATTGGCCCTGAAGAATGCGTGATCTGTCTGGAGGATCTGAACCCGGGGGATAAAGTGGGTAGATTGGAGTGTCTGTGCGTTTACCACTACAAGTGCATCAAGAGCTGGTTCAAACAGCGTGGGCCAGGATGCTGTCCCGTCCACGCAGTAGGTTCGTGAAGGGTGCCACATAGCACATGCTGTCGGGCGCATGGATTGGGTGGGTTTTTTATGGGAGGAGTAAAGGGTTACAATGGCGGGTTGAAATGGGAATGGATGGGTGGTTTTTGCTCTGGTGAAAGGTCCTGTAGAACGAAAAGATTACTTACAAAACATCACCAACAATCAATGACGTCGATAATGAACTACGACGACACGTAAGTACCGCAGCGGAGACTTAAAACTGATCACTGACAGGCAAACCAGCGTGTACGTGCGCAATATCAATGAGAGAGTCTCGCTGAACACCCTCAAACGATCTCTCTCCACCCTTTTCGAACCGTATGGCGTGGTATCCATCACAGCACACAAGAACCTGAGGATGCGTGGACAGGCCTTTGTTGCCCTCGAGTCCCCTGAGCGCGCACAAGACGCAGTGCATGCGATCGATGGGACAGTGCTCTTCCAGCAACGCTTAGAATGCCAGTTAGCCAAGTCTTCGTCGGACAGATCCGTGGAGAGCCATCTGGGCGACCCTGAGGAGTTCACGAAATACGTCGAGCAACGCAAGCAGAAGAAGCAGACGGTGGTGAAAACGGTACCGCGTGTGAATGTGGACAACACTCCGCCAAACAAGCTGTTATTGATCCAAGGGTTACCCAGTGGGACTACACATGAGGATTTGGCCGTGACTTTTGACAAATACAAAGGCTTTGTAGAAGTGAGGTTAGTACTTGTGAAGAGAGTGGCCTTTGTGGAGTTCGAGAAAGAGGTGGATGCCATCGTGGCCAAAGAGGAGAACATGGGGCTGGAGATCCACGGGGAGAAAGTCATCGTTGGCTACGCAAGGAAGTGATGCGTACAAGAACTACAAACTAATACACCAACACAGAACTCTATGCCACTTCTAATCCTTATTCTCCAACACCTGTTTCACAGGTTCCGTCTCGTTTGCATACAACTTATGTTCCTGGATGTATCGAATCACACTATTCGGTAACAAATACTGTACACTCATACCTCTGCGAATAAAGAGCCGCACTTTTGTGGAGGAAATGTCATTGTAGATGAGCTGTTTGATCACAAGAACGTTTCTGCGATGCTCATACATAATGTCATGGCTCAACAAGAAAGAGCGCACGTCGGAACCTGTACGTTCCACGATCATACATCCGTATCGGCCCAGGATATGATGCAGATCCTCATCTGCCCACACGTCGGGTTCACCCATCGACTCGATCAGATCGCCACCAGCGAGCAGCATGATCTTCGCGCCACGCTTCGTGCCGTCTTGGGTCAGGACGCCTCCACGTTTGACATTGATCTCCTCGTTGAAATGGTCGAGCACTTTGGCCGTGCGGGTATACGTCGGTTGCAATGATTCCCAGGCATCAACCATGAGCCATGAGGAGGTTCGTTCGCAGGCCAACTCGCACATTCTCACCCTGTGGCTAGAAGGCGCCAAGCCGCGCTTCTTGTAATTGTCGCTAACGGGAGAGTAGTATCCACCAATGACTTCAAACCTCGTCTGTTCCCTTATGGCGTCCATCGCCATCTCAAACATCCGCAGATGGAGATATGTGATTGGCGAGAAGGACCCACACGCCACGATGACTAGTGGGTGTTTGTTGCTGTTCCGCAGCGTCTGTTGCAACCGATGCACCGGGAATTGATAACGCTCCAGCGACTTGGCCTGTCTGATGATCCCGTGGGGGACTTCCTCCAGGTCTGCGGTCTGATAGGCCTGTATTCTCGGCACAGAAGGCAGGGTGATATCAAGGTCCTCATGGTCCGTTTCACCACCGTCAACCAACCCTTCAACGTCACTCTCGCTGGAATTGTCGTTGCTCAGCGGCTGGAAGTTGTGCGGGTCCAGCGGGATTTTGGACTCGAGTGGGTTCCTCAACGTGTCCCATATGGAACGTATCTGGTGCTGTCGATGCCTCTTTGGTCGGATCGGGGCATCAAGCTCGTTGGGGAAGTCTGCCAACACACGGGGCTGGATCGGCACGGCCTTGGGGATTTCCGACGCTAGTGCTAGTGGCTGTGCTGGCGGGTTTGACGACGGCGGGCGGAAGTCTGGTGCTCTCGTTGGGTCCATTGCGGGGCGTTGCACGTTGCGCGTTCCACGTTCCACTCCTCGGAGGGCCGGTTAATCTGGTGCTGCGACGTGTGACGGGCGGCGTTTGCACGGGCTG